>JBBMKD010000102.1:142929691-142945890 GCA_037834095.1 Argya squamiceps | reverse complement strand
AATCCCTGTTAAAGTTATATAAGATGGTTGTTGCATTGTTCGTGGTCCCTCTTTGGGCTACGAACAGGTGAATAAACCTTCCCTGTTCCACCCCATTGAGAGTCCCGTCTCTTCTTCCCGTCTTCCTTACTCCGATACCTAGTGCACGCTTCTGAAACAACGAACCCCAGTCGTTTGCAGACACACCTCCCCCTAGCCGGGAAACTCCTGAGGTGTGTGGTCTCTCCTTCCTGAAGGAGAGGTCTCCGCTGCAGTCTGCCTTAGGCAAAGAAAGGCGGGTGGCTTCAGCTCTGCATCATTTCTCCTTTTCCTGGAAAAACAGGCCCAGTCTGTTAACCTTCCCTCAAAAAACACACCTCTTTCCTTTTCTCCACTGAGACTTCCCAGTACTACAGTTGGGTCCTTATAAACATCGAGTCATGGACAATATTTACCCCTTTTCTTTCTTCACACGCAGCACGGCTGTTAATAACACACCAACATGCACTCACCCTTTCTGCACCAGTGTGACTTCATTGGCTCCTGTCAAATTTGCAATGTAAGAGGTTGTGCACAGTTTGATTTCATTCCACTGGGAGGCTCTCCTAATATTTCATCAGTACATTTCTAGCATTTATTAATTGAAATGCCACACACAGAAATGGACTGCAGTACTTCCCAGTAAAATACTCTACATCCGTTTTTCACCAACCACTTGTGCAAATACAATGATTTTATCTAGAAAATTTTCCCATGCTGTTTTACAGGAATATAAAGGGAGACAGTGTCAAACCCCTAAAAACTCAAATTTATAAGTTATCCGCAATGCAAACTGAATAGACTATCTGCACCTTCTTTGTCTGCCTCCCACAACAACAAATTAAAATAATTTTATTTGACTTGTTTTGAAAATTCCATGCTGGCTGTATTTTACTACATTATTATTATAATAGTTTATGTAACAACCATGTGTTAAAGTCTCATCCCAACAGTCCAAGTGAAGCTAAGCCATCTGAATTTCTCTGTGAGATCCCTTTTTCTTTTTAGAGATGATCAGAAGTTTTCCTCTCCTCAGTCCCCTCTACCACCCATCCCTTGTGTGGTACCAAAGATGACAACAAATGATAGGGTGACTTAGCCAGCTACTCCTGTAAGCACTGAAGAGTGAATTGTAGATGAACTGTTGAGCTGTTTATTCCTTAAATAATCCTTAATGCTTTTCACTCTGTCTTTATTGAACCTCCTTCTGATTTTGTGTCATATGCCACTTTTGTAATGAAGCCTTTCAGAGAAGGCAAACTGCACTGTAGCCTACTATGTGTCACTAGCTTTTTGCCACGATTTTATTTACCATCTGGTAATGAACTTCTGTTTTCCTTGTTGTTTTTGTTTCTTTTCTCTTGCTTCAGAAGTATTTATACAGATTTTTCTTTCCTTCACTAAGAATAACTTTGTATATTTTTCTGGTGGTTGTTTTTTTTCCTCTTCTTACAATATGTTATCCATTTATGTTCATTCTTAGTCACTTGTAGAGTTTTTAAATAACATTATTTTCAAACCTTTTAAGGGCTCATAATTCAACCACAACCATTATGCTTTGCTTCCTACCTGTTTTTTTCACTTGGGGAGTTTATTTCTAGATAAATCTAGATTTCGACTTTAGATCTAGATTTCTAGATGATACAACTCCTATCAGATCACCTGCCTGCTTTGAATTGGACTGTGTTCCCCAGACATCCCACTTACCTCTCTGCATACCAAGCAAACAAGACCCTTCCTAGTTTTACTCTACAGACCCTTTTCACACATCCTAAAAGTAGTGAATGCTATTCTCCATTTTCTCAAAAATTACCACTTACCTTTGGACCCTTCGTCAGTTCCTCCTGATTAGCTGGAAAGAAAGTTGAGTCAGTCAGTCATTCTTCTAGTTGTTTCTCTAGCTCCTGAGGCAGGAAGAAAGAGGGAGAGCCAAACCACAACCAGTACATTTCAACACCTGATGGATGATTATACTGCTCTAAGATTTTTCTAAAGAAAGCTGAAGTTCTCCAGCACCATCAGAATGTTCTTTTGGATGTCTCTGTTTATTGTTCAAAAAC
The DNA here is from genome assembly GCA_037834095.1 of Argya squamiceps. NCBI lineage: Eukaryota > Metazoa > Chordata > Aves > Passeriformes > Leiothrichidae > Argya > Argya squamiceps. The sequence goes on along the minus strand of JBBMKD010000102.1, from coordinate 142,943,812 downwards.
CTCTTAATTAAGCAGACTAGAATATACTGTCTCACACATTGTGTCAAAAGGCCTTTTATTCAAAAGGTCTTGCTTTTTATTCATGCTGTACAGACTTGACTGGATATTCTTACCTGCATGACTGTATGGTTTGCTGTCTCAGTGAGATTCAGATTCTTGGTGGTTTTTGCCCAACAATTTTCTCTGTAGCCTGAAAGATGGGTAGCTGGCTCACAGCTGGCTCACAGACCAGGTAACTGTTGAGATTACAGGGCTCTGTAACTGTGACCTTAGGAGGAGACAGTGGCTGAGTACCAGCCTACAAAAGAAGTCTAGAGTCTCACCTCTGTCAAGAACTTGTGAATATTTTGCAGTAGAGTTGTTGAAGATAAAAAAAACCCCAAAACAAAAACACAGTGCTAATTATCTTTACAGCAATATGAAAGCCCAGGATTTATCCTATAGGTTAACATCCCCTGCCCAGGGCATCTCAACAGTTCAGGTCTTGTTTTAACTACTCTCTGATCACATCCTGAGAAAACCTGAGTCATTCCTGGAACTGCAGAGCAATCTGATGTCCTCAAGTGCTATTGAGAATCCACTGGTTACTTTAGACCAAACTTGTAGCCCCTAACTCTAAGCTACCTTCATTTTTCATTGGAACTACTCCAGCATTCAAATTACATTCAATTTTGTCAAAGCTCTTAACTGCCTGAGATATGGTTCAAAGCTTGTATCAACACATGTGAGAGAGAGAAAGGAGGGGGAAAATGAGATGTTTTCCTATTTTAGTGGTGCTGTTACTGATCTCTCAGGCTTTTCCCTTGTATCCAATATATTCATCTGGGATGAAACAGTTCTCTTAATTTCAAATCTAACATCTGCTCTTCCTTGACTGAAGACCTGCTCAGTGGCTAGACAACAGTTTTGTTGCCTTGTGAGACAGAAGATAAGGCTCTCCTTTACTTACACTACAAGGAAGCTTTTTCACCCTTCTTGCAACAATTATATTTGGGACAGATTGCACTTTTCTGTGTTAAAAAGCAAACCCTTTTCCTTTTCCAAGGCAAAGAGTATGGAAGCGACATTCATATTATTCACATTTTCAACAGTCTCCTTATTCTAGATATTGCCTCAGAAGATTAAAAAAACCCAGAATGCTGATTTAAAGATTAAACCACAAAGCAATTTTAGAGTCCCTCTAAGGTCATGTTCTGAGTTTTAATTTTCACAAAAGGAAAATTAATCAGACCTGAATCTTTTTAGTATTGTGACTGGAAGGGAACACATTTTAAAAGAAAGAAGATAAAGCATTTCTGAACAGCTATGATTCAGGCATGGTAAGGAAATGCCACTAATTTGATAGTATTTATGATGCTTCATATGACATTAGTAAATCTGGCTGAAGGTTTTTTACTTTTTGGCAGGAACAGTAATGGTTGTAAGCAATTCAGATTTATAGTACCTCAACGTGTTTTAGAGACATTAGAAAGAGACTGTAAATTGCTCTGTGTGAATGTTGGTGCATTTGGATTAGGAATTATGAATTGGGCAGTTTGGACTTCATAGTGAGATGCTAAGCCATCCCTTTAAGCAATCCTATACTAATTGCCTTAGATGGCTGACACAACATGAGAATGGCCTAGGAACTGTCAGTTTTATAAAATGCTGTTCATTCCCATCCTGGACTCCTGCACTCCCAAATTTGAACGTGGTCATATTCAAATGAGTGAGGATTTGACATTGAAAAAAATTAATCGTTCACTTCAATGCAGAAGATGGTGAGAAGGGACTGAGTTACTGTCTTGGCTACAACATGGGTTCTGTGAAAGCAGAAAGGGGTCAGATGATTGTGGAGAAAAGAGCAAGTTGCTCAAACTCAAGTTACAGGTAATGGAAATAAAAGGAATAACTGTGGCCAGGCCAGATGACTCTTTTAAGATGCTGTTGAGTGGAGTAGCAGTGGTGCTTGCTTTCCAGGGCAGGAGCAGGGTCCTTGTGGAATTCTGTTCCATTCATCATTGCTACCTCTGTCAGATCAGGAAGCAGCAGTGTCAGTGTTTGTAGACAGGATCATGGTCATGGAATGGTTTGGTTTGGAAGAGACCTTAAGGATCATATAGTTCCAACCCCTCTGCCATGGGGAGGGATACCTTCCATGAGACCAGGTTGCTCAGAACCGCATCCAGCTTGACCTTGAACACTTCCAGGGATGGGCCATCTACAGTTTCTCTGGGCAACCTGTTTCAGTAAAGTAGTAAAGAATATTAAAGAACTTCTCATAGTAAAAAATTTCTTCCTAACATCTAATCTAAACCTACCTTCCTTCATGTTAAAACCATTCTCCCTTGTCCTATAACTGCATGCCCTTGGGAAAAGCCTCTCTTCATCATTTTTGTAGCTCCCTTTAGGTACTGGCCTTCTGCAATAAGGTCTCCCTGAAGTCTTCTCCAGGCAGAGCAGCTGGGCTGTGGTTTCTGATGTGTGCATGAACAAACTGTGCCAGAAGTGGTGGAGTGTTACTTCCTCCAGCACCCACAGGGAGTAGCTGAGCTCTGAGCTGACCCTCAGCTTTCAGTCCCTGCTGATGGCATTACCTGCAAGGCCAAACCTGGGGCTGCTTCTCCCTTTCTCCATGCCAGCCCTCTGCCTCTTTGGGCACCAGGGCCTTGCAGTGCCCCACTGCTGGGCAGGCACACAGCAGCAGCTCACACAGCACTGGGTGAGATCTGCCCTGTTGGATAACAGCCAGGTGGGGATGCTCTCCATCTGACTCACCCCTACTCAAACCAAGCATTTCCAAAAGCATGTGGCTATTTTCAGCATCTAACTGGAGTTCCAGTTAAGCAAAACTCGAACAGGACTCACCCCCAAGGACCTAATTTTCTTGAAAAATGAAGGGCAACTTAACTTTTCCCTTAACTATTTTTCTTGAACACACAATGCTCAGTAAACAAGGCATCCAAAATAATTTACAGTAATTGTTGGAAATAAATACTGTGGGCTTGTGAATTCTTAAGAATGTTTTACCTTCCCAGTGATGGAGGTGCTGTCTTGTACTTCTTTCTGTCACCATGTTAGTGTTGTTTAGCTGAATTATATTCAGTACAAACACGAATGACAGCCTTTAGCTATGTGAAAACAGACTGTCATCCAGAAATATGAAGTTCTCTTTGCTCTGAGCCAGATTTTCAAACTACTTACAGTGTATTTTCTGATTCACTTGAGTGGCTGCACAGTTTTACCCTTGGTGAGACTTAATTTTCACAAATATCGCCAAGAATAGTAAATTATTCATTATCAGGACCCTTTCATTAGACAGGTGACATATTATCAGCTCTTCTCTCTACTCTGATGAGAGATAAACAGAAGTTTATTACACCAGGAATGAGAAGAGAACAGTTGTTTGGCATCTAAATTCCATTTAATTCTATAAATACTAAGCATCATTCATAACCTATTATTAGAAACCTGAGTTTCAGATTCAGGGCTAAACGTTCAGCTCAAGTGATTTACAGTTTCCTTCCCAGCTCTAGTCATGATAGTAACTGTTAATTCTACCTAAATGAACAGTACTAAAACAAAGCAAAACAGAACAAAACATAACTGTTCTTCCTCTATGAACTATTATAAATCATGAAAAATTTGCTAAAAGCACCAGAATTGTCATCATCCGAATTAGTCCACATATATTCCAGGTATTACCTCCCTGGAAATGCATAATCAAGGTGGCAGTGTGCAACATTCAGCAGCACAGAACATGATATTCATTAGTAAAAGGTTGATTTGTCAAGTGAACATAAGAAGTTGAGAGAAATAAAACAAGCAAAATTAATTAATTTAAAATTAAACAATCCTGCTTTTCCTCTTTTAAACAACAATAACCCTCAAGAAAACAGTCTTCAACAAATTTAAAAGATGTTCTTTATTTTTCAGCTTTTTAAAATATATTTCTAAAAATAAATCCAAGCTGCATTTTAAAGATATATGCTATTTCAAAATAAAAAGTCAAACTATTTCTACCACTATAGGAGAAATAAATTTTTAAAAAAGGAAGTAACTTTTTAGATAAAAACATCTGACCAATTTGAACAGAATTAATATTTATTCTCTGTTATTCTAAAAACTGCCTTTTTCAGCAAATATGCTATTCCTGACAAAAAATTCCAACAACCTCTATTTCTGTTCCCCTGCTTCATATTTCTGTCAAAATTAATGATCATATCCTACATTTTGGTGCTCTCCCTCGACTGTGGGCCTTTCCTAATGAGCTGATCTGATTTATACTGGGTTGATGATCAACAGCTTGCGGCAGAACATACCAGAAATCCCTTGGGATTTGGCAAATTGTCAGACAGATGAAGAAGACTGCTTGTAGATTGTGCTTATGACTCCTATATTATTTTTAGGAACTGTTACTGACAAACCCTCAAAGCCATTATGTCTCTTCCATGTTTATCTTTACACAGAAATGTAAGTAATAACTGATTTACAAATGGGTATCTGCTATTGCATCTTGTATTAAAACATTGTTTGTGCATTTTCAGTACTCATGTCTTTGCACCCTCATTATTCTTTCTTTCACCAAGAGCTGGTTTCCCCTGAAGGAAATATCCACTGTGTTGGAAAGAAAAAAAAAAAAAAATAGAAAAGCTATTTTCTGTAGATTATGGGCCCATTTAATTAAAAAATTAGTTGCATGAACCAGCCAAATATTCCAAAACACTGAAAAACTTTGGAGCCTCTAAGAAAGATTAACCATCCAAATGTTAATTTACATATTATATTTCTTCAAATAACCTTTCCATATTATTATCAATAAAAAAAAAATCCAAAACCAAAACCAATAAAAAATCCCAAATCCCCTAAAATAACAAAGTAGGAATTTTAGATCCATGTTAATCCAGAAGTTTTAGCTTCATTAACTTTGTTTGATGATTTTAATGTGAATGAGTCCCCTGAATAGCTTTACTGAGCAAGGCTTCCTCATTGAAGTTCTAAAGATTTTGACCTTTTAAGGGATGGACATTAAAATGCAGCAAAGAATGGAGAACAGACATCCAAGATATCCAAGCAAGAATATCTACTGACTGTATCTTGTCTTTGAATCAGATCTCAAATACCTGCTTATATCAGCCAAAAGAAGAAAATAATTTCAGACTAAGAAATGGAAGTATAATGTTCTTTCAGTGACCAGAAAATACCACAGTAATCACACACAGTTGTGCTCTAGGTGCACAGAAAAAGAGATTTGAAGCATCCAGTGTATATTAAGTAAGAAAGGACATTCAGCTACTGATTAGTCTTAGTATGTCATCCTGCTACCATTCATTGAATGTCCATTGCAAATATGCAGATGTAAGTCAGTGAATATGCACTGAGGCTGGATTTTTTCTAAACTCTATTGCTGACCCTCTGGATTTTCTGAGTTTTGTTTGTTTGTTTTTTTTGGGGGGGGAGGTGGTGGTGTTAGGGGAATGAGTGTTTCTTTGTTTAATTTTGTAGTAGTTTCTGGTTTTGTTACATTGTTGTCTTGGAGGGCTAGAGATGTTTTTTCTAGTTCTTTATTATTAGTTAAATATAGCTCTTTAAAAACAGTTGGCTGCAGCATGGACTGATATCCTCCTGGATGGTATATATTTTAAAGTGTTTGGCAATTCTCAAAATACACTGGAAGTAATTCAGTTCCAGAAGATATATAAAACCTTGAAATTGAGTTTAGGCAAGGAGACTTATAAACACGTGTTCATTAGAACTGCAACAAGAGTACAACTTACTAAATGAAGTAAACACAACAGTTAATGAAGGCTTTAGAATATTGGTGAAATGTTCAAGTCTTGATAGGAATATCAAATTTTGAATATTACTGGCAGACCAGCTATGTACTTCTAAAGTTTAAACAATGAGTACAATAAAATTTTCATTATTTTGTACACTGACAAAACTCTGCAAATAATTTCTGCTGATTAAGTCTATTTTCTCTGACACATGTACCAGAAATCTTTTATGTACTCAAGAGGCTCTCAAAATGTTATTTCTAGTTGGAAACTGAGATTAAAAATGTCATTCAACAGCAGCAACAGAAGCTATTGCATTGTCTGGATGGTACAGATTATTGCTAATGGAATACAGCAGGCAAACTTTCATAGTATGATCAGTGCATTTTATGCCACAGAAATGAAAAACAACACTGCTCTTGTTCAATAGCTATTCTTTTGGAAAGATTGTCTGTTTACGAAGCGGAAAATTGCCAAGTAGAAATACCAGTGACAGTGAGTAGATGACTTTTAAACTTTTATTCCACACATTTTTACAGACTCATCAGATGCAAAAGTATCCTTTTACATAGAAGAGAAACATAATTCTCTTCACTGCTGAAATTACTGCTCACTGCTGAACAGCAAGGAAGCAGGTATGTTCATTGGTCACTTAGCTGGCGACTTGACCACTGGACAACACAAATGCCACTTTCTGTCACTTCCATAAAGAAGATAAGATAGTCCACGAACTTTCTGTCTCCATATCTTTTTTGCAGTGATAGCAATGATAAGAGAGAGAGTATGGTTTCTAAGATTGATTGGACTTGATTCTATTGCTACTACAATATAATAGACCCAATGTACGTCCAGCAAGCCTGAAACTAATGCTGTGCAGGACTGTGTATTCTCACCAAATTCAGTGTACAGAAAAAGGGGAGAAATAAAGAAGACAGATTAAAAACCACATTGATGAAAAGATTGATTTCAATACTCACCCAAGAACTTACTCAAAAAATGTTTCAAAGTCACTGTAAGACAGTGTCCTCTCACAATGGCACAACAGGAACAGAGAGGCTGCCAGGCAGAGGCCCCTTCCCCACAACAAGGACATTCACTGCCACACACCCAGGGGTGTCACAAAGGCCCCAAGAGCACAGTCACCAGGCCAAATGTCAGTGCCAAAGGAACTGATGCTATCCACGAGAAGAGATCCCAGCAAGCAAAGCATCCAAGGGTTGTGTCAGCCCATTTACCCTGCATTGCTTGGGCAAGCCATGAGTGCACACGTGGCAGGGAGGCTGGGCTGGGGACAAGGGCTGGGGTAGAAATGCTGCACCAGGGCTGGGTTCTCCCTCTGCATACAGGGACAGGCCCTCACTGGAGAGCCATGTGCAGGGCACCACGCTGCTGCTGGGACAGCAGGACAGGCCTTGCTGCCTGCCAGTTCTCTGGGGATCTGTCCTCAAGACAATATAAATTTAGCACATATATCCTGTCACTCTCTGTTTTGACACACATTAACACTCTGTACTTACTGCATTTATAACACAAGATTCCTATTACATAGATATATTTTTAAAATAGATATAATGAATATCACATTCTAATATTTTTATATGGAATTATAGCCATAGATAGTGTCGTCTCTGTTGGAACACATAGTAATGCTCCATACTTAGTGCACTATGTTGACTGGCAAGCCTGAAACTGTGTTGCTGTTCCTTCAATAAAATGCAGTATTGCAGAATCTGGAGCGTGCAAGACTTTCTTGATCTCAGCCACACTTATAAGTGTCGATAAATCTCACACACTGGGAATCTGTGCTCAGACACGTTCTCCTTGAACTCAGCCAAACTTAGAGTGCTGAACTGGTTCTAATCAGAAATTAAGGTCAGCTGCCCCTGGCCCCTGTGATCTCAGAATCACAGCTTGGCTTGGAAAGGTCCTTAAAACTGTCTTGTTCCAGCCCTGCTGCCATGGGCAGAGACACCTGCCACTAGGCCACGTTGCTCCAAGCCCCATCCAACCTGGCCTGGAACACTTCCAGGGATGGGGCAGCCACAGCGGCTGTGGGCAGCGCGGGCCAGGGCCTCAGCAGCCTCAGAGGCAAGAATTCCTTCCACATCAGCAGCCTAAGCCCGCCCTCTGTCACTGGGAAGCCACTGGCCCTGGTGCTGTCTGTCCGTCCACGCCCCTGCAAACAGCTGCTCTGCCGCTCTCTGCTGAGCCCCGTGCAGGGACTGAAAGGCGCAAGAAGGTTCCCTGGAGATGCCTTGGAGAGCACCGGGAGCCAGGAGCGCCACCATGAGGGCAGCAGTCGGGAGGGACAGAGGCACATGGCGGGCACTGAGACCCTGCCAGCTGGAGCTGGGGGCTCTGGTGTGCTGCTGGCAGAGAGCCGAGGGCTCCCATGGCTCTCCGTCCCTCACGGCTGAAGCAGCTGCCTCAGGCACCGCTGGCTGGGGACACGCAGCCAGCCCGATGCCACGCGTAGGAGCGTCCCTGCTCTGGGGCCAGGCCAGGCCGCAGCAGGGAGAACCCTATGGGGTTGCGCCCGGGGAGGGAGCGGCTCTGTCCAGGGACAGGGGTCCGTGAGCAGGGCAGCACGGCCGGGAGTGCCGGGCACAGCCATTGGGGCACGCATGGCTGCAATCACAGCCCGGCTGCCCTGGGTCATGCCCGACCGGCAGACAGGGCACGGGGCAGGCAGAAGCCCCCACCCTCTCTGCGCCCACATGAACACAGGGACTTAAGGGGCAATTGCGACACCGCAGGGAATTCTCTCCTGGGACTATCGCAGCTCCCCAGGGCCCCTGACACACCGGGGCTGAGGCTCTGCAAGGGCACCCAGTGAGCACGAGGACAGTGCTTCACCCAGCACTGATGGCCATGTCCTCAAAGAGAAGTCGGCCTGTTGTAAATGAATTTATCTTTGCGATTTCGGGTGTATGGTTTGAGTTGAGGTGTTCTCGTTCTGGGTGTACAGTTTGGGTTGGGGTTTTCTTATTTCGGTTGTGCTGTCTGGGGAGGGAGAGGAGCAAGGTGTATGGGCATCTGATGGGCAGTGCTGCAGAGTGGAAAAGGGAGGAACAGAGGGAAAGGGGGACCATGAGGACTCCTCCTGATGGACAGATTTGGTGGCCAATCATGTCCTGACTCCAGGCCATGGTAACAACGAATCACACGACGCCCCATGAGGCAGGAGGTGGACCCCGGACAAGAGCCAATCCAGAGCCTGGAAGCGGGAAAAATCGGCCAATGGACAGTAACCTCCAAGGGGAACCAATGGGAAGGGCGGATGGCAAAAGAAAAGGAGCTGCTGAGGAGAGCCTTGGTCCCCTGTCCAGGTGACTGTTGTGCCGGGTGTACCTTTACCTCAGTGAGGAGGAGAAGGGCTGCTCCCCTCTCCTAGCTCCCAGATTTTTTCTGTAATTGCCTGTTTATTAAACCAGTTAACCCAGTTCAATAGTGACTGGCCAGTGTATGCATTACAGGCCCACACTCAAGGTCCTTGGACTGAGTGTTTAAGGGATCAGCAGCAAAATCAGTGTTCTCTAACCTTCCACTTGTTATTTTACATACAATTAAATGGGGACAAAGTCTTGGAAACCAAGGAGTTCTCCTCTTTCCTTCCCCTTGTTAATTTTGGATACAATTTAGTGGACGAAGCCCTGGAATGAAAAAAACCTGTTTCTTTCTAACCAGTCAGCTGAGCTGAGAGCCCATCTCTCTTCCCCAAGAGCCAAAGACACAGTCCCTCCAACAAAACTAGTGCTTCTTCTACCCTTCTGTGGCCTGGGGCAGTCCCTGTCCTGTTTCCCACTGGATGAGGACTCAGGAACTTGAATTCTCTCCCCATTGTCTGTTTTTCTATCCCCTCCCCTCTCATTGTCCTTGCTTTTTGGGTCAGGTCTTCAGCCCTGCACCTTTCCCACCACTCAACAGCATCCAATATGTTAACCAATCCAAAACCACAGATAACAACAAACAGAGAACAGAACCAACAACTTTCATTCTTAACACCCTTTTTGGCGGCAGCATAACCTTTGCATGCAGGGATCCCCTCTTCATAGTCTGACTTTGCAGGTTAGCAAAATCCACACAGATATCCTGGGATATTCCAGCACTGAAATTCATTCAAACCTTTCAATTTTCTATAAAGAAAATTGCAATGTTTTCTTTCTACTTCGAAGGGGATAAATTCCCTTGGCTGATGTATTGGCAGAAAGGTTCTCTCCACATGGAACTGCTTCCTGGTAGCCTGAAACTCTTTGGCCCGCCATTGTGGACTACCCATTACATCCCACTGGATCATGGGAACTACAGTGCAAAAGCATCACCGTTCTCTTTTCTGGGAGGAGCTGATTTCACAGCCCAAGCTCCTGACATGATGCAGATGGTCCCCTAATCTCCAAGCACAGGAGAAAGAGGGGAGGATGTGGGACTCAGCAAGGAAAGGGAATCCCGGCACAGCAGCCCTCTGACAAGAGCAGATGCTTCCTCCTCTCAGTGGTCTCCCTGGCACAGCAGGTGCTAAAGACCACAGTGACTACAAAGATAATTTTCACCCTGCGTTCCCTTTGCACTCCCAGGCCATTCCAAATGTCTGGGAAGCTCCCTGGCAGCTCTGGCTGGGCTGGGACCAAGCAAGAGGCACTGCCAATGTGTTCCATGGAGAGAGTCGGTGTCTTCTGAGGGGAGATAACGAACACTGTGCTCTTCCCAGATGCTTCCCTGGACCTTGGCACCACACAGCTGAACTTGTTAGACACAGAAGTCGGTGCTCTGCCGGGAGCTGGAGCGGCCTACTGGGAAATCATCACCTGCACCTGCTCATCAGCCCTGGGGAATGTCTCTTTGGAATCAGTGTGCTCTCATAATGGCACAACTGGAGTAGAGAGGCTGCCAGGCAAGAGGCCCCTTCCCCACAACAAGGGCATTCACTGCCACACACCCAGGGGTGTCACAAAGGCCCCAAGAGCACAGTCACAAGGCCAGGGTTCGATGCCAAGGGAACCAATGCCATCCCACAGGAGGAGGTCTCAGCGAGCATTTAAGAGTCGTGTCAGCCCATTTTACATTTGACAAGAGCTCAAGGGGCTTCTGCTGCTATGTGGAGGGAGCACCTGGGGGCCCATTTACGCTTCCTGGGGCTGCACTGTACCGCTGTTGGGCCTTCGTCTGACTCAGACCACTCTGAGTGGCTGAGGCAGGATCGGCAAGGCTGGCTGTGATGTGCTGTGGCATGTGTGATGTGATGGGGGATATGCCACAATGGGGAAGGTGCCACTATGAAAGGCCCCATCAGGTAATGCTGGCTGTATTGCTTGGGCAAATGGTGAGTGCACATGTGGCAGGGTGGCTGGGCTGGGGACAAGGGCCAGGGTAGAAATGCTGCACCGGGGCTGGGTTCTCCCTCTGTCTGCAGGGACAGGCCCTCACTAGAGAGCCTTGGGCAGGGCACGCTGCTGCTTCTGCTGGGGCATCAGGAACGGCCTTGCTGCCTGCCAGTTCTCTGGGGACTGGTCCTCCCTGCGTCCAGATCCCTGAGATTGGCATCCCTGCTGCACCCACTGCCAACTGCCTCTCTCCCAGCACCACTCAAGGACTTGTGTCCATCCTGTTTAAGACCGTGGATTCCTGGGTACTCTGATTCTTGCTCCTACAAAGCCTTGTCCAGTACCCGCGGCCTGCAGGTGATGGTTTGTATGAGGTGATGCACCTGCCCATGGAGGCAGATGCGAAGCTCCAGGAACGGGAGAGGATTTGGCTGGAGTGGAGGTGGTGCAGCTCATGCTGAAGCCCAGCAGCACAACCTGGGGAGACCTGCTCTGATCTGCCTTGCAGCACTGGCAAGTCTGGGTCTTTGCTGGCCTCATGGTCCCTCTCTTGACACTGTGCTTGATGTGGAGGAAAAGAAGTCATCAGGCACAAAGCAGTGGCCAGAAGGAAAAGGAGGAAGAGGAAGAGGTTGAGACACAGGAATATTATCTGGAATGATGTCTAGAGGAGCGCAGCCAGTGACCCATACACAATCTGCAGACAGGCTGCGAGGGGCAACAACCCTGATGGACAACTTCACAACTGTTGTCAGACATGTCTTGAGAAGGACTTTCATCCCGGTGCTGCAAGGAGCCATTGTTTTTGGCAATGTCTTTGAAGGTTGGAGTGTCCTTGAGGAGGAAGTGGTGTACCATGTGCTCGTACCCCTGACTCTTCCCCAAGGCCACACCTTCCACCTCGAGTGTGACACAGATGAGCAGAGGCCCAGCAGGAACTTCTTTGTCCACATGGAGCTGGAGCGTAGCTGTCCACGGGAGCAGCCGGGTGTGAACCTGCTGAGCCCCCTGCACCACTGTGAGGTGGTTAGGAGGAGGACTTGGCAGTTCAACCTCCTAGACACCCTGTGCACCAGCTCCTACCTGGATGTGAGGAAAACTGCCCACTGGTTCTATGCACTGGTGAGATCAACCTGGAAGTGTTTGGTCCAGTCACACAGTTGCCATTTAGTGCTGCTGCCCTCCAAACACTCCTACAAACTCAGGCTGACCAACGAGGAAGAAAGCTTGTGGGTTAAGGTGCTCTTCGGGGTGCAGCAAGGCGTCTCAAACATCTTTGTCAGCAGCTGGCCTCGAGGGGCCCACACCCCAAGCACAATGTGGTCTGAGACCTATGCCGTGGCAGAGATCAAATTCTTCAGGCAAATGGTCAGGCAGGCCCCCCAGGACAGCTCACACCTCAAATGCCTGTAGCTTTTGGCCAGTGTTCTTGCAGGCAAGGACTTTTCTGTCTGTTCTATCAAGACCATTGTCATGCGCCTGCTGAACACCGTGCCAGTGTGGTGGTGGCACAGGCGATACTTTGTGCTTCAGCTCACAGATATCCTGGAGCAGCTGATCTTCTCCCTGGAAGAGAAACTCCTGAAGAATTTTATTGTGGCAACCAGTGGCTTCCAGAGGAGATCAGTTTGCCCCCAAATGTACAAAAAGTTAAGCTGCCCAACCTCTTCCACGTCCTGGCACAGGATCCAGCAGCCCACTCCCAGGCAATAGCAGCCTACCTTGATCTGCGCCATGGCCTGGCAAGAGTGCTGGCCTATGGCCATTGTTAGTGGGGCTCCTGCACAGAGCTGTACTTGTGGGGCTGCCAGCTGGAGGCAGAGAAGCAGCTCGCTGTGCTCCAGCAAAGACAGGAATTCACAGCCTACAGAGACAAAAAGAGATGTATATATATGTAGTGGTGTGGTTTTAGTCTTATCAGTTTAATGTACGTATTCATGATTTGTTCTTATATTGTTATACGTATGTTAATAGTTCGTTCCATGTACCCCCCTGAGTTTGCTCCCTATAGTTTCCCCTAAGATACTGTTATCCATCAGTCATACGTTATATAACCCCCGGGTCCTGTCTATCACTTAAAGGCCTCACCCTGGGTCTAGGAAGTTCCAGTGAGGTCATTGAGTGATTGGGCAGGATCCCAGCTGTTCCCTCCTTCCCCTCCTGGGTTGGTTCCTTTGTGTGTCCTTCAGTTGCAGAGCCACTCCCTACCTGTAACCAATTGGCCCCATGATCTACCCCTCCCATTGTTCCACCCCCATATTTAAGTTGCTGCACCAGGGTGATCTGGGCTCTGCCAAAGCAGACTCCCTGGTGGTGAATAAACTCCAGTGGCTGAAACCTCGACAGCGTTCTCCCTTTATTCCATCGTCGTTGTACACGCTAGCGGGACAAAGAGCCCACAGGTTCAGTGAGGTATTCCAGAATACCGAGCCATACCTTTCCTGCGGCCGGTGTCTGGGCTGGCCAGGCGAAGCGGGAAGATGTTCCCGAGACACTGCGACCACTCCATATATAGCTATAGTGTGTGTAGTTATAGATATAAAACTACAAAGATTTTTATTAACTTAGGTGCTTTTAGAGATCCGTATGATATTGATAGTTTATTATCATATTATTTTGTAAAAAGATATAGCAGATCTATAGTGTGAATAGTGTGATATAGTGTGATAGTGATCCTATAGTGGGATAGTGTTCTGTTGTGACACGTATTAATGCTCTTTAATGACTGCATTTATGAGAGGCAAGATTTTTATTACATAGATATATTATAAACATATTTTATTTCATTAAAAACAGTGCTTTAATAAACAATATGGAACTGAAATGAAAAAACAATTCTATAGAATTCCTATATCATTATATAGAAAAAATATATATAACAAAATGTTGATGTGCGTATCCCTTTGGCCAGCCTGCTGTTCGGTTAGGCCACCCAGCAGCTTTTCTGATACGCCACAACAGTTCCAATTTGTGGGTTCTTGGCTCAACAGCAACTCGACTTTCGCTGTCACGGCTGTGGTATAATGAAAGAGGGCTCGAAGGCT
>JBBMKD010000102.1:142825002-142919608 GCA_037834095.1 Argya squamiceps | reverse complement strand
AATAGAAAGGGGGGAAGGGTCATACCAAATACATACAGACAACAAAACACAAATACAAAAAACCTGAAATTCGCACTTCTACATTTCTCATTTACACTAAAGCCCTTTTGTACTCCTCCAGCTGTGTCAACAAGACATGAATTGTGTATGAATTACATTTATATCATTTTTAGTACAAATAAATACAAATAATCAAATTTTCCTCCTTTCCTGGGCTTTAGGTTAGAGACACTCATGCTGTGATCGGTCCAAATTTGTGTTTATAGAGAGAAATAAAGATAGCCAGACCCCATAATTCATCTGCTTTTTAATCTAAAAAAGCTTGCCAGCACTCAGTCATTAAAATGCAGTACAGTGTGATATGCCCAGCACATTGCTAACTGATAAAATGTTAAAGATTTAGTTTCCACAAGAGCAATGAGCACCATGTGTTTTCATCATTAAATAACAATATTTCCCTTCTGTTTAGGCATGTAAACATGAACTTAGATTTTTCTAGCTTGAGCTTCCAGATCCAGTCCCATCCAGAAGTGAACAGAGATTTAAAAATGAATGGGCTGTGTTGCAAATCTCAGGCAGAGTTCCTCCTTGTTAGAAAAGGGAGGGAAAGCAGATATGTATTGATATAAATATTATTTCTCCATTTCAGTAGTTTTCTAGATGTTGAGACTTCAGATGTCCTTGTCAGACTGCAGGGGTGGGTCTATATCAAATAGTGAACTGGACTATTTACGTGTATTTATTTTGATGAAGGAAGATGGACAACTTAGAGAGACGGTGCCTGTTCCCTTACAAAACCAAAAAAATTGCATAGACTCTGGCAAGTCCTTCACAGGTTCACCTTGTTCATTTTAGAGCTAAGAGGAAATGTCTGACCTGCTGGTGGGGTCTGTCACCATAGAGCCAGTTCAGTGTACTCTAGATGGAAAATATTCTGTAAATTCAGACTCTGTAGTCAAGATACGTAAGAGAAATTTAATTTCCCCCAATAATAATCAGCTCATTTTCCTAGAAATGGACTATTTACACATGATCCATTGACAATGTATTGCACTGATACTTTTGGAGAAGTCCAGGAGCTGAAGGGAAAGATCTTTTGTTAAAATTTTGTGTGCTATGTTCAGTGGAGATGAGGAAAGGAGAGTAAAGCTGCAGGCAGCTGCAGTGTCCAAGACTACAAGAGAAAACCTTGAGAAACAAGAGAAAGACTCATTTGTTTGGATACTGACAAGTCTAGGTGTCCTACTAAATGTGAATCGGATATCGAGAGAGGATGTTCTTTAAAGGATAAGGATATTTTAACATTTTCATCATTAATAGGAATACTTTTAAGAATAGAGTGACTGCAGTTAGGAAATTTCCCAAGCATTTCTGCATATCTTATTCCTTCTCTATGTTTTTCTGTAGGCAGCTCCACTGAAGACCCCACTGTTTCTTTGGAGAAGCACATACAAGAGGCCACAGAGAAGGGTTATAAGCTCGGGATGAGATAGGGTGACTTTGAAGGTTGATACTGCAGTGACAGCTGCCAGGAAATTGATCTAAGCTTACATACAAGTTCTAGTGTCACTGGTATCAGAGGTGGCCTGGAATACACAATATCCAGAGAACTGGCTCCGTTCACATTAATGTACTGGGCACAGAGTAGTTCTTGGCTGGACTGCGATACGCACATTGAGACATTTTTTGGGGCAGGATCAAGGACAATGGTAATTGGAAAAAATAATTGAAGCCTGTAGTCAGTTGATTAAATATTTAATAGACTGAATATTTGTTGATCTGTGTGTTCTAATTCCAGTTAACACATTTTGACATTTTCATTTTTGGAATGAAGCACTGTTTTACTCATGGAGCATAATAATTTTGGAACAAAATAGCCTACATTTGGTTGACTGATCCATGCTTTTGCTAGTCTTTTCCTACTCAGTAAGTGCTTATTGTATGGAATCTCTCTTCTGATAACTGGGAAAAAGGAAAATTATTACATCTCTCTGTGTAAGCAGATTAGTGTTTCAATTAAACTTTTAAAGTGAAAAAAGCATTAAGCCTTTATCTGTTGTTTTCATTTGGAAGCATTATCCAAGTTATTTATCCAAGTTATTTTACAGTTTTTAACTGTACTTTTCAGGAAAATAATGCTTACAGTCAAGTAGGACTAATCATTTTTGATATGGAAGAATTCTTATTGATAATATAAAATGCAGTCATGTAGTTCTGAATGCAAATGCAGCTTCTTAGGGAAATTTTTTCACAACCAGGGTTTATGTCCTGTTTGTGTAGTTGACATTTTAGAAGTGTTTCATAAACCAAAATTTGCATGCAGTCAGTAATGGGCATATTGCCACAACTATTTTCTTGTTTACTAATTTCTAACCAAGTACTTGGACATCTTTACAAAGCATGGTAAAATAAAATACAAATTATTTGATGAAGAATATAATGACTTCTGGCTGCTAGGTGGCATTACGAAATAGTAGTGAATTGACTCTAGAAAACATACTATATCTTGAAATGACCAAAATAACAAAGCTTACCTATTTTTGTTTCCAATAAGAGCTTGCCCTTTTAGCTATTTTCCTCAGTGTAACATTTACTGCCATTCTGTTCTTGGACCAATGGAAAGTTATTTGCATTGCTTTAATTTCAGAAAAGCATTTATATATGCAAATTAAAAATTGAATTGTGTGAAAAGGAAGTTCGTGTCTCTTTCATATTAAAACAATAACATCTAAACATTAATCATTTCTCTGTGCTTTTGTTACCAAACCCAATTACATGATACTGAATTCATAGGCCTGAAAAGAAATTTAGATAGATTTATTCATGATAAAATTGTAACACTAAGATATTATTAGTAGTATTTAAAATCATTGTATGGTAGATGTTGTTGTACAGTTGTATCCAATTTACCAAAAGTTTCCCTGCTCATGCAATAGAGAAATTATATAGGAACAACACCATAAGGGCTGAAACATCTAATTGTCTTTTTTAAAAGCTGCTATTGAAAATACCCGGGCTTTAATAAGGCATATTATTTTGGGGATTTTTATACTAACAAGTCAGGAAGTGGATGGGCATCTCTGCTGTGACATTTCAAATTAATTTAAAAAAATGTTAACAGTTTATTATTGGTCATTTATTTTGGGACCTGGCAAAAAGTGTATCTTGACTAAATTCAAATGACAGAAAACCAGAAAAAATCCAGACTTAGATTGTGTGCACCATCTTCTGAGGGTCTGATCCCAAGGACCATGAAGATAGTGGGAGTATAAATTTCATAGAGAACACATTAGCACATCCACAGAATGTCTCAAGTTATCAAGTCTCATTCTGCTTCCAAATACACTCTCTTAACTAACATAAAACTGGTTTTCTCAGAGGGATTACTCTCATGTCACCAAAAATGAAATTACATGATCCTTCTAAAAACAGAATTAAGCAGAGTAAAAACCTTTTGTTAAAAGTATGATGTAAGAAATAGATACAGTTGGGTAAGAATAAAACATACACCAAATTTTTCTTATTGAGTTCTTTGAATCAGCTTCTTTTCCCACATCCAGTAAGTCAGAGTTATTTAACAACACCCTGGACTAAGAGTTGCAGCCTCTGTGTCCTCTGTGAGCAACCCAAAAAGATAAACGTCACTATATGTGCTGGAACTTACAAGTCCATGTGAAATATGTCTCATGGCTCATTTCAGGGTCCATTTGAAATTTTCATGGTAGATGGAACCTTTCTAAGGTCTTTTATTTTCCTCATGCAGAGTCTCTGGGGCCTAATATTGTAGTAGGACCCTCAGTTAAAACACTTAACAAGGGTCTGTGTTCAATCTGGTGACCTATTTTCATAAAAGTCACAAGAATTTCTTTAGGGTTTCTATGTCTCTATTAACATTACTGAAGCTGGCTAATTAGTTCAGATATTTGGGGATAACCGAGGGGCATTCACATATGCATAGACATTCCTAGTTGTTTTTTTAGAAAAAAAACCCAACAAAACAGAATTAAAGTGAACCCCAGGCACATGAAATTGAATTAGGAAGATAAATTTTATCATGAATAAAGTCTTTCTTAGTGCTGAAGTTACCGGTTTTGTTTTGGGGTTTTCTGGGCTTCTTTTGTTTGTTTGTTTGTTTGTTTTTGTTGTTGTTTTTGGTTGTTTGGGCTTTTTTTGTTGTTGTTGGGTTTTTTTTTGTTGTCAGGGTTTTTTTAATGATGTTTGTTTGGTTTTTTGTTCTTGTTTTGTTTTGTTTTGGTTTGGTTTGGTTTGGTTTTTGGTTTTTGGTTTTTTTGGTGGGGTTTTGGTTTTGTGGTATATTTTTGCATCAAATGTCTTCAGCTTCCACACTAATGGCTTGCAGTGTGTCATATCATTCCTTGTTGCTTAGCTTAGCTTTTATGTTAAGGAACTGTAAGCAAAGCTTTTGGAGTTCTGCTCCTTGGACACACTTGTGTGGGTCAGTCTGACTCTTCAATAATTTATCAACTCACTGATTTCACAGTTTCCACTGAATTTCAATAGGTGACAGGTATCTCGAGAACAATACCCAATTGTGATTTACATAACCCAGCTATGATCTGGACATCTCCATTCCAAAGTGTGGCATCAGCTTTGGAAGAGTCATTTTCTATTTTAGCTTCATCAGTAATTTTTGGCTTTTTGTACGTGACCTGAAATACATCTCACTGGAGAACAAATAATTTCCCCTATTTTTAGAACTTTTCAGAACTTCTCACAGTCACCTGGTTACTGTGAGAAATTCTGAAAGTAACTTCCTGATGACCCCCTGAGATTATAAATCCCAGCCTGCCCACCATCCAGAGGAAATCAGGCAGGCAGCAAAATATCTATCTCTGATTTTACTCGGAAGACATGAGTTAGCAGGAGACATAAAAAAGAAGTACAATACTGGAGGAACAACAAATAGAACATGTAGGTCAGTCTCTCCTTTTTTGCTTCATATCTTTGAGTGGTGTCTTTTGATTTCTGAGTCCATGGTTTATTTCTCCTGTTTTCATCTCTTTGCTGTCCCCTAGATCCTTGGCTCACTTGGGGTCTTCTAAACCTGACAAATTACCAGATCATATCAGATTAAAGTCTTTCTTTATTTCACACTCCAGCAAGAAAGCATTTAGTACCTTTCCTCCCTGGATGAAACCCAGTTTTATTTACAGGATTTGTTAGTATGTAGCCGTTGCAACTAGCCACAGCAAAGGCACTTAGTAAAATGCCTTGCTCAGCTGCATGTATTTTATATATTATTTAGGTGGTAAGGAGTAAAAAAAATGTCCACACAGACAAAAAAGGAACCAACTTCTGCTATTGCAAACAAACTAAATTCAATGCCATGTTGTATTCCTAGCAAAGACTCCTCAGTCCTACAGGACAGATACAAAACTCATCTCTACAGCAAGATTTGGCATGATGTGAAACAGGTGTAGACCCTAAGACTATTTCATGAGAAAATAGAGTGGTGTGAGTGTGCTCACATAATTTTGGCCAACCTGCTAACTTCCAGTGTTTGTGAAGAGTACCTTTTTGCCTTCCACATCTCTATCTTGGGAAGTGACCTTGGCACCAGAGTCAGGCCAAAAATGGCCTTGATAGGTTCATCACCACACCTAGACAGGGGTGTCAAGGAAGGCAGCAGTTGCTATGACAACAGCAAACACTCATGCAGGGCTGTGCTCATGTTCCTAAAGAAATACCAGAAAAAGCTGTATCAGTGTGATGCTGACTGGAAGCCCCCAGTCCAGAGAGCTAACAAAAAGACCACCTATAATGTCTGCAGTGACAGGGCACTCCAGAATGAGGGTAACAGTTCTCTTGAACTGTTTCTAGTTAACAAAACTGTTTCTAAGTTAATAAAAAAGTAAATGGTAATGTGAGGAACATATCACACCCACTTGCTTGGCAGTTTCTGAGAATCAGTCATAGCATCTGACCACTGTCAGAAATCTAAAGTCAGTGAAGACGTATCAGCACTTACCCTGCAGCCAACAGCTAAAATGGGCTAAATTTGCACTAAGAATGCTAATTTCTTATATTGATTCTAAAGTGGTCCCTGTGTGACAAGCTCAGATGGACCTGCATTACAAACATTTGCAATCAGGTAAAATGAATCTGACATCAAATTTATCACTGCAAGAATCTGTAATAATCACAGATGATGCTTTCTGTAATTACAAAAAACCCCTGGAGCTTTTTGGGTAGTATCTTAGGTGCACATCAAAAGGAGGAACAAAGTCACAGCTGGAGAGAGGTCTTGTACTAATAGCCCACATTAATGCCCTATGATTGTTATTCGTCAAGAGAATCCACTTTTCGCTGAGGCAATCTATCAGCTGAACTGCCATACTGTCATGTAGAATTTAGGACATGAAGTAAAGTAAGCAATAGCTCACATCAGCCTGAATTAGAGAAAGAACATTTTCATGTCTGGAAACAAACAAACAAAAAAAAAAAAAAAATACCCAGGTTAGTTTTCCAAAAAACCTTCCTCCCCTCTGGACAAGTTTATGATAAATAGAGGTAGACTTCATATGGCAGATCTTTTTTTTCCTGTATCAATACAGAGAACTCCTTTCTGAAGGGTCTGAAGGTCAAACATTACCTCTGCTTTGTGCAATACTATGGTTTGGTTTTCTTTCATTCTTCTATGCTTTGTTCTACATAAAATATTTTCTGACAGGAGGACCTCTCTGGGACTTTATATTTGTGACAAATCAACCTCATGCGGTTGCTTGGCTGTCACCTTGCATAAGGGCTTCTCTTCACATGGGCTGGCTACCTGAGGCACTGGGAGTGCAGGCAACTGTGGAATTTGTGATCTTCTGTAAGTTTCCTGATTTATGAGAAAGAAAAGAAAAATAAAGGAAAGGAAAGGAAAGGAAGAAATAAAGAAAGAAAGAAAGAAAGAAAAAGAAAGAAAGAAAGAAAGAAAGAAAGAAAGAAAGAATTATTTCCCCTATAAATAGTGGTGTTAAATAAATTGAGATAGATCTGAAATTTACCTTTTTTAGTGCTTTCAAAAGTATTTACACACTTCTCTCTTCTATTGGTTCTTCCTAAAGACAAAGTTATTACCTGAGATATGGAAATCATGCCTTTTGGAGTAATTCAAGCAATTCAGTCCATAATGTACTCGAAGTGATGACTAAGAGGTGACCTGATCACTGTGCGTGAGTATCTCAGAGTAAAGAGATTTCTGGTGCTGCAAAACTCTGGCATTCAAAAATGGCAAGAGGAAATCCCAAGGCTGAAAGACAAAGTGAGATAAAACGAGGTAAGAAATCAGGCATACGGGGACATTTTGTCTATGTCTGTGTTTAGTTGATTGGGTTTTGTAATTAAGCTTTGGAAATGTTTATTCAGGAAAGGGGTGACCTCCCTAATCATTCTGCATTTCTTAAATCAGGATTGGAATTCTGCCTACAAGAAAGACCAAATTATAACACAACTTGACAGACATGTTATTTAAAGAACTTCTTATGTCTGTATTATACAGAAAGTTAGACTAAAATATATTAGTAAGAATGGGTACAAAAAGTGCTCTGCAACACCAAAAACTCTTATAGTATTTAACTTGCTTGTGAGCGATATTATACACTTCCATTACTTGCAACGTAGGATCCCACTCTGGATGGGCCTGGGAGGGATGGGTAGTTGTGTTTGATGATGTTATTTCCAGTGCTGTGTTCTTACAAATACATCATCTTTTCTGGTTTCAGAAGTAAAATATCAGTGAAACTGGAAATGTTTTTTCTTGGATCTTTCAAAAACTGTTGATAGCAAACACCCATTAACAAGTTAAGCAGGTGTTGAAAAGAAAATGTGATTTTCCATCCATTCTTATCCTTGGTCATAACCCGGTTCCCAAGGTCCAGTTAAATATTTCATAAGAGCTGGTTTTGCTCCCACTCCTGTCTTCTGAATCTGGGAAACCCAATCCATTTTCAGGCTTCCTGCAAGTGTTTTATAATGCTGGAGAACATCACATTACTTATGATTTTGGTGAAGGGTTATGACTGTTCTTGTTAATCCACTTCCCCATTCATTCTCCCACAGATATTTTGCAGGGAAGCATTACATAGTAAAAGTGCAAGATAGTCACCTCCAGGATAATCACTTGAATATGTCCACCTTCTAACAAAAGTTTTAAGGGTGTTTCCTACTCTTTTTGCAGTATAGAAAATATGCACCTAGATTCAGAGTCCATTTGAAGCCTCCTGCCCTAACTGTTAAAATGGCTGCAAAATAAACTTCCTAAAATAAATAAATAAATAAATAAATAAATAAATGAAAAGGGCAAGAACTCCTTGTCAAGTTTTTTACTCATTGCAGGTAAATTGGCCAGACTTTGAACAGTGCTCAAACTTAAGCTGTTTTTTTCATATGGGTCTGACAACAGTGTCCTTGAGCAGAGCCATGGTGCAGCACTGGAGCACTTGGACCCAATTTGCAATTCCTACTTTTTGTCATGATCTTTGGAAGAACCAAAACATCTCATTATCCAAGTCTCCCTCTCTGTTAGTGAGAAGAATAGTCCTCCCAAGAGGTATTATGAAATCAAATTAATTGAGATGTGTGGAGTACTTGTATATCACTATGAATAGGCATTGTGTAGAGACTCTTAATGCAGTAGCTCTGAGTGAGCTCCTTAAATTACACAAAATAAAAATTTGATCCTCTTGCTCACTGCTGTGGATACCACCACAGTACCTTCTGCTGTGTGACTATCAAGATTAAGATCACAATAATATATAAACTAAATGAAACACTGAAGAGTGTGTTTCTTGGTAGCTCAGATGGATTCCATCCAGCTGGACCAGTATTAGCCAAAGGTATCCAGGGAAACAGACTACACCAGTCCCAAGAAATTCCTTCCTGAGACAAACTGAACATTCAAGAACATTCAGTTCCAAAATCTGATTTGTTCTGACACTCATTTTTATTTAGGTGACTCTGACAGTTATCATCATCCAGTATTAACCTGTTAAGCTTTTCCTGATTTGAATACTGAAGGTTAGACTGGACAGGGTGGATATCATTTTATCACAGACCAGGCTGAGACAAATGCAAATTTTGTACATGTCCAAGTGGTTTGGAGTAGAGAGTAGGAAAAAGAACCTTAAATGAAAGTAGGAAAATAAGCAATTGAGAGGGGATCATCCACTTGTTGAAGTAGAATTGGCATTAATCTCATTCGTAGCGATTTGGGTTTCTTGAACTCTTTCTGGACAGTTTGCTTGGCCTTCACCAGGAAATCATTTAAAAAACTCCAGAAAATATGTTAAGCACTGGAAAATTCTTCTTTGAAATGAAAGGATTTTTCCAGTGTTTTACATTTTCAAATCTGGATTAAAAATTACTGCCTTAAAAATACCCTTAGACCTTTTCCCCCACAAGGCTCCTCACCCCAATGGTTCATCATGGTGTTAAAGTCTTTGCTCTGATCTGAGCACCTGACTCTACCTGACATTTAAGTGAGATGCACACCCACATCTGAAGGCAGGCTTTGGCTCTTTGAATACAGATTTGTCTTTGTTTTATTTATAGAGAACAGAGTGCAGGGATGATAAAATAATTCAAAGGGATGGTTTATGGACTGTTCTCATCTATTTTCTGCTAACAGAACAAGAAAGTTTTTTTATATATAAAACAAATATATTTTTTAATATATAAAACAAAATTTACTTACACAAAATAGTGCACACGTTTCTGCTTTAATGAGAATGATGTTTTTCTATTTGTTTTTCCTGTTTGTTTCTTTTGCTTTGGAAGCCATCTTAATTTTGTTCTTTTAAACAGCTAACAGTTCCATAAAGTTTTGTGTTCAGTGTGTTATGCTAAATTTCTTTAAAGGTATTATCTTAAATTGAGAGATTATCATAGGTTTTATGAAGATTATATTTGATCAAGTGTAAAATTACTCTTTTAAATGAACAAGGTTATTTGTAAGGTGCCTAATTGATATATTCACAAATGCTCCTGAGAGGCTACTCTTTGTATTGCTTTTTCACTTAAAACTCCTATTTTGTTGTTGTAATATAATTTTTGGACTTGCATTCAGGTAACAATAACTAATCATTCTCACTGCAACAGTCTCCCACCAGGCTCACTGGAAGTAATTTAATAATAGCATAGTTTGAACACTTTCTGCTTTTGTTTTTGAAATATGTGGACCCATTCTCAACTATTTTCCTTGAAGGAGTCCCAACATTTCTTCTTATGATATAAATATTTATAATAGGTGCACTGAAATAGTCTTCGGAAAGTACAAAGCCAGACTAAATAGAAAGATTCTACATGGATGGCAGAAAAATTTGCTCTTTTAATCCGAGTGCAGAAGAATAAATTCATGTGTTTTATTCATAAATGGAATTTTTGAGTTAACCCTGTTATCCTGTTCCCAGATAAACTGTGGGACTGCTAAGCACAGCCTGCAGGATGCTGAGAGCTCTGAGCTCCGGTTGACTTGGTGGTAATAAGTTCTGGGAGTGGAAGAAGTTCATTTCTGCCCTCAGATGGATGCTCCAAGAGCCCTTTGAAATCATTACAGTCAGGCTGACTCCAGACATTAGCACTGCATGAGCTCTCTTCCTTCAAAAGGTATTTTGCATAACATGAAATGAATCAAGAGACCAAAGGCTGATGTCTAAGCAAAATGTGTACTTTGATGAAAGGAGCATTTGAGGAGGACTGTCTTGAGTTGCTAATTACATAATGTCCTTAATATTTTTGAACCTCAGTGCCGTGAAAGGGAAGGATAGAAAGAAGTACAGCAAGGTTAGGGGATCAGCCCATGTTGTCAAAGGTTTTAACTCAGAAACCCTTCACAAAGAAAAAGCTATCCAAAATCACTGTACCCCACCTCTCTCAGCTCAGTCTGTGCCTCAGAGGCAGAGGAATTACTGCCTGTTTGCAAGCACAGGAATATACACTGCACTTTGTTGCTAAGCTATAAAAAAAAACAGGGCAAGTCTTGCTTCTTCCCTCACCTGCAGCCTGGGAGTAACAACTTCCCACATCTACTTCATCATTATAATCCAAGAGCCGTGGTCCAGAGGCCATTTCCTGCAGTCTGACATTGAACAAAGCTATTACCAGCAGAAAAAGCATGGTGCAAATTTCGGGGAAGTCACATTACTTTCTGGTAGCTGTGAAGGTAGCTGTGGGCATCCCTGTCACTATCTATTACTTTCTACTTGGCTTGCCCACCTGTGTTTTCTTGTGATTAATTTGTAATTGTTTTACTCCCTTTCCCATGATTGGCTTTGAAATGTTTATGAGAGCAGCCATGGCTGAGTGCCTTTGTCTCTGACAATTGCAAATAAAAAAATATGGATGAACATATATATATATAAATATCTGTTGGATTTTCTCTATTTCTAACTCTGCAAGAGCTAAACCTCTCAGTCACCACAAAATATCCACCCCCTTGCTGCTGCTTTGCTCCCTTGTACACGTTGCTGACACAGTGGTCCAGCCTGTCCTCTTTCTAGCAATGTTGCATTTGTACATTTTTAATGTGTGCTGCTTGTTATGTTCATTTCAAGCTATGCTGGTAAAGAGATCAGGCAAACACATATCTGATAAATGAAAACTTATTTTTTTGCTATGTTCTAAGTATATAAAGGTACTTTAACATCTGACAGATCTGTCATACATAATCTTAGCCTAATTTAAGTAAAATATAAGTAAATATCAATACATAAATATGAATAAAGATTATATATAGAGATTTTATATAACTGTATAGCAAGTATATGTGGGCATGTATTTATAGATATACACACACATCTATCTGTATACTTCTATATGGAGCATTTGCTTCTCATAATCTGGGTAATTTTCCCTTTTGTTTTAACAGTGCTGAACTCACAAAGGCTGAACTTGTCCCTCTGAGAGGAAGAACAGCCAACACAACAAACCAGGAGCATTTTTGTATGAGGTCAAAAAAGCCATTGAACAATGACTATAATTTCTGAGAAGGTCATTTCTACTAAGGAAATTGTATCCTAAAGAGGAAAGCCAACTAAGGAGCCTGCAGAGAACAAAAGGCAGTAAATTAAAGAGTTCCAGGTCCTACCTAAATCCTGTTCCTCCTTTTGGGTAGGCTGGCCCAGTCTCAGAATCCAAAACAACAAAACCAGAGGATTTAATTTTTGCTTAGGATTCAAATATCAAGGCAGAAGCTCAGTTAACAACATATCACAGGTCTATAATAGAAGCCATCTTTGCAAAAATGCCAAATATCTATGGCAACCTATCTATGTGGTCTTCAAAACATCCCTTTCCCCTGATGACATTGTGTACGTTGGGCAAAAAAATGACAGCAAAATAAAAACAGGCGATTAACCTCTGCCCTGAGGCTGCCTCTGTTCCTTCCTCCTGGACTTGCACATCCTCCTTCCCTGTCCCAATGAGACAGCAGAATTCCTCGAGGCAGACGGGGAGAGGTCTTGCCTCTACTGATAGAGTGATGCAACAGAATGGGCTGATCACTTGTGCAGTGAAAATATGGGGAAAAAAGACCATTTTTTCCGCAGGGAAGAGGAGGAGCAGGAGGAGCAACCTTTAAAAATAAATTTTATCATTGGTAATTCAGCTGTCTGCTGTGTTGGCACTCTCCATTGTCACCAGTTAGCAAACGTGGATCCTCATATTTATGAACTTTTCTACATAGAAAATCCCTTTTCTATCAGATCTGTCCCTGGCTCATATCACTAGAGAGAGGAGGGGCTGTCACTCTGCCTTGTAGCTGCTAAAGGTCAATGGGCTTGCAGCTCCTTTTGAGGTTCAGTGAACAGTTGCTTTTTTGGGAAGTTGTGACTGAATCACTGCCTTCATTTCAATTGAAATGAGGGCTAAATGATGGAGGGAATCCAAATTGCATGGAGAGCACTACATGAGAAAATAGCTGAACACAGAGTGGTCATTTCTCCTGGTGTTCAGCAGAATTTGACAAGCATCACAAAAGTGGTGTTACTGAAAAGGGAAGCACTTGTATGTGGACTGCAGCTTCAGTGCTTTAAAGGAGTACAAAAAGTCCCTGATTAAAGCATGGAGAAAATTTACATTTAAAGATGATTATGATAAGCAGGGCTGAATAAAAAACAGTCTCTACCATATTGTAAGGACCATTAACTGTTTCTGCTTCTTTACTTCTAATAATTCAGGTTTTAGTTATCATCTGTGCTTTTAGAGGCACTTAAAGGCACCCCTATCCCATTTCATACAAGCTTTTCACGTAGTCTGTGGAGAAAGAGATGAATCCTAGGCTTTGCTGTGAGTTTGGGGTTTGACTGTTAAAAAGCTAATTTGGGGATTTGGGGTGATTTTGACATATAGAAGACAAATCCCTTTATTAAGAAGCTCATAGTACAGGGCCAGAACAGACTTGTTTTGTTGCTATCCTAAGAAGATGGAGCAGTCTTTTTACCTCAGGGTGAAAAATAGGAGATTCCAAATCTACTGGAAAAAACTACCAGGTTGTTATGGGTGTGCAGCTCAACAGCAGATGGCGGTGAAGTGGGCTGGTCTCAGCCTGTTGATTATCCTGGTCAGCTACCATGGAGTTCCTGATATTCTGTTAAAACTGTACTCCATTAAAAAAAAAAAAAAAAAAAAAAAAAAAAAAAAAAAAAAAAAAAAAAAAGGATAAAAAGGTTATAGTCCCATTATATCACTCCTGGCTTTCTCTGTATACTCAAGAGAAAAATTTCTAAGATGTAGTCCTGAGCCTAGAAACTGAACTTAAATTGCAGCTTTCCCAATGGAAATTCCACAGTTTATTTCCACTGGACACGTGCCCATGCTATACAAGCCAGCTATTCAGGTGCTAAATCACTGACAGCTCAACTTTCACTGCAGCTCTTGAAGATGTCTTTTCATTTGTTAGCTCTTGGCTTTCAACACTACTGCACTCAATTTCTTTTTTGTGCAAGCATCACTTATCCCCATCTGTTACCTACCTCCCCTCTCTTCACAGTACACTTAATATGATAGACATTGTCCAAACATGTATGAATACCTCAATTTTGTCCTTTAGAGCTTCATTGAACAAAATGCCAAACAGCAATACAGTCAGATTTTGGAGGATAACCAGTCTTTTCACCCATTTTAAAGTTGCTGCCTCCCACACTTTGAGGTTTGATACAGAGCACTTCAGCAGTGGGCAGAGATGAATAGCCTGACAAACATATTTCTTTGTGTGGAAACATCTTCTGTATGGAGATTTCTTTCTTGAAGGACCCCAAAATTCCAAAACAATGCCAAAGGCAGAGTTCTGCTAATGCTGCAGTGTTGCCACCTCTGAAGTCAAATCAGCAGCCGCATGTGGGTATGAAGGAAAACCCTCTGTTCGAATGTCAAGCTCAGTAAGAGTTTAGAGACTGACTCAGAGATGGCTCTGAGTCGGGATAATAAGATTTAAACTCACATCTTAGGAAAAGTTAGGTTCAGAGGTGACATACAGAGAAGGAGAGGATCTAATTCTCTCTAACACCAAGGCACAGTCCACATTCACATTTACCTTCACTTCTGGTGAATGGGCATTCTACATCTGCCTACCTCTGGCAATGAAATTCTGGTTGCAGTATAACAATTAGTTGACTGTGGATTTCTGCATCTGTGTGTTTAACCCTCTTAATAACCCCAGTCTCCTTATCTCTCCCCCTTGGACAGGGACTTTGGGAAGGTTTCTGCATTCCCAGCAAATTGGCAGCATGTCCCTGGCCTGCCTGGTGCCTTTGCAGGTCTCATTAACCTTTGGAGAGAGCTCGCTCTCAATTTGCTCTCCTTCAGTGCAATCAGTGCAGCCAGATGGAAATGGCTTTGAAATTTACCTTTTCAAATCTCAGCTTCGCATTTCTCCTTTGATGTTTCTTGTCAGGTTTTCCAGTTGTCCTTGCCTCTCTCTCCTCACCACGGCTCCCTCTCTGCAGTCTATGCTTTCCCCAGGCTTATGACTCCCTGAGCATTCTAACTTGCAAAGGCATTTCAGTCACAGAGTGGCTGTCACTGGAGCTCTAATTCACTCTGCTACCAACAACAGTGTGTGTCATCATCAGTGGCTGTGTCAGAGTTGGACAACCACTGGAAAAAAAAACCGCAGACATGTTCTGTCAAAGAAACTTTGGAGGCTGTAGGAGGTTACAGTTGCTTCAATACTCAAGCAAGGCTTAGGAATTTGTAATGAACGGTGTCCACAAAGAGCTGGGACAACTTGCACTTTAGACCTACAGACTCCTGCAATGTTCAGGTGTATCTGAAAGTCTCATTGGGCCTCCAGGTGTGGCCACATTTGGCAACAGATCACTGTTCAGGCTCTGCTTAATCACTGTCTTTGGAATGCACTGGTTGGAGGAATGGTTCTCAAAGGAGCAGCTCTTTTTGTCACTTCTTTCCTTAATTGGATTCACACTCAGAGGATTCCACACAGACACTTGAAGGAAATCTTTACTGCTGTAATGATGTTTGTAGCATATCAGTTGAAGAAGAAAATGGATGGTTATTCAACCTGTTTATAAAATATCAGACAAGGGGCTCTGATACTCTCTTATTCACAGTTGCTGACTAAAATGTTACATAAAGTATATGTAAGACTGTTTCCCATATATATATGTATGTGTGTATATATACGTATTTTTATATATATTTGTATTATATATTTATATTATATACGTGTTAAGGAATGTTTTTCTACAGCCTGCTATATGATTCTTGCTTTATCTTCTCTTCTTCTGCACATTCAGCTGACACATTTCATTTTTAAAAGGAAGCTCTCCGGGACTCGGGAAGAGAAGCAAAATATCTCCAGAATATTACCTTAATCAAGCTCACAGAATGTTCTGGAACAAAATAAATTATTAAGCTTGCTGTTACAAATCAGCTCACATACATTAAAAGCTGCTCCAGTTCCATAGTCTAATAAATGTGTTAATATATAAGCAGTCCAAGTAAAACAAAACAAATCCTTATTAAAAATAAATGAATCTGAGTCTTAATATACAGAAGTACTTAACTGGCTTCTACAGCAGGGGAAAATTAAAATCTTCCAAAATTTTCTTATCTTTTGCCTATACACACATATTATCACCAAGCAGAATGTGAGAACTTGCTGAAACAGATTCCCGTGATGCTGAACTCACCATAGTAAAGTGCTGAAAGCACAAACATAGAAAATTCCCATTTATCAAAGTCAATATTTCCTTTCTTGCATGGTCTTGGGGGTAGATTTTTTTTCTCTCTCTTAGACCTGTCATTTTATGCTACAACCTCCACAGCAAAGAGTACATGTGGATCACAAATCTGGATTGTCTAAATGAAGGCATGAAGAAGGGAAGCTATATCTTATCCTTGCCTCCCTGCTCAGACTTTTCTCCCTGTGCTGAGTACAGTCTATGGAATTTGAAACTGGGATTGAACATGTGGGCTGGGAATGGGAATATCCTGAATTGTTTTATGTGTTTCCAGTTCTTTATTATTGCTTAGATCAAACTGGTTTTCCACTGATGCAGTAGCAGTAGTGCCGGCAGGGTTGTTTAATACTCCCAATCTTTTTTTTCTGTTTCTGTGCCTCCCTGTGAAGCCCCTGTTGACACAAGTGTGCTAAACATTTGATAAAGCAACTTTCTGGAAAACATAATGCTCTCCAGCATGTTTGCTAGGGTTTGGGTGTGAATGGGATCACCATAGCTGGCATATATTGAAGAGATGCAGCTGAAGTCTTTGAAACTAGGTAACAAGAAGCTCTAATTGGTTTGCCTGCAAAGTAGGATCAAATAGGCTTCTAATGCTTTTTTAACCTTCTTCTCTGTTCCTTGAGGGAAACCTGAGGTTTGCTAAACATAACCTTCTCCTGGTGAAGATGATAGAAATCTTTATGTTATCCAGGGATTCTTCTCCATCAAAGAAAATATTTGGATTTCACATTTTTGCCTTTGTAGCTTAATAAAAGGTAAAGGTTTTAGCTTTCCCAGGTTTCATCCACCTTCTCCTAATCTTAGTAGAAATCATATGAAACTGCAATAAAAACTCCCAAACAACTTAAAAAATTGCGGTGGGAGAGAAAGTGGGTCCTAAACTTTAAAAATAAGGGGATAGGAAAGACCAGAAGGAAAAACTATGACCTTTCCTAGTTCTGATTTCTGTTACATAGGTTAAATGTATTGAAAATTTAATGTGAAGCCAAGGGTCTGAAACAAACTGTGGCCCAAAGTGATGCAGTTCATACAGATAGAAATATCTACCCTGTATAACCCAGTAGCAGTATGGGAATATTCCATTCTGCCACTTAGGGGATAGAAATTCTTGACTGTGTTAAAATAACTGCTGAGTTTGTTCCTGCTGGCTCCTCACAGTTCCCCTACAGTAATCTCTGCTCAAACACACTTGAGGCAGAGATTATACAGTAAGCTTTTTCCTTCTAAAGTCTAACATTGTAAATAACACAGTCCACTCTAATTAGCTTTTGTAAACATGCATCCAGCAGGCAAGGAAAGAAGAGAAATAACCAGTGGGCAATGTAGCTATCCACTGCTTCAGGCACAACATTTGGAATTATTTGCTCAAATGATGTCATTACAGTAATCCTGCCCAGGATAAACTGCATTTTCCCCTTTCCCCAATACTGTAACTGAATGACAAATCCTGCAGGTGACTCACTGGCAGCAGGATGCACACTCATGCACCAAGTCTGCTTTTGGATAGAGACACTCAGAGTGTGGACTTTCCAGCATGGCATATCAAGCTGGGAAAATATTTCCAAGCAAATATTTGGATTTCTTGGTTGATGATCAGCCCAGTGTTTCTCAGGCAGAAACATGGTTCCTCTGTCCATTTTTCCCCTTAGGAATTTCAGTCCTATACGACTGGCCCAAAAATGCTTTTGCATCAATCCTCTTAACTTCAGGTTTCCCAGTGAGATAGTTAGGCATCAGACTGGGGCTTTAAGTAGGGGCAATTCTCTTTCCTAAGTTTTTGAGTTCTTGAGTGGAAAAACTGCAGGTACATCCTCATCTACTAGCTCATAAACTCATTTCCATAATGCAACATTTCTAGAAGTATTTTAGACATGGTAAGCAATGAGAAAACAACTTTTCTAGTATCAAAGTACCTCTAAGAGGAATACCCTCCTGTTTGGGGAGATAACTGAAGGACTGATGTAGCACTTTTCCCCTTCTAAGGTTAACTCTGTTTTTATGAACAAATTTAACATAGCTCTTTTATAACTTCAAAGGTTTTAATGGCATCCTGATTTCATAGCATTTAGCATTCTCCAAGGTGGAACTGCTGCCCAAAACACCTTGTTGGAGGAGAACCATCCTGGCCAAAGGCCAGAAAAGACTTACAGTTTGTCCTTGGTTTTGTCACATTGAAAATTCTCCACATAGCCATGACTGTTAGAGCCCATCTCAAATAAACTGAACTTAGGGGAGATGAATAGGGATGTAGGAGTGGGAGACAAAATCCAGGAGGTCAGTAAAAGACTAGACATGTGTAGGAAGGAAACATATTAATTTTGTGTGGGTTTGAAGAAAAAAAAGAAAAATTGCTGTTTGGTTCTTTCTTGGAGACCTTCCCTTTTTGTGGCAAAAAAAAAGGAATCAATCTCAGTTTGCTCATTATTTAACTGTCTTTGTTTTCAAAAGGAGATCTTTGATCCTAGCTTTCTAATAACTGGAAATACTATTTTTTCTTAATTTTCAGATATTTTAATAATTTACTGAGGTTCTCATTCCAGTTTCTAAGGTAACTGTACTTCCATTTCCTTTATGATATCCCAGCTTGTCAGCTCTCTTGAGGCAGGATCCCATAGTGCTGCCTCTCTTAATTGGCCCTTAACCAAACCCCCCTCCAATCCTTTGTAAGTCTCACTCTGAGTAGCTGCTCTGACGCTTTTCTCCAGCCTCTTCAGCTCTCCCAAGGTTATGAACTATTTACCAAGACGAAACAATTGATCAAGAAATGTGCCTCAAAACAGCCACCCAATGCACCTACTTGATGGGCACCCATCTTCCAACACTTTTAGGGCTCTGAGGCATTTGTCCTTATTGGTCACTGTGAGTTATTAGAAGACATCTCTATCCCCAGTTGGTATTGTTATTTTTATAAATGGTTGAAGCTTATTTCGGTTTGCCTTTGGGCCTTGGCAATTTGTGTGGTAGCCCCTTCCCTTGGAAAATGAGTTTCAAATATTTTCCCCTTGAAGTTTTTGCAAAGATGAAAACAGTATTAATTACCTCCCTACATCCTTTTCATCTTGAAGGAAATTGTCTTATTTATCTGGGAACACAGCTACTGATAAAAACTTCAGTTTCGTTAGGAAACATTTCTAACATTTATAAAGTTAATGCTATCTTCTTTAAATACTCCATAGCTTGAAAGCATCTGTCACAAGTCTTTTTTGGCTTCCTTCATCTTTTTAGCATCAACAGAGTCTGCCACACCCCCAAAGCCATCTGTGTATCTCATGTAAAACTTCTGCAAGGGCTTTTGTTTCTCTTGACCACCTACATCCCACAAATGGAAAGCATCAGTTTTAGTTTTCTCTCTTAAATCCCCACAGCATCACCCCCAGTGTGTAGGAAGAAAATCAACAAGCCAATTTGGTCTCAGCCTGCAGAGCAGGGGTGCCTCCCAAGCAGGGACAGGGTGTGCAGCCAAAGGCAGGCATCAGTGGACTTGCATTAGAAGTGTATGAACAGGCTGCTGCAGCAGGCAGGAGAAGGGGCTCATGCTACTGTCCAGGACCAGAGCCAGGAACAAATTCTTCCCAATGCTATTCCTTGTAGGTCCTGTGGTATTTTAGCATTAAACCGAAATAATTCTTCAAAAAGTAAAATCTACTGTTGGAAAGCAAATCTATCATCTCCTTCATATGGTAATTTACTCTCTCTCTGCTCAAGATATGAGCAAGAGTGATTCATTTGTTTTTGCTGAATCTTAGTTTTATTCTACTGCAATTCCTTTTTTTATTCAGAAAATAATTCTGATCTGTGTTGTTGCTCTGAATTGGAATCAAATCTTTGGGATTTTTAAAGGCTAAAAATCCAATTTCATTATAAACTTCTGTGGATTATTTCTGTATTTCAAGGACACACTCAGCAGCAAAACTACAATCCTAAAATGTATGAAAAACTGTCTTCCTGGGAAGACCCCATAAAAATTTGCAAACTCCTGAAATTTAGTGACAGAGAGAACCAGAAATATATTTGGCTCCATGGTTCAAAGCCTACTGAAGTCAGTGAGGCATTTCCCACTAACCTCAATAGCTCTTTTGGTTGCAATATTTATATAAGGTTGAGGCAAATAAAAATTTGAATTTTTAGCCATATTTTTTTTCAGTTTCATCATTATTGACTTCAGATTTCAAATGGAGGGATTATAGTCAGGAAGAGAAGAGCTGAAATTATTTTAAAATTTTGTATGACTAGCATCAAGCCATTTATTCTCTGGTTCTTTGAGGTGAGAGATTAATACATGCCTTAGTACTGACTAGAATGAAGCCAAAATGACCCTCCAGTTTTTCCTTTTGTGCTCAAGCTGCGAAGTCTTGCAGCATCACTCCTGCTCCAGAGCTGGACCTCCCTGGAGCATGGCAGCTGCTCAGCAGAGAAGCAGCCACTAGAGAGCATGAGGAGACCAAATAACCTCCCTGGGTGTGCTCTAGATCAGGGCTGGAACCAGGTCTCCTGAGACAGAAAGCTGGTGTTCTGAAGCATCTTCATGACTGAGTGCTGTAAGCAAAGACAAAAATCCAACACAACTGCAAATCTTCAAAGTAAAAACAAAAGAGCATTGAACTCAACCTCAGTTCAATGAGTATTAAATGAAAGCAAGCATGAAACTGTCTCATCTGTTTTGTGCCTTTCATATGAAAATTATATATAAATATTTCCATTATACATGTATTTTGATTCAATGGATAGTCTTCAATATGGAGTACATATAAATATTTATGTGTTGCTGGTAAACCTCTGAATATCATTGCTTTATGCTTATTTCTTCTATGTAAAGCAGATTTCAAGGCTACAAAAAAAGAGATATGAATGGAAGAAGACAAGTTTAGTATATTTGGAGAACAAAAGTAAATCTAAATAATGAGTAAGCTATACAAAAAATATTGCAATCATTCTACAGATGTTTACAGTGGTAAAAGGAGAAAAGGAAGGTCTTTGAAATGGTGTAAAAGGCTCTCAAATTTTTATCTTGAGCTCTGTGATAATATATCAATCAATATTGGGAAACTATCTTAAGTGAGTTGGGGTTTGCAATTTACTTCCTTTTGGGGCAGTGATTTGTACTATGAAACAGGAGAAATTGTACATTTGGCATATTATTCAAGGATAGAACAGAGTAGGAAGAAGAAAGAAATTTCCTTCACACTGTGAGAAGAACTGTCTTTTCCAGCAGTGAGGATACAGACTGCATGATGCTGATATGCTGAGGTTTTCCATGGGCTAGAAACTTGGCAGCTTTTATTCAGGGAAAAAAATAGCTTCAAGGATGGCTCTGTTCTGAGCTTGGCACCAGGGAGCACCCACCAGTGGGCAACAGAATGGCCCCAAGTCTGTGTCTCATCAGAGCTGGTGCCTCCATAGCATGTCAGTATTTCATGGCACTGTTCCAACAAACAGCCTCAAGTAGAAAATGGAGTATGCAAAATGCAGAAATAAACAAAAACACCTCAACCCAAAAACCCAACTGCTGACTTTCCCCCACTGCCCCACTAGAAAAAGGCAAAACTGAACCCATGTTAAAATCTTCATGGTAGTTCATAGTAGAGAAAAGGGTGGACTTCCAAAGGGAGAGCAAACTCTTGGTCTGGCTAGCAGGCATCTTTTGCTTCTTATATGGAGGATATTTCAATAATCTTGCCTAGCAACTAATTTTCTGCCTGAACTCTAAACTATTTCAAATACCCATGTACTTTTTTAGTAAGTTACTAATTTTAAAGCCTGTTTTCTCTTTTTTATAATGCCTCCTACATTATTCCACAAGTTGGGAACCAGGGCATAGAGGTATGATTTGTAAACCTTTTTATTTCCTTCACATGACTCAGCTTCTTCACTGTAGGAGCTTTTAGGTTATTTCCTAAATCATCAAGACTTTCCAGGATCCAGTCTCAAGAAAGAGAAATCAACTGGTTTGTGTGTATTTGTATTGAATGAAAAATGTTAGAATTTGATCTACTTAAAGAATATTGAGACAGGAGGCAAGGTTCTTATTGACAGGTAAAATCAATTTTATTTCTGTTGACCACAATAAATTATAATTCAGTAAAAACAGTTTTTACCATTAACCACAGTGCCAAGGGCAGGACCTTCAAAGGCAATTAAACAAAAGACAAAACTTAAGTACTTCCATGGCCTCATGCCACTGATGCTCTAGAAATCACTTCTAAAAATTTCACAAGGGAATGAATTTATAAAGTGAGGGGGTTTGTTTGTTTGTTTGTTTGTTTTTGGGGTTTTATTTTGGTTTTGGGGTTTTATTTGCTTGTTGTTTTTGGGTTTGATTTTTTTTTAAAATATGGCGTGTTATCTGCTGAGCCAGGCAAATAGTGGCTTCCTGGAAGAAGAAGGAAAGCTCTCTGAAACAAAGGAAGGACAGACCTGTGGCTATCAGAAGTAAATGTGCATCCCTGGGAAGGAAAAATGTACTGAAATTGTTGGTGCCATCCCACTTGCACATAGAATCATAGAATGGCTTGGGTTGTGAGAGACTTTGAAGATCATCAAATTCCAACCCCCCTAACATGGGCAGGGAAGCTTTAATTAAATCAGGGTGCTGAGAGCCCCATCCAGCCTGGCCTTGAACACTTCCAGGGATGGAGCATCTACCACCTCTCTGGGCAACCTGTGCCAGTGTTTCTTAAGCCATTTCATCACAAAATTTCTTCCTTATGTCTAGTCTACATATACTGTCTTTTAATTTAAAACCATTACCCCTTGTCCTGTCACTACAGCCCTGCTAAAAACTTTCTTCATGTACTGAAAGAGTGCCGCAAGATCTTCCTTCTCCAGGCTGAACAAACCCAGGTCTCTCAGTCTGTCCTCATATGAGAGGTGATCCAGCTCTCTGACCATCTTTGGGGGCTTTCTCTGGGCATGGTCCATGTCGTTCCTGTGCTGAGGCTCCAGAGCTGAAGGCAGCATGGCAGATGGGTTCTCCCCAGAGCAAAGCAGAGGGGCAGAATCCCCTCCCTCCTCTGCTGCATGTGGTGCTTTGGAGCAATTTGGCTTTCTGGGATGCAAGTGCACATTTCTGGGTCATGTCCAGCCTTTCATCCACCAGGACCCCAAAGTCCTTCTCCTCAGGGCTCCTCTCAACTCCTGCATCCTCTTCCTTTTTTGGGTAGAAATGTTTTTTTTTCTTTGTGTCCCTTGCCAAGCTCAGCTCTAGCTCCACCTTGGCCTTCCTGACCTCAGCCCTACACAACCAGACCACATCCCCATACTCTTCCCATGATACATGTCCCTTCTTCCATTGCCTGTGCATTTCCTTCTTGCCCTTTAGTTTGACCAGCAGGTCTCAACTCAGCCATGATCTCTTGCCCTCCCTGCCCTATTTCTTACAACATGCACTTTTCTAACCAGACTGCAGTTCTGGGATTGGAGCCACAGTGTGAGATGTCACTGTCCTGCAGAGCTGGATGCTGCAGCAGTGTCAGTGGATGTGACACAGGCTGTAGGTGTTGTGGGCTTGCTCATTACATCAGTCAGCATCTGCTATAAATCCCATGAGCAGCGTTGCCATAGTGAGGGTGCAATGTGGTGCTTTGGATGGTGGAGATGACAGTCATCCTAAAGAGCAGGCTGGCACTGCCATACAAGGAGACAAT
The DNA here is from genome assembly GCA_037834095.1 of Argya squamiceps. NCBI lineage: Eukaryota > Metazoa > Chordata > Aves > Passeriformes > Leiothrichidae > Argya > Argya squamiceps. The sequence continues at coordinate 142,895,757 of JBBMKD010000102.1, read as the reverse complement.
GGATTAGAACCTCACTGTCATGAACATTTAGGAGAGCCTAAATGTGTCATATGAAAGCAACAATTTGAGCTTTGCTTATTGAAGCAAGATGTGCAAGACCAGGAGGGGCAAGTCATTTCCGGCCACCTCATCAGTGAGAGCCTTGGTGAGCACATTGTGAGCCAGGTGTTCCTAAGATACCAACCAGCATGTTTGCAGAATCCCTGGGACCAGAGAGGGAGGATATGGACCCTGTTTGATCTCTTGGAATTATAGATATAACAGAGTTTGGTTTTGATTGAGTTGTTGTACTTCATTTTCACTTGATATTGGCCAACACAAACAAAAATGGGGAAGAGACCTCAAAAAGAAAGAAAAAAAATCCTGATATCCCAAGAAGTCTGCATTGGAGGCATGAAAAAAAAGCACAAGAATGCTTTAGAAGGCATCCCCTTTGGATTGCATTCAACCTTGTGAAAGGTTGAAGGAAAAGAGCAAGCAGCTACAGCTTTATAACTCCTTTATGCTTCCAATGGGAACACCACAATTACCACAACACTAATCTTCTCCAGTAAAGAACGAAGGAGAGATGTGAATTGCATGTTGTTCCCCACTTCAGTTATTCCCAGAGAGGTCATCTTTTACCTTACAGGATTTAGCTGTCATTAGAAGAGAGAGATTAAAGAAAAGTAAAGGAAGTAAAGAAGCTTTACTCTGTAGAGGACTGTGTGAGTGAACTTCTGTTTGAAAGAGAGGGTGAGACTGGAGAGTGCACAAGAGGTTCCCCAACATGCAAAGGTGGGAGTATAAGTGTATGTGAATGTGTGTGTCTTTGAGAGAGTGAGGAAGCTAGAAAACCTAGGAAAAGATCAAGAAAATATATAAACATTCACAGCTACAAATTTTAAATCTGCTACCCTTGCAAGATTGATTGAAGGTTTGAAAGACTCACCAAGTCTTGCTGCTTTTTTCTGCCAGATACCATGGAACTGAAAAGCTAAAAAAGCAACATTTGAGAAAGTGGATTTGTAAAAAGTGATGATTGGGAATTTTGTGGAGATCAGCTACCTAATCACTAACAATGTGAATTTTGGTGTTTGTCCTGTCTTCATTTTGGGCTGTGTCAACCTGAATTGACACATTTGGCTCCTCACACTGAGATGAAATATTCTGTGTCAACTCAGTATTAACCTGTAGCCCTCTGGACATCCACCTTCCTGCAAGTTAAAGGTCACTGGCTCTCATTCTGCATTTGTACAGTGGGTCAGAGTCTTGGCCTGAATGAAATTCAGAATACACTCAAGTACACTGACCTGTTTTGTTTGAGCTCTAGGGCAGTAAGATTATAGCATATCCTGGAACAGTTGTCCATCTGGAAAATCAAATACACAGGAGAGATTAGGGGCCTGAAGCATTCAAACTAAAACTCCCACGAGGCTCTCCAGCTGTCAAGGAAGCTGATCAATGTTGGACCATGCTGAAACAACATGTTTTGACATTTCCAAAGCATATTTTAATGGAATATTCTTTAATACACACATACACATAAATCTATTAATTACTGCTGTCTCAATTAAGGCTGAAAACAAATGTGTAATAATTTAAGTATATCTTTTATCCAGTTCTAGTTGTGCTGGATGATGTTAAATGTGCTGTAATTGTATCATTTACACTACTTGCGTGTATTCTGATAATTTCCAGATAGACCTGGATTAGCTGAAGGAGTGAGTTAACAGGAATTTATGAAGTTCAACAAAGACAAATGCAAGGTCTTGCACCTGGGAAAACATAATCCAGGACTGCAGCACAGGCTGGAATCTGGCTGGATGGGGAGCAGCTTTGTGGAAAAGGCCCTGGAGGTCCTGGTGGACAACAAATTCAGAATGAGTGACCAGTGTGCAGCTGGGGCAGAGAAAGCCAGCAGGAGGCTGGGCTGCATTGACCAGGGCATTCCCAGCAGAAATTGGGAACTCATCATCCCCCTCTACTCAGCCAGCAGAATGAAATTCTAGGGCCAGGAATGGCCCCAGGATGCAATACTGTGAATGCCAGGATTGGAATACTGTGTTTAGATTTGGTCCCTGCTATACAGAAAGGACTGGGTGAACAGAGCCCAAAAGGCTGACACAAAGATGAGCAATGAAGGGGAAAGACTGACATGTGGGAAAAGGCTGAGAAAACTGGGCATGTTCAGCCTTGAGAAAAGAAGACCTGGGTGGGACAACTTCACCATGTTCCAGTATTTAAAGGACGGCAAAAAAGACCAGACTCCTCTTTTACAAGGAGTCATATGGAAAAGATGAGGGGTGATGTGTACAAGTAACTTCTAGGGAGATTCCAATTGGACATGAGATGAAAAATTTATGAGAATAATTTCCTCAAGGAAGTGGTGGATTCCCTTACATTGGACACGTTTAGAATTCTTCTGGACAGGGTGCTGGACCGTCTTGTTTTTGCCAAGAAAAGCTGGGCCAGATGATCCTGGAGGTCCCTTCCAACCTGGTATTCTATGAGTCTGTGATTACATGAACTGTGGCTATCAAAAGTATCAAATGAATGTGTGCAGGTGTTCTGATGACACTGGAGAGCAATATTTGTTGATTAGAACAATTCAGGAGAAAACCTCTGCTTTCTGCTCAACCTCTGGGAAGGACCTTGCAAAAGAGTTGTACTTACAAAGAAGATGGAGAAGAAAATGACATTAACTAGAAATTTAATATAGCCCTTGAAACTAGGTTTTGTTTCACTACCAGTGTTTCATTGCGATGAATTTTTACCAGGCAGGCAAAATCACAAGAGAAGTCTATAATTTTCCATAAATCTTTAATTAATGCTGAGTAGGTAGGCTCAGATGCTTCTGAGCAGTTTCTAAGCAAACTAGAATATTACAGCCTACTTGTTCAGAAGTTCCATGAAGATATATATCGTATTGATCTATCTAGTTATTAAATAATTCAGCATGAATTCCTCCATCTTCCATCATTAGCATTGTTTCACTTCTTAACCCTGTTGCATTGTGGTGTTTCAAATCTGTCAGTGTGATTAGGAAGTAGGAGTGTATACACATTGTAGCTGGTATTTTCTTATACTTCTCCTTCCATTTAGTCTCTGCCTTAATTAAATTGTAAACCTTACTTTCCAAATATATCTTCTACAGACGAATGTGGTCTGTTCCTCTGTGTTAGTTTTACTGCTCCTTTTATTTCAATGTTCCAAGCAGGGATATCACCTGTGCAGATATTTTATCTTGTATGAGGGACATTGGCTCTGATTGTCCAATCAGCAAAAGTTCATGTGCAATGCAAGCCAAGGTCCAAAGAGAAGGTGATCATAAACTAGGTTTCATCTCCCTTATGCCATGGTGTGAAATAACTTTGATGGCAACTGATCTTGGCTTATAACACATGCTTGTTGATGAGGTAAAACAAGAAAATGGAATAAATAAAATTCTGACTTGGCCTGGCCTGACCTCCATACATTTGTCACACCCCCTGGCTTCTCCTGGCAAACTGAGGCATCAGACTCCCTTTAGCAGACCTGGCTACGTCAGAGCTTGCTGTTGAGGCTTCTGTTGCAGCTAATGAAGATGGAGTCAACATTGTCAATGGAAGTAAGGAATCAATTAATTTGATCCCATGTTAACATCTACTTTCAGATTAGATTAATGTATTTTTAGACATGTTGGTGTTTTTGGCTTTGGGGCTTTTTTAACTGAAAATGGACTGCCCATTGATTGTAAAGGGTAATTAGAGTGAGGACACGCTCAGAGGTTCATGTTAGTATTTTCTACAGAATTTATGAGACAAATCCCACCCCAAAACTAGGATCCTTCAAACTGAGTGGCATAGCTAGCAATGGAAGCCATTGAGTAATAGTCAATGCCCCCTCACTCTCCTCCACATGTCCACTTTTATTAACCAGCCACCAAAACACAATATTTCCTAACTGGCCAATTACTCAAATGTCAAGAATCAATTGGCATGGTCCACTATTGGCCAGTTTAACTCTCCACTCCAGGACTGCCTTCTGGAAACAAAAATGAGCTATCAAAGATGGAACAGGAATCAATAGCAAAGGAGCATGGTTACACATAACCTTCTCTCTCAGCAATACACAGAAACATTCACAAATAAATATTTTCTCACTAATTCTCTTTGTAATGACAACAACAACAGCAAATCTAACATAAAGCATACCTCTTGCCTTTTTCAATAACATATCAAATCACCCAGTTTTACTGATATTTCAGTGATGTCAAGACAAAGTAGAATGTTTGTTTGATAACAAGAAAATCGAACAGAATTATATTACTCTAATACACACACTTTCTCTCATCACAGTCAATACAGCACACACTGTGAATGTATTAAGAAAGCTGGATGCATTGATTATTGTCAGTCTGACAAGGAAGCCTCTGTTGACATTGAAGTAAACAACAGATACTCCAAAAGAGATTGTAATTATTAGGAAATTAATTTTGGACTTTCTGCTCCAAAATACTGCTAACTACATCTTAATATGTGCTACTTTGCATTATTATTTAAACGGTGACCAGAGGTGAAATATCAAGCTAAAGGACTTAGTGCAATACACACATTTGTTTCCAAACTTAAAATAGCAAATCTTTGACTTAAGTAAAAAAGTGGTAAACAATCACTTTTTATTTGACCTTTTGAAGTCAATTTATGATGATAACAAAATGAAGTAACACCTGGTAGATGCACACAGAGATCACTGTTATACACTGATGGCGATAAAGAATTGTGAATCTTCCTAATACTTTCTACATCCTTGTAGTGTTTTGATCAAGCTGCTGTCTGGAATTCCCTGGGCATCTCTTCACTAAACATATTGCCCATGCTGGCATAGGACAAAACAGAGCCAATCCTTGTTTGTTGAGATGCACAGATACCTGTTAGATAGTCTTAAGTGATCAGATTATCTATGGTTGATGGCTGATTAGGGCAGGGAGGGAGAAAATGGGGAAGCAGTACTGATCCATCATGATTTTCTCTCACTGTTGTTGGCCGCAACAATTATATTATTTCAATTCTATTATGATAGAATAATCATGAACTCATGGAATATCAGGTTGGAAGGGAAGCTCAACAAGTGAAAGGACAAGAGGAGGCATCCTCAGCTTATGCCGGGGGAGGTTTAGGTTGGATTTTAACAACAACTCCTTCACAGAAAGGGTTGTCAAGCATTGGAACAGGTTGCCTGAAGAAGTGGTCACCATTCCTGGAGGTGTTTAAAATATGTGTAGATGTGACACCTGGGGAAATTATTTAGTGGTGGATTGGCAGTGGTGGGTTAATGGTTGAACTCAATGATTTTTCATGTCTTTTCCAATCTAAAAATTCAAAGATTAAAAAAAAAAAAAGTGAAGATTGCAACACATTGATTTCTTATAGTTTTCTTATGGCTCTCTCCCAGAAGTGTGGATCCACCTCCAGAAAAAATGTATGTGAGTTTATTTCCCAAACATTTTCCCACTGCCGTTGCATCACCAGTTCTAAGGGAAAGAAAATCAGAAAGGAAAAAGTAGCAATGTCAACATATCTCAGAACCTATTAGAAAGGTGATAGATAATACCATCCCTTTCATAAACACTTAGAGGATATGAAAATAGAGGATAAAATCTGGGAAAAAAATATTCCAGTTTAACCCGAATTCCTTGTTGTCATCCCAAGTAATGCATATTACTGGCTCCTATGAAAAGGGTGGTTTCCTAACCTTATTTCTTGTAGCCAAGAAACAAGTTTCTGCAATACACCATGCTATCCCAGTCATATCACTGAACTGCAGAATCACAAAATAGTTCAATGAGACCTCCAGAGGTTATCTGGTCCAATAGCCCAGTTCAGGCATGTTCATCTAAGGCTGATTGTCCAAGACCATGTCTAGCTGGCTTTGGAATATATCCAAAGATTCACAGGCCACAATACCTCTGGACAGTCTGTGCCAGTGGCAGTCAGCCTCAAGATAAAAAGGTGTGGTCAAATGCAACTTCCTGTATTTAATATTGTGCCCTTGTGCCTCTGGTTCTGCCACTGGGCAGCCTGCCTCTGTCTTCTTTACATTCTCTCTTCAGATTTTTACATAAATTCATTATATATTACCTATATTAATATTATTTGGATCATACTGAATACATTATATAGGTTTATTGTGTATTTATGTTCTTTTGAGCCTTCTCGTCTCTGGGCTGAACCATCCCAACTGTCCCAGGTTTTCCCTCTAAGAGAGATGCTCCAGTCCCTCCATCACCCTCTCTGGAGATTGGATACCCTTCATGTTCCTTCTGAACCATGCACAGTCCTCCAGGTGTCCTCTCACCAGTTTTGAGTAGAGAGGAAGGATCATCTCCCTTGAGCTGCTGGCAATACTTTGCCTAAGGCATCTGAGGAGTCTTAGGACACACTGCTTATGTTCGCCTTGGTGTCCACCAGGAACCCCAGGTGTTTTTTTGCAAAGCTGCTCCATAGCTGGACAACCCCCAGCATATACTGGTGCATGAGGTTCCTCCCCAGATGCAGGATTTATGTTTTCCCGTTGTTAAACCTCATGAGGTTCCTGTCTGCCTCTCTAGCTTGTATATGTGTAAATTAATATATATATATATATGAATCCTTATATTTTCCAGACAGCATCCTTAGGAGCATGCTACAAGCTGCAAGTTTTAATCAAAGTATCTCTCACTCATGTTTCAGACACTCAGATATTTTGTAACATGGGAATGGCTGATCATATTTATAGAAGAACTCTGAATGGCAGTAGGCAAATGATGAATGGGCAAGTGTTCAGACAACGTGGACATTGACATTTCTTTATTATGGTTGTGTTGGTTCTCTTATTCAATCTCATGGAAGAACACAGATATTTAGTGTGAAAATCAAAGCCTAACAATTTAAGGACTTTGTAAAGCCTCCAGTTTTTCTGGCAATTGGTTGTTGATTCAAAACTTGCTTTACATGTGTACAGGGAGTAGAAAAAGAACTGTACTTTCATTATGTCAGTTTTTTGCAAATACAATGAATGCTAGTAATTAAAATCCATACTGAAAATGGTTAATATCTACAAGGATAGCACTGTGTACAAGACTAAGACCACAAACCACAAAATTATTTAGTTTGCATGAGAACTCAGGAGGTCATTGAGGTTATCCCTGCTTTCAGTAGGAGGCTGAACCAAAGTTAGTTTGGGCTGAGGTTTCATTAACATCAGAGCCTCACAGGACAGGGCTTTGTCCAGCTGAGGTTTGAATATCCCAAAGAATGGAGTTTCACACCTTCTCTGGGTTGCTATCCCAGTGTTGAACATCATCATTTTGGGATTTTTTCCTTACAACAGGGAATTTTCCCATACTGTACCTCATGCCCATTGCTTTCTTTTATTTCCAAATTCACAAAAACTAAAGCTGTGTTAGTTTATACACATAGAATAACCATCAGCCAACTTTGTTGGCTATTACCTATCTGAAAAAATCTTTTTAACACTCAAATATTAAGCTTACATAAAAGTGGGATAAAAATGCATATTCAGATGTTTTGCATTTTTTTCTATATATATCCTATATAGCCACTTTTTAGTAGACGTTAAAGCAATTTCTACAGTAAAAATCAATGACTTGCCTTGAAGAATTCAACTTCCCTAATCTTAATGAATGTATCTAATATGTCCAAAAAGTAGTAACTTATTTAATTTCTTCATGGACCTGACCAATCCAATGACTCCGCACAGCAATTTCATTGAAATAAATTAAGGCAGAATGGCAGATCATGATTTATTTCTCTGTCATTTATTTAGGTCTCTCAATTTTGTAGACAAAATTTTTGGATCTTAAAAATATAACTCTGCTCCAATACTTTAAAAACTCACTTGGCCTTCATGTTTTTGTATTTTGTTTACCAAATTTGATGCAGTTTTTCTTCTCTTCTGGTCATGTTTTGTATTCAAATCTCTATTTGTTCAGTTACAGACAAGGGGTTTAAATGAAGCAGGACCTACTATGTTAGACAGATGGCCATTTAAGAGGCAATTTAAAAAGCTTTTGAAAAAATGTGCAATGGCCCATATAAATCATTTTCCTCCCTGAAACATATTTAACATTAAAGAATAAATCTCAACTGTATTGAAGGTCTCATAAAAGGAGTGAAAAAAATATTAGAAGCTATAGACTTAAAACATGAGGGAACAGAAAATAAACAATGAGACAAGAAAATTAGATACAGTTTCTGAAAAGGAAAATTAGAAAAGATTTGCTGTGGACCACCAAAGCACAGTGGTCCCTATGTAGCTGCTGGCAGCTGGAAGCCGTTTGGCAAATTATGCAACCTCTCTTTAAATTGTTCTCCTTCATGTTTTCATCTTGCATTTTCCATAAACTGGTCAAATACTTTTGCTACCTTCAGCTGATGTGTTAATCTTTCTTCCTTTGTTCATTCGAAGATGCAACAACAGATTCATAAGGAGATGTTGATTGAAGGTCTGTGACAGGAATGCTCATGTCTGTGAACCAGGGAATAATCAAGTGGCTGACCGAGAAAATAAATTCCCCCACCAGCATTTCTGTGCAGCATAAGTTATTTGATACATTTTTCTGATATATGCATTTTCTATTTTCTATGGATACCCATACCCTTATCCTGCAGAACCCAGCCATGTTTATACAATGAGAGGAAAAGACAGATTACCAACACCATCTTTTTTTTTTTTTTGGTCATTTACAGCCTTATTTTCATTTAACAAAGCTGTAAATTTTCACATGTAATGCAAGTCTCATAGTTACATAATTCATCTGTCTATAAACTTTATCAAAGATCTTTTAGATCTCTTACTTTAAGTAGACTTTAAAAGAAAAAAGGAGAAACTGAGAGTGGGAGAAGTAGGTCTCTGAAAACAGGATTTTCATTGATCTAGAAAAGTCATGAGTAACTATTTTCGTGAACTTGAGATATTTAAGTGATACATTTTTGTAGGGTGTCATTACCATCTCAAATGGATTCCTGATTTTTCTCATTAGGCATCCTTATTAGGCAAAAACTTCCTCAAAGAAGAACTGCTGTGTTCTAACCTCTTTTGTCACCCTTATTTCCAAGGACAAATGGGCACTTAGCCATCCACTGGCTGTGAAAAACACTTAATGGAAAGACACCAAACTAATTTTCTTTCACAGAGAGCACTTCCTGCAACCAATTTATTTTATTTTGCTGCCCATAATAATAGTTACTCATTTCTTAAATGATCTCTTTTTTAACAAGACCATTTGAGTAAGAAATGTTACACTGAATTGTTACCTCACAGAAATAGATATCATACCATAAAATAAAGATGGCAAACAGCAGACAATCCCAAAATACACACAGCCATAATAAGACTACACACTATATAGCTGTGAAAAGCTAATTGAAATGCAACATCCATACCTATTATTAATTACCTGAAATAGCTTTGAGTACTGTCATCACTAAGCATATACACATGATCACATTAGCTATGAACATAATACCTGTTGGTGTCATATATACAAGGCTTTATTATAAATACAAGGCTTTACCAGATATTTTATTTTCACCATTATTTACAGAAAACTAACGATTCATTATTATTGCTTGTTCTTTCAGATTAAATGTCTCTTCTTACATTAAAATCTTCCTCACTTAGACTGGAGTGTACTGGAGTGTTAGGATCACCAGTTGGCAAGGCAGTGAAGCCAGGGTGGTATTGCAGTGTCACAGGATATTCTAAAGAACTCTTGTTTCATATATACATATACATACACACACACACACACACACACACACACACACACACATATATACACAAATGCAGTCCAGATGCCCATGCCACAAACCTCAGTATGATGCAAACATCATTTTGCTGCCAACAGAAATTTATCTTTCAGGACTTTGAACCTGAGTCCAAAAGAGAAGGAAATCTCTGATCCTTCTCCTACAACTTCTACATGAAACTTCCACATGAAGGATGATTGAACTGAGACTTGGAGAACCACAATTAATCAACTGTGAAGAAATCCAACGAGTGGGTTTGGGTCCACAGGCTACACAATTTGAAACTGATTGCTGTAACACTGTGTTAAATTCCCTTTTAATACACAAGACTATTATTCAAGTATTTATCTGTAATATAAGAAGCATAAAAATGCTGCTTTTCTTTAGCACTTTGAATGCATACACCAGTTAATGAACTCAGCAGCATCTGCTGCAGTAGGTGTTATTTTGTACATTTTATAGAGGGGAATCAAAATGTGTCATGGTCTTCATCCTGAATTTTGTGTTGCTCTGGCAACACAATGGGACTCCATTCGATTTAACCACCTGACTCAGTCAGGCTTGTCCCTCATGGGTAGGATGCAAGACACAAGTGAAATTTGCTCACCAGAGCATAGGGGCTGAATCAGTCTCAAAACTGGAAATTTGTCTTTACTCTTCTGGGCTCAAGATTTCCCGATTAGGCCTCAAACAACATCTACTTCACTGTATTTACCTCCTGTGGATTTTAACCTAATAGGACGGGTAAGCTGTTGTAAAGTAGCACTCAGCACCATATAGGACATGATTGTTTCCAGTCTAGTCTGTCCTTCCACAGAAAGTGCATGAAAACCTTAACATGAATGTGTGATGCTGCAGCTGACCACTGAGCAATGCTTGGAGCATGGGATGGAATATCTGTTCTGAAAGAGCAAACTCTTGCAAATGAAACTTTCTGCTGTCTTCTTCCTGTTAAAACAAAAACAAATTGCTAACATATACTCCACTAACCAGTCTAAGTTTGTTTGCTAAAGCTTATTCTCGTCTTCCAAGAAACATCTGTGTTAATGACTTTCTATGAGAGGTTAAAGTTTTGTTTCTACACCATATTATTGTTACATGTGTAGACACATTTAATGCCCTAATAACACTGGTGAAACTCATATTTTAAAGCTTGAATGTAGGAAAACTCTAATAAAACAAGTAACTTCACTTGTCTGGTTCAATTACTAAACACTTTGCTGCTCACCATCTTTCTGGTGCCATGTATTTGAATTCTGAAGGGGTTGTCATATGACAGCAGTGCCTACTAAGTTCCATGTTCTCAAATGCATGACCAAGCTGCTACTCCAGAGAACCAAAAGCCATTAAAAATTTCCATTCCAAGCCACTTGCAACTGGTAAAATATGTCAACCAGAATTTGCTCACTTCTTCTCCCCATTCTAGGTCTGCTCATCCACACTTCTATTTACATTACATGTTCCTTAAGAATGACATATTTGTGATTTGTGCCTGAGAAATGTGTTGCTTAAAGGACTCCAGAGCAAAACACTGTCTCCTAGGCTTTTTGATAGTACAATGAACATTATTAGAGCCAAGAAGAGAAGTGTGTTTCTGCTTCTTCAGAATCCTCTCAGGTGAACATCACCTCTTGCCCTTGGTTTGCATTCCATGGGGCCCATTTGATGCTCAGGCACAGTTAGAGGTTAGTCACTGTTCAAATCATGACTGGCACAGGACATTCAATTTTTTTCCCCTTTCTTTTTGTGGACTATAGACATTACCAAACTAACAGGGCTTTTACAATTTACTCCCTTTCTGAAATCACTGTGAGCATCTTTTCCCATACCATGGTTTAACCCTAACCAGCAGCCAAGCCCCAGGCAGTCATCCACTCTCTCACCAGTAAGAACAGGGAGAAAATCAGGAAGGAAAAAGACAGAAAACTTGTGGGTTGAGTTAAAAAAGTTTAATAGGGAAAGAAAAAGCTGCTTACACAAGCAAATCAGAACAAGGAAAGAATTCCCAGCTTTCCATGGGAGGGCAGGCATTGCCATCTCCAGCACAGCAGAGCTCCATCACCTGTGACTTGGGAAGACACACAACTTCAAATGTACCCTCCACTTCTTCATTCTTTCCCTCACTTTATATCCTGAGCATGATCTCATATGGCATTGAACATCCCTTTGGTCAGTTTGTGTCACCTGTCCTGGCTGTGTCTCCTCCCAACATCCCAAGCACTTCCAGTCTCCTTGCCAGCATGGCAGCATGCAGAACAGGAACAGCAGAAAAGGCCTTGGCTCTGTGTAAACCCTATTCTATTATTGTCATTGTGTTCAGTACAAATCCAAAACATAGTTCCACACCAGCCACTGTGTAGAAAATTGACTCTACATCAGTCAAAACCAGCACAGCATGCCATCACCACAGATACTTTTTACCATCTGAATGACTAGATTTCCCAGAATATCCATCCACTTTGTAATCTGAATGTAAAGCTTAACCTGGCACAAAAAGTAGAAGTTTGACACAATATTTTCAGCTTTTGAACTGTTTCAAATAAGTTAATATAAATTTGATGCAAAGTGGAATAATTAACTCTTTCCGTGGAGATTGCCAAAGTTTAGCTTTCCTGCTCTCATCTATGTTGAAAGAACCACAAAAGATGCAATTGACAGTCTCTTTCTGAAGGGCAGTTTATTGTGGAAAAGAAACAGGGAAATTGCTGCAATTAGTATTTCAAATCAGCATGCCTAAATGAGTAGTCACACAAGCGAACACAGAGACAGCAAGACATTTAGTCATGTACTCATATTTCAGTTTTACAAAAATTGTGGAGGAAATGAAGCTTCCTAATAAAATTGGGCTGAGTATTTATTATTATTTTAAAAAAAATCCCACTGGATGGGAAATCATTTGCTGTAAGTGCTATTACTGGTAATGAGAGAAAGAAGACAGTTAATTTCATGCATATTTTATTTGAAATTCACTCCATCCATGAAATAATTTCACATAACAGTAGGTGGAATACAAACAGGCTAAACTGACATTATGTGCATGGTGAAGAAGACCAATAAACAGGAAGGTTTGTAAAAATAATACTTTAACTGTTTAATAGAAGTCTTCCTGTTCCAATTCAAGTGGAAACACTGTACAATGTAAATTGTTTTCATGAATCCAAAGGCCTAGTCCTCATGGTAAATATACACAGCAGGTTGGGCTCTGCAGTCCTCTCTATCAATTTTGTAATGACATTAAAACCAAGGAAAAGCTCTGCCCTCAGTCCTTGTGTGCAATAAACCCTATCTGCATGTCAAGAAAGATGCAACTGCAGCAGAACAAGGTTAATGCTTTCACATCAGACAGCTGTAGTAACCCACCAGTCTATTTCAGGAGTACCTGACTCTATACTCTGTAATAATCAGGTGCAGTAAGAAGAAAAGACCCACTTATTACCTGTGCCAGAAAATGTTCTTGCAAATCCCATGTGAGCATGGTTCAGGCAATATCTGTGCAAACCTGTAGCATGCAATGTTTTGGGTTGTCAACCATGAAAGTCATAGTCGGAATTGATTGTGGAGATCAGCTGTGGAAGGAAAGCTCATCCAACTTGAGGATTGCACTTCTAAAGAGGGCAATGAATTATAACTCTCAGTTCAGAAATCTTGAAGGCAGATGATAGTGTAGTTTATCACCTGGCTGTTTATCTCTTTCGCCTTTTTTAACTTGCCTCTGAAGGGATGTTCATGTAAAACACTTATAAATATTTTGAGACTCCTGATAACCCTGCTCTGATACTATCCTATTTTTTAACATGAACGTCTTTGCCTCTAAAAATTATTGCCTGAAGCTATGTGACTCAAAATGCTGCATACCAGTTCGAGCATGCCTGAATTATAAACAATATATATGTTCAGAGCTATTACCAAGAAGAGTCTTAATTTCTTTAGGATTTTTTTTTTGTTCTGAAAAGGAGATCAGACAGACACAACAGACATATTCAAGGTGCCTTCTAAACTTGTGTCATTGCTATGAACTCTCTATTCCATTGTAGCCATTTCTTCAGATCAGTAACTTTGCCTTCTTTTCTCAAGGCCATGATGGATTGATTGCACTATAGTTCACATAAACTGGAAATATAATCCCTACCCAACACTTTGTATGTCTTATCCCCAGAAGGTGTTTGAGTCATTATTAATGAACCTTTCTACTGTGTCTACTGTGCACTTACTTCTGTGTCCAGCTAAAAGACGAGATTAAAAGAAGAGATTTTAAAGGAAGACTTTGAAGAGAGAAAACCAGAGGGCTGGTGCACAAAGAGAAAAAGCAGATAGAGCAGCAGGCAGGTTGCACAGCCATAGAACTTAATTGGCTAGGAAATTTGTTAAAAGTATGCTAGGCTGCCCTGGAAAAGAAAAGAAAGCATAAAGATTTCTCCAAGAAACAGAGTCAAAGAGGGAAAGAGGGTGTGAGGAGGGGATAGGGGAATGAGCAATAATACCTGGTGACAAGCTGAAGGAAAAGAGATATTGGAGTTGTTGTGATACATGCATGCTGATTTGGTTTTTATTAGCACTTATGAGAGTAATGCAGAGAGGAGAGTCAGGAAAGAGGTAGGCATGAGAGCATGGGTGAGAGATGATTGACAAAGGTGTAAAGATTGTTCAAAAAATTCAAACAGACTAAAGTTGGTTTATATCAGTGTACTCAATAATGTGAGTCTAAGGATTGAACAACTATTTCTCCTCTTGTCATCTTCACTAATATCCTGGAAATACCACCTGAGTGACTGAGAATCTATCCCTGCACAGAAAAAAGTCAAAACAAGTATGGAGAAAAAAGAGGCTGAGAACAGAAGTGATGATTGTCCCAAGATGTGGTTTAAGGTGGAGCAGATGCAACAATAATTTGAGTAATGCCAAGGAATTAAAATAGGAAGATGTAAGTTAGAAATAATATTCTATTCCTCATTAAAGAGCTATTTCAGAAGTCTAGAAGCAAAAAGTGAGTATTACATCTTAATTCTGCTCTTCTCTTTACATAATTGCACAATCACAAAATACTGGTTCTGAGTTGGGTCCTTCTCTCCATTCAAAAAATAAAGGCAGAACATATGGCAGCCTGATTAATTTAGTTCTGTACAATTAAAATAAAGACATTAAAGATGATCAGACTTGTACCATCTGACCAAACTGGCAAAGAAGTTTCAGGTACTTGGGAGTGTGAAATTTCTTATTGTTGGTTTTGTTGTTGTTGGTTGGGGATTTGTTTGGTTGGTTGGTTGGTTGGTTAGTTTGTAATTTTTAACTGCTACATTTCTAGATCTGGGAGGCTGGTTTCCCCATGACTGTCCTAAAAAAAGTAATACAGGTTTTACATTTTCCACTAATGCTTAAAAACGTTGAAATCAGGTGTCAGCTGATAAAAAGTCCTTCCACTAACTCTGAGGTGTGAATGAGTGTGAATTTTAAAATTCCAGCTGGATTTATATCTGATTAAATTATTACTTCAACATGTAAATCTCATATGGGATGGAAATTTAGACTACTTTGTCTACAGCTTTCCAAACCTTAATTTTAATTGTTTGATTATTGGAAAGGATAGAAGGAAACAGTAAATGATGTAAAGACAGAAGAAAATCAGAATAACATCTATTTAATTGATGAGAAACTCTTCATTATTATTGCTACATCCAGAGGCAGCTTAATTTAGCAAACAACTATTTCAGAACAGTCTTCTCTGCACAGCAGATTATGTTTTGCAGGGCCTCAAAGGAATTATTGCATTATCTCAGTATACTGCTTACAAGAAATTTTCAGCATAGAAATGATCAATGTATTGAAAAGAACAACAGAAGAACAAGTGTCTGCTTTCCAATTAGTTACTGCAGAAGCTCATTAAGAAAAAAACCCTGAGGACATAAATGAGTTGCTCATGTCTTTATGAACCTTTGGTACTGTGGTCAAAAAAAAGAGGAAACATCTTACAAATCTGTGAAACACCAGAATCAATAATTTTGTATGACTTTGATAATAATAATAATAATAATAATAACTGAATTTATAAGTACAGTTAGATGACTTTCATTATGAAATTGTTAAAGGGCATGGAAAACCATAGCATTTTTTAAATTTATTTTTTCAAAATATAATTTTATTTTTCAAGCATATGTGTGTGTTTCTGTCCAGACAAGTGCAATTCAGAAGAGAGTATTTATCAGTATTTACTCTAACTTTTCTTTTTCCAGTAGACAGAAAGCACTAGGAATAAAAAAAGCACCACTCATATCACTTCCTAATTCAAAGACTGTTGTCCGAAACTTGATTTAAAATCTGCTTAAAAATCTGCTTAAAAATCCTAGTAAGCTTTTGTTCAACTAAAAATCTAGTAAGCCAGAAAATTACATTTTAAGTGCTTCATGTCTAAGGACTCTGCTCATTCTCACACAGATCTGTGGGTTTGCCAGTTTTTCCATTTTGCTGACCATACAGCCTATAGTATTTCCACTGATCCTCCCCAGTCTTTGCTCAAGCCTTTCAGAGCACATTTGGCTGTGCACCACATTTCCAAGCTGCAGAGCAGGTTTCCTTGGCTAAGCAAGGTGTGTGATGAACCATCTACCATGTCACACCAAGCCAAATTATAAAAGTCAACCTGTATCTTAATTTTCACAGATGCATTTTTAAAGATGCAAGAGAGTAAAGTAACATAAGTACACTGACCACAGAGCACCTATAAAGGAAGAAGGAAAGGATCAGACTGGGAGTAGTCATCTTTGGCTTTTGTGACTTCTCACACTAATGTTTGCTTATAAGCCTTTATAGATGTAATAGGTCTTCTGTTTGTTGCTACCAAGGTCTCTACACCACACTTTAAGATTAAGATATCTTGTTATGAGGACCTTATTTTTTTTATTTTATCAGCAAGACTAACATTACCTCAGGAACTATTGATAATTGCTGGCTCTATGTGGTTCTCCTTCATCAAACACTTCCTGACTCTGTCTCCTTGGAAGTCCTCGGTACTCCAGTTCTTGTGGCAGATGAAATTTGATGATAATTTGGTGATTGGACTAAAACATATGTCTCTTTGTAAATTTTTACAATGGACACTAATTCCATGGCAAGAATATGATGTGTCTGTCAAATGAGCCAAGAGTTTACCTTAAACTTGGACTGAATAAGTATGTCTGAAAAGTCTCCTGTTTCATAAAACAGAGGTCCAGCGAGACCTTTTAAACCTTTTCCAAAGATTAATTTCTAATTACAGGCTTTGAAAGAAGTAAATATCATCCAGCCTTTTTCACATGTATCTGTAAAATCAGGAAGGACCTGTTTGACCTGATTTCTCAGCCATAGCTGAAGGGTGGGTCAGAGTTTGGATGTAGTTCTACCTCCACGTTGAGGTATTTTATTGACAAAACTCCATATTTTCATTTAAAATTATTTTTATTATTAAGATCATGTCTTTATTGAAGATGAAAATATGATTATTTGGAACCATTCCAGCTACCAATTTAAGTTTTTTAAGAACATGGAAATAGAGTAGTTGTGGGAAGAGAAACATCAGAAAATAATGTATATTGTGTGCTTGGTCAGCGAGTACTGACCAATGCATAAGAAATGTTAATGCTGTGAGAAACAACCATATGCTGACAAAATGTCTTATTCTCCTTAAGATATGAATTCTGCTAAATATCTCTGCTTTATTTAGAGTCACAAAAAGCTTTGGGTCAGAAGGGATCTTTAATCCACTCCAACCTACCTGCTGTGGACAAAATTTCTGTATAAATAAGTGCAGGCAACACAGATTTCAATGTTAAATATTGACTTCAGTGTCAAACATCACTCACCAGAGCTGCCAAGAAGAATCTATTTTCATTAAACCTGTTGCATATACTTAATGCTTCCTGTGCTCTTGTTAATCAATGTGTTGCTTCTTAACACTGAGTAAACACTTGAATTATTCAAATATTTTTAGCACATCAGTTTATTTTTATATACCCAAAAGCAAGCTAAATTGCATTTTTCCACATCTGTTTGGAGCTTTGAGGATTTCAATAATTTCTTACTGCCTTGCCTGTAACATCTAACACCTGGGTTTACCATATGCTTTATTTATCATTAGATTATTTGATGGAAACTACCTGTACTATTTACTTATAACAAGAACAGTTCAAAGACTTCAGACTTGTACGTGTCTAGATTTAGGGTATTTTGAGGATAATATTCCCTTGGGCTTTTCAAGTAACTTATTAATTCAAAACTTAGGTGAACAAGATTCCCCCAGGTAAATACACCCATTATTTTAAAACAACATCCAAATAATAGAAGCTATGTTTAACTGACATTGTTCTATATTTCAGTGAAATGTTCTCTTTGGTCTGTTCAAGTCTGTTCAATCATTTCACCTTCAATAAAATTTTACAGGTAAAAACAAATGTAGAATACGTCTCTGCAGTTCAAAGTGGTTAAAAAATCAGCATGAAGTTACAACTATAAAATAAAGAAAAAGCATTTGTGAAAGGCTGTTTAAGTGTCTGAGAGTCCATCCATTTCTAGGCTTTTTTTGTCCTCCAACCAGCAAGTCCCAATGCATTAACACCAAAATTCACTAATTCCCCTGACAGGTCTGGGTTTTGGTGCTGAAAACTTTTAACACAACACAGCCCTGCCCCTCTCTTCCACTGGGGAGTCCTTTTTAGGGGTTATGAAGTGAAAGATTTGTGTGCTGTCTCACTAAATATCTTAAATCATGTGTTTTTTGGTTTTGTGGGAGAAATTAAGGGCTGAATTCTGAGGTCAATTCCATGCCTTGCCCTGGGAAATGCAATATCAGACTGGAGACAAATACATACTTAAGACTGCAGGTTTTGACACAGCTCTATCTACTACAGATTCTCTGCAGAAAAAAAAAAAAAGGAAAAAAAAGGAGAAGTTTTGCCAACTCTTGATATTTTATTGCTATAGTTACAACATCTGGTGTGTTATTTTTCAGTACTTTAATAGAAATATTAACAGTCATTAAAAACAAATAAACTCCAGCTTTCCTGATTATGGGAAGATCTTGAAAATGTGATCCAAATTATTATCTCAAGATTCAGTATCTTGAAAAATGAAAAAAAGTGCAGAATTTTTGTGCCTTTAAAAATTCTTTTGATTATAAGAGTCTCATTCAGGGTTGAAAAATGGTTGGACTCGCAATGGCAGTATTAATAGGATTCCTCAGCCACAAGTCAGAACCAGCTGAAGAAATTAAGTTTAAAGGGATTTCCATAAAGCATAAATACAAAATGGAAATTTGGCGTATCTATGTTTTTCCTGAGACACTGGCAGAATCAATCCCCTGTCCTTCCCCGCTAATCAATAGTGGAAATAAACTGACTTTTCTACTGCAAGGAAAAGCATGTAACCACTAACTGTGGCAGACCAACTGCTAAACTGACATCATGCTCATTTTCAAAAATAAATGCATGACAAACTGAATCACTTCCTTCACCTATTTATCCTGTGGCATTAATTGGAAAACTTTTCTACATCACTTTTGCCAATGAGGATTCTAAAATCATTGCATCATTCTGAAATCAGTCTACTGGGTGATTTGTATCTTTTTCATTGAGTATAAAAGGACATCTACACTCAGAAACAAACCAAGGAGTTTTTCTGGGGAATCCTATTTTGAAAGCTATATAAAGCAATTCAGCCTAACTTTAACACTAATGTTATCCATGGAACAGGTTCCTTGGAGCATTTTACTCCACTAAGCTACTGAAGCTTCACAAAAATAGAACTCAGTCACAGGTGTTATATTGAGAATTGCCCTGATGTAGAAAGTCTGCAGAGGGTGTATGATTACACATCTGACACTGCTTAAGGATGTTGCCACCTTTGGTTGTCAGCTCCACCTCCTTTTCCCTTCACCTGAATAGTACCATTTTAGAAAGCAACCTTCATGTAACAGGAGCTAGTCTACATTCAGGATCATTCAGTCTTCTTCCCTGCTTTCAAGGACCGGCATGACCTGAGAGAAACCAGCAAAGGGAGTACTCAGCACTTCTTGCTTCTTCCAGCCCAGTGATAGCTAGACTGGCAGCAAGAGGAGGAATCAGCTGAAATCATGACGGATATTTGTAAATATAAGGATGAGGGGTTACAGACAGGAATTCCCATTTTCTCCTGCAATGCTGTGGATGACTCAACAATTTCCTTTAAAAAACCTCACCTGTCTACCTCTCAGTAGGTTTGTTATCAACCACTTTCCACAGTTAGGTGGAAAACCAAAATCAAATTAAATCCATTGGAACTACATTTCCCTGACTCTTGATAGAGCCAAGAGTCAGTTGCATCCATGGGCAGTTTATGGGACTTGTGAATTAGCTGCTCTGGGAGACCAGAAGCTTCAGGTGTGACTATGCAGAGGGTTTTCTGCTCCCCACATTTACCTACCTATCAGGGTTATCAAGTTGTCTGTTATCCAACATAATGGAGAGTTAATTTTCTTGCTTTCCTATCACCATTTTAACCATTCTTCAGCTGACTGTTCTATTTACAACTTTCCATCTCTGAACTGAAGTCACCAAAGAAAAACTTATTTCAGTGATCCGCCTTCTTAGTCTCTTCAAAGAGACTACACCTCTCTCTTTATCTGACTACACATATTATTAGATAGAGTTCAAATTATAATCCACCCCTTATTTTTTCTGTCTTCAAATTAGGCTCATCTAACAACCCCGCAGAACTTACAGATGTGTGGCAGGTTAGCTGCCAACCTACATGTCCTGGTTGTGTACGAGCTGCCTGCAAAGACAAGAAGAATTACAGCAACCCCACTCTTTCTGGTTTGCTAAACATAAAGTTTGTTTATTCTAGGCCCCACAGGATGTAGTCACAGGCCCCTATACTGCAGTGGTACAGCTTCAGTATGTAAAATTATTTGTGGGCCTGATATTTCTGGGTCTGAGAGATTTTAGCCTACTAGCAGCTGCTAATTTTTTCCCAAGGAAAAGTTTCTCAAGAAAGCTTCTTCTCAAAACAATCTTGGCAAACAACTATCCTTTCTCAAAACAATCTTTCTCCAGGTGGTGTTTTGCTGTTTCTCTAATTAACCAATGGGATTAGAGAGGTGTTGTTCCTATTCACCAATCATGTTAAGTCTGCATCAGAACACCTTATAAAAGGTAGTAAGAATTAGAAAATAAAGCCTTTTTTCTATGCTTTTTGCCTTCTGAAATATTTGGAGTCTCTTATCTTTCCTTTCTGTCCTACAACAACAATTATTAACCATTATCAAGGTTTCATTTGCCAGACAGATGCAATTGTTGGTGATTAGGCTCATTTTCACAACTTCTGTTTTGATTAATTACTATGAAGATGTATTTACTTGGCAGTATTTCTCAGACCATTAGTACTTTATTGGATATCTTTTCATTGATTTATTTGGATGACTGATGTTGTCTGCACAGCAAAATTCCTAGCTCACCTCCAGTGCTGTCTGAACTAATGGTATATTTTAAAATGGGAACATTTCTAAACAAGATGGGGAACAAGGATATGCCCAATGTCTTTGATGACTAACACTGTTAACTTTTACTTCCTGTACACTGTATGACTTCATTAATAGTCATCTGTGGACTCATGTGAAGGATGGGAGAGATTTCTGGAACCATCCTACTCCTTGAAGTTTATGATTTTGTGAAGATTGACATTTGAATGACTGTTGGAGGGCAAAAGACAAGGGAGTTTGGATCTTTGCTGAGGCTACATGATCACATGATGGTTGTCATGGTTTAACACCAGCTGACAACTGAGCCCCAGGCAGCTGCTCATTCAACCACCCTGAAGGAGTGGCAAGGAGAATGGGAAATGTAAGAAAACCCATGAGTTGATATAAAGGTAGTTTAATGGGAAAGCAAAAGCTGAGCACATAAGCAAAGCAAACCAAGGAATTAATTCATAACTTCCCATGGGCAGGCAGGTGTTTAGCAATCTCCAGGACAGCAGGGCATCATCACGTGTAACACTGCCTTGGGAAGACAAATGTCATCACCCTGAACGTCCCTGTCTTCCTTCTTCCCCACCTTTATATGCTGAACATGACACCATATGGTGTGGGACATCCCTTGGGTCAGTTGGGGTCAGCTGTCCTGGCTGTTTCCCCTCCCAGCTTTTGTTCCCCCCCAGCATCCTCACTGGTGGGGTGAGGAGCAGAAAAGGCCTTGACTCTGTGTAAGGTCTGCTCAGCAGTAAGAAAACATCCCTGTTTTATCAACGCTGTGTTCAGCACAAATCCAAAGTATCGTATCAGCTTCATATCAGCTACTATGGAGAAAATTAAATATAAGCCAGCCAAAACCAGAACAATGATTTACTGAAGCTTTCACTGTGTAAACTTCAGTTGTTGTACCAGAAACTTTGTTTTAGGGAAAAAATAAACACATCTTCTATGCAAACTTCAGAATTCATTGTTGGCTTAAAGTCTAAAAAACCGCATAAGAGTAGAGGAAATACTTGATATTGTTGCAGTGATGCACAAAGTCACAGACCAAATTATGTATTTAATATAGGAAAATCTTAATAGATTAACATTACAATTATTATATCTATTTTTTCTAATACTTACTCCTGCCCTGTCAAATTTTGCTCAACTTTTTTTGTTCTCCTGGTTCTTATAGTCAATGGCAGCAGTTTTTCTTCAGAAAAAGAGAAGCAGGGAAATCCTCAGAACCCAAAATTCAGAGGACTGCAATGCAGATGCAGGGATTTTTATTCACTTCCTTGGGTTCAATTCAGGCAATTTTTATACTTTGAATATACTCTGCACCCTATCTTTGTTTAATGGTCTACAGTTCTACATTTCATCTGACTTTATATTGAATATTTAAATTTTATTGGATATTTGATCTGTTTTGATTTTATTATGCTTAAAGTTTTCTTACCCAGCTCTTGAAGTCGCATTCCTTTAAGAGTCTGGAACAGAACATAGCTGAGCTTTTTATAACTGTAGAGCCTCTGGTATAATCCATTCCTTATACTTTCAAAGCCTATGATATCTCTTCATACCTACACTCTGCACCACATCATTATTCTTGAGTCATAGATTGTTCATTTTAAAGAGATTAAGTATTTGTTAACACAAGCTGTCACTTAAAGGTAATATATCTAAATTATTTTAGCAATAGGCTTTACATCACATACTTATATAAAGCAAAGAAAAATGACTAGTTGGGTGGGGTGCTCCCCAGGCAACTGCTGTAATCTAAACCAAAGCTCAAGGCACAGTCTAGACACAACCAGACACAGCAAGCCTGACAAGCCCCAGTACAGTGGCCTTGCAGCATTAGTTTGAAGCCTGGCATCTTTTTATTAGCAGTGACAGCCCTCAAGGTACGTGGTTACACACGATTCTGAAGTTTCCCCATAAATTACTGGGGCTAGAGGCACTTCAACAGAGCTCCAAGAGCTGTTTCAGTGTGAAGGAGAGGAAGCCTACGGTGCTGCAGTTCCAACTAACCGAAACCATGCCTGCTACCTGGTACAACTCTCTGAACTTGAATTTCTATGTGCAGGAAGGCAGTGGCTCCAGCTAGGCCCGTCTGCACTGTATAAGGTCTATCACTCCTCTTGCCCTTTCAGAAAACACCCTGTTGCATTTTTCTGTTCACTGCCAGGCACATTAAAGCAGCAATGGTGGGCCTGGAAGTGTTGGGTTGATGGTTGGGCTCAGTGATCTGGGACATCCTTTCCAACCTTAATGATTCTGTGATTTAATGATTGAATGAGAAATACAATGTATTGAGAAGAGAAGGGAGAGATCTACATCTTCACACAGCTTGTATCCAACATAGGCTGATCTCTGTGTCCAGGGTATGGAAGGGCTGTACTTCAATGGGATCTAGGTTCCTAAATATGTTTGTGTGTCTAGCTGAGTTTGCATACTTCACCTACATCCTGTCTGTGCTGAGCAGGTGAGTGTGCAGGCATCTCCCAGGTAGTTTTCTTGGTCATGGGTCCAGGACATCCTCAGGGGGGCGGCATTTGAGGAAATGTTCTCTTCTTGCTTACAGGCTCCAGGGTGTACTCATTGGATGAACAAAGACAACAGTGTAAAAGCTGGGGTGAGCATGACCCTCAAAATAATGAAGACTATTTCTGAGCTGTGAAGTTCTGCAATGAAACAGAAACATCATGTTTAGTGGCACTGAGATGCTGCAACAGCAACACAAACCAAATAAGCAGGTAGCAAAGTGTTCTTTCTCCAGCCAGTGCTGCTGCACATGACCTGGATGGTT
This sequence comes from Argya squamiceps, assembly GCA_037834095.1. NCBI lineage: Eukaryota > Metazoa > Chordata > Aves > Passeriformes > Leiothrichidae > Argya > Argya squamiceps. Next base: position 142,871,717 of record JBBMKD010000102.1, on the reverse strand, counting down.
TATTGTGTTAAAAAACATAGCCCTGGAAAGGTTATGGAGAACTTTGCTGTTGACTAAATTCTTATCATGCTGACCAGTGATGTATCTGGCTGAAAACCAGTGTTTAATTTGGGTCCAGGAGAAAAATTTCATGTTGTAACTAAAAAGAAGTAAAGCCACTCAATATAAGAAGATGAAAGTAGAGTCTTCATGGCCTCTTTTGCCTACAGTTCCAGCTGGTTGCTGTTGCAAGTTTAAATATATTTTTGAATATAACACTTTTTTCCTAAATGACTACTTTTTTATTCACTTTTTAAACTGTTCAAAAATTTGCTACAAATGTGTAGGAGTTGAAGTATATTTTCTTATTAAAAATTTGTTCTGTATGAGCTCCAGTGTGCTTTGTTTCTCACTCATGCTCCTGAGTTTCTGATTCTGAACATGAAAGCCACAGAACACAATTTACCCCTTTCTTCCTCATGTCATTCATATTGTAAGAGGGCAATTATATTTGTCATTATTACTTGGACAAAATATGTACCTGTACCTTGTAAATCTATTTTATAGCTGAGGATTTTACAATAAACTATAATTGAATTCGCATCTCCTGGTATCTCTTAATAACCTTTCCTGTTCTTGGTATTACAATGAAGTAAAATGCTCGTAAGTGGATGCAGAATGCAGCAAAGTGGCAGTCTCTTCTTCCTCCTGGTACACAGATATTTCAGGCAGTCTATGTAATTCAGCAGGCATTCAGAGCTCAGTGGCTGTGGCTGCTGTAACACAATCCAAGCATATCCAGTTTTTCCAAGACTTCTGCTGAGTTTCACTGTCCAGGGGGTCACTGAGTTTCTGTAAGAGAATGCATCTGGTTGATGGATTTCAGCGTTTCCAGAGGGAATAAGTTTAATATAGAAGGTAAGACAGGTTCAGTGATAGGTTGATTGACAAGGGCTCCCAAGGTCAGCCTTGCCTAGGAGGTACTGGTGGCTGTCAACAAATGTCCATTCAAGCGACCAAAGGCTCTCAGAGACAAGGCAAAAGACAGGTAATTGTCACTCACACCTTTTATACCACCACTTACATGTACAATACAAAAACTGATGTGTCTGAATTTACATTTCCCCAGCAAGGGTATCTACATCATTCTACATAGAGGTGAAGTATCACAGTTCTTTCCAGAATAAGAAAAAAGTAACTGGGAGGGATTTCACTAATAACTACAAGGGATTCATGGGCTGTAACACAGATAAACTATATAGTTGCATATACATATGCAACTATAAACTCAGTTTTTACTCTTTCAGTATAAGTTGCATGGTCAACTAAGTAAAAATTCCAGTCTAAAAAGTTTCACAGAAAATTTAAGTGAAGAGGAAGGAAAAGTGAAGTCAGCTGCCAGTTCTTAATACAGGATCCGTACTAAGCTCCTATATTTATTGCCCTTAATTCCTTTCCAACATTGTGGTTTATATACTGTCATTTCTCAAATTTTATTTGAACATTAAGTCCACTGAAAAAGCCACAGCATAATTTTCTCTTCATGACACCACTTTCAGTTCATACATGAAACTTTTCCTCTTCTCAAAAGCTTTATAATTTAAAAAGATGAAGCAGTAGCAGATGATGAATATTCATGTCATTTTTCCTAGTTTGTTTTTAGTTTTTCCACTGCACCCATTCAGAGTAGTGGTAACAGTTAAAAATCCCTCCTCTTTACCACTCCTGCACATATTTCTCATATGAGCTTCAAATTTCAATTCCTGTAAATAGCTGTGTTCATATTTTCCTGTCAACTCTCCCTGCCCCCACTACTGGAGACAAAGCTGGATTTAATGACTTAATTTCCCAACATTTTCAACATCAAGGCTTTTATAGGAAAAGTAAACCAACAAAATTTACAAAAGGTTACAGGGCTGTTTCATCCTGCTGTGTGGCTCAGGAAAAGAAAAAATACACCACAAAAACCTGTTTATTCCTTACTCCATAGCCTGCATGTTGGGCTAAAATAGGTATGTTATACATCTATGTCACTCTATCTATATACTTCTATCTCTTACTTCCCTACCTTCTTTCATGTGTAAATGCAGGCATGCAGAAAAGTTGTGTCTATTTCCTACTTTTACATTATTTATTTGATAAATAAATCTCAGTCTGTGTTTATCTCCATCTGTATTAGTGCATGGTAATAAATAATCCTCTTGGTCTCTTCATTTCTGTCTACAAGGGACGTGCATTCAACAATGTTCTTGTACCTGTTTGATTTGAGCTTCTTTGTTCAAAACAGCAAAATTGAGCAGTGTTAGCCATGATATTGCATGAATTTAGAAATCATCTCCTAGGTAGAACCAAAGCCTTCCAAGTCATCACCTTAATCAAGAAGGAGGCAGACTGGAAAGAGCATTTGTTAGTAATGGCAATGGCTGTAAAATAGAGTTTAATCTTCTGCTCTGAGTCCTGGCAAAATCATATTTATTATACTGATCTACAAAGGTTACACGCATTCCATTGGGCATCAGGACAAAATTAGATTTGATATTATGGCTAACAGTAACTCCCAGAAGGAAAATATTGTGACAATGCACTGTGAAAGGGCAAACTCTAAATGCTGACAGAAAAGGTTAACACTATGCTGGAGAATGTAATACAAAAGGAACACCCTACACTCCACAAATTTGACATAGAAAGTATGTCAGGAGCAATTCCAGAGACAATGAATGCTAAGAGAAAAAAGGCAGCTGTTGGGGTTTAACCCTAGGCAGCAACTAAGCAACACAGGCACTCTCTCATTTCTCCACCACCTTCCACCACATCACAGAATCACAGCATCACAGCATCACAGCATCACAGAATCACAGAATCACAGAATGTGTAGGTTGGAAGAGACCTTCAAGATCATTGAGTCCAACCCATGCCCCAACACCTCAACTAAACCATGGCACCGAGTGCCACATCTAGTCTTTTTTTAAACACATCCAGGGATGGTGACTCCACCACTTCCTCAAGCAGACAATTCCAGTGCTTTATCACCCTTTCTATAAAAAACTTTTTCCTAATATCCAGCCTATATTTCCCTTGGTGCAGCTTAAGACTGTGTCCTCTCATTCTGTCAGTTGCTGCCTGGAGAAAGAGAACAACCCCCACCTGACTACAGCCAACTTTCAGGAAAGCCATAGAGAGTGATAAGGTCACCTCTGAGTGTACTTTTCTCCAGGCTAAACAACCCCAGCTCCCTCAGACATTCCTCACAGGGTTTGTGTTCCAAGCCCCTCACCAGCCTCGTTGCCTCCTCCGGACGTGCTTTAGGGTCTCAATGTCTTTCCTAAACTGAGGGGCCAGAACTGAACACAGCACTCAAGGTGTGGCCTCACCAGTGCTGAGTACAGGGGAAGAATGACCGCCCTGCTCCTGCTGGCCACACCACTCCTGATACAGGCCAGGAGCCATTGGCCCTCTTGGCCACCTGGGCACACTGCTGGCTCATGTTCAGCTGCTGCCCCATTCCCCCCAGGTCCCTTTCTGCCTGGGCACTGTCCAGCCACACCGTCCCCAGCCTGTAACACTGCAGGGGGTTATTGTGGCCAAAGTGCAGGACTCGGCACTTGGACTTGTTAAAAATCATTAAACTTGTGGGGTGGAAAATCCAAAAAAAAGATAAAAGATAAGACAGTTTATTCGTTGAAATAAAATAAAACAGAACTAAGACTAAGAATGAAATGGGGAAAGAGAGGAATAAAACCCAAGAAAGACAAGTGATGCACAGTACAGTTGCTGACCACCCACTGACCAATGCCCAGCCCATCCTTGAGCTGTGATCAGTCCCTTCCAGCCAGTTCCCTCCTGTTTATACTCTATACTACAACATTCTAGGGTGTGGAATATCCCTTTGGCCAGTTCAGGTCACCTTTCCTGGCCATGTTCCCTCCTGGCTTCTGGTGCACCTGCTCACTGGCAGAGCCCAGGACACTGAGAAGTCAGTGGCTCAGGGAAAGCACTGCTCAGCACCAACTACAACATCAGGGTGTTATCAATGTTATTCCCATATGGAATCCAAAACACAGCACTGCACCAGCTATCTGGAAGAAAATAAGTCAGTCCCAGATGAATCCAGGATGCAAGACCACATCATTAGGCAGAAAAATGAGCATCTTTTCCAAGGCTAAATAAGCCTTCTTAAAAAAATATGTCAATCTTGTGTAAATAACACAGTATAAGACACATCTTGTCCACATAAGACAGATGCCAGGTCTGGTGTAATTCCGAAATAAGGAAAGCCAAGGGAAGCTCAGAAAAGTGGCAAAGTAAATGACAATGATAGCCAAATGTGGATAGATGTGGATAGAAATCTTAGATATCCAAATGTGGATAACTAAGATGTTATCCACAACAGAAAAACTAACAAAACCAAACAACCAAAACAAAAAAAAAACCACAAAGAAATAAACAAACCAAACCACATACAAGAGCACAGGATCCAAGAAACTAATGAAAAGAGAAGGGCCATACCTGCGTTTAAAGCAAAAGTAAAGGAATTTAATCTTCTTTTCAAGCAGTCTTTACAGCAGATAAAACAGGGAAATTTTTACACCTATGTGCTATTTGTATCACTCTTCCAGTACTTTAAGGTCTCTGAAGACTTAAAAGAATTTCAAGGTCTCAAGTGCAGCAGTAAATAAGCTATCATAGCTGTGTTTTATCCAGGATCAGAATGAAATGTAGTGTGAAAAAGGTGACTTACCTGTGCACCCACTACTTTTCTCTCCAAAAAGTCCCCTGCTTTCCAATGCAGAAGCAGCAGGATTTTATGACCCTTGATCCCCAACTTTCCCTGGAGTTACTTCTTTTATCCTGGCATCTTTTACCACAGCTTTCTGGGGCTTTAAGCAATCCTCTCTGCTTCTAAAAAGCTATAGTGTAGTCATCATTCCTCCTAATTTCCCACTTTTCTTATTTTTATCTCCTTTGTCCATCTTGTCCATCCAGTGTTTTCTGGAGGTTGCAAGTCATTCCTTTCTAAAAAGCCTAATTTGTAACTTTCTAACAAGAGACTTGTGGTTTTTTCCTGTTCTTCACTAGAAATCTGCATTAGATATTTAAGCTCCCAGTGAGGGTGATGTCTCCTTTCAGGAATGCTGCCTGGCAAAAGGAAGGGGTGATACCATAGGTGGATAAGAAACATTATTAATATTAAAAATATTTACAGATGCTGAGGATGTAGTTGCTTTCAAAATACAGTTCCACATTTTAGAGAATAATTTTCCAGCTCTAGTCATGCACATGTTAAACATCAAACTTCATTTTTTCACTAGTTCAGCATGAGAGATAGGTTATTTGTGAGGAGAGTTGGCCACATACTAAAAGAGGAGGCTGGTAAAGGTGTTATATTGAGCAAGGTTGATTCTGCTGGTTTTGTGGTGACAATGCGTAGTGCGGAGGCTCACCGGACAAAAACCAATAGTTCTTTGTGCTGATTTCCTATGAAGCTATTAAAAAGAAATTAACATAATTGGTTTGAGATTTCACTAAAATTAGAGTGACTTCAAAGGGAAAACAAAGCTGTTTGGGTTTGGAGAAGATTTATTTGCCTAATTTGAACCATTTTTTTAACCCTAAGTTAAAAGAAATGGGGGAAAAATGTATCCTGTGTTCATACCTTTTCTTTAATTTCATAGATATCAGGGATCCAATTCGGAGCTGAAAAATACCCTTGTGGGAAACAAATGAAGTGACAGAAGAGTGGGAGGATAAGAGTTGTTATCCAAAATGTTCCTGACACCATCACACCCCTTCAAGTGTTTGTTAAATAATATATTATTAGTACATACAGCCTGGGAAAACGTCATTCTGAGCAGATGCTGCAGAGAAGGCAAATGTGATCGGGGTGATAAGGCAACAGGCTGGGCTCTAACCACCGCCCTATAGCAAAACCTGTTCAGTCCCAGCTGCCCTTAGAAATAATTTATTACTTTCCATCTGCAGCCTCAATATATTACAGTTCCAAGTGCAGCTTTATGAGGAGCACCAGTTCAGCAAAGACTTCTGATGTCCTCTGCAACAACTGTCAGTGCACTCTCTTGCCATCTTTCATTTGCTCTGGCAGGCTGTCATGTTATATTGCAGGATGGTCAAAACCTTAGACACCCAAAGTCCTTGATGACCTTAATATCTCGTCTGATGCAAATACCAGTAACGAACTGAATCTAGCTCATGTGCCTATGTCCATAAAATCCATCGGTCTGGATGCTCTATGTGAAATACTAAAGCTGACTCTGAAAAGACATCAGTCTGAGGTGTGAAATTTGCCCACTCACTACAAAAGGGCACCATGCTTTACTGCATATTACAGACTTTTTAGAAGTTTAGGGTTGGAATAAAGGTTGAAACCCTCTAACAACACTGGTAAAACTGTGCCAGACACACAGATGTCAGCATCTTCAAGCAGATCTGTTTGGATCAGAGACAATGGACATAGGGAGTACAAATGTTCCCAGCAGATGGATCCCAGCTATAAAACAGATTTGCCCTAAACGTTTGGACTTTTGTGCAGGTGAATTTACAGTTCAGTTGTTGGTGACAGCTGAAATTTTCAGTAGCAAAGAGGAAGAGAGACTTTTGGTATCAGCTGTGGTATATGTGGGGTGAGAGAAAGGGTTAGAGGTTGTCTTTAGGCAGGTGGATGTAATTTTTTTTTTTTTTAACTTTTCTACAGCTTGGCAGATGTACCTGGTTTGGTTTAGTAAATACACAGGATACTGTGTATTTACTAAATAAATTACACAGGATTTATTTTACTTTAGTAATTTTATTAATTACTAAAGTAAATTACACAGGATACTGTGTAATTTTCCTCTGGCTTGAATTAAGTATGATTTTTGGGGTGACTGCAATTGGCTACAAGAGGGTACTTGATACCTCCAGCTGTGGTGCTTAGGGTCTGGGAGTAATCCAGCTCCTGTGTCAAACCAAAGAGTGCACATTGAAACTGCGCAAGGTATTTTGGGAAATGGAAATTTGATGTCCTTGGAGAATTTCTTCCAGTGAGTATTGACAACCTGAAGAGTATTCTGATGTTTAGCCAGACAGTGAGAAGAACATCTAAACCAGTAGCTTCAAGGTTTAGATTTTGTGGTAAATAGAGGTCAGGAAAGCCTAGGCAGCTAACTGAGGACCTGTTTTTCAAAATTACATGGCAAATCTAAACAAATCTAAGGATTTGAATGTAGAATCTCACAGATTTCTTCAGGAAATCTTCCTTACAACTTTCTAGTCTGACTAGAAATTCTGCAGTGGGTCAGCCCACAGTATCTATGTCAGCTAAAGATGGGATTTTGTTGTCAACATTAGCATATTAGTAAAACCCCTATTATAGACCTTAAAGAATTAGTGGTGTAGTACTTTTTGTTACTGTTACATATGGTTTGGTGGTTTGTGACAGTTCCTGACCAGAACATACCGATGCAGACCTTCTTGAGAGGGAAGCATTTGAATCACTTCACTGCTCATACCTCCCCACCTCAGACCTACCCCACCTTCCTGCCACTCCTTCTCTGTCCAGCTGGCTCCCATCACGGTACCTCCTTCTGAACTCTGTTTCTACAACATTATCTCAGATTTTCAGCCTCATACTTAAAGTAGGCCTCAAGCCAGTCCTCTACTGCCCTTAGATATGAAACGGTGATGCCCTATGTTGGCTGACTAGTGCTCTGGATAATATACTAAAGAAAGTTCTTGGCACTTGCTTTTAGTTACGTTTTTGTAACAGATCAAATGCTTGTGGTCCATAACAGCTTCTTCATTTCTCCCCTTCCTTCTCTTGTGTAACAGTCAAACACCTTCAGGCAGAAAATGCTTTCAGATGCACTTGACAATAATAGAGGTTTTATCTCATTAGACAGAATAAAATGTCAGTAGATACATTGGAGAGCAAAATATGATTTAATAGCTTAAATCAAAGTTCAGTGATACCAGTGAAAACATCCCCGTGGAAAGACTGCAAGAGAAAAGGCAAGTAGATAAGAAGGCCATCAAATCAAAGGTCCCAGATATCAAATTTAGGTGATTTCTCTGAAAACAGCTTAGCATGAAGTTAAATACACCTCCACACATAAACAAACACTCCCACAGTCTTACATAAGCTTGGGTTTGGTCCAAAAACAGGGAAAAAGAGAAGAATCTTAGAATGATCCTTTTGCCTTTTTTTAGAATTTTACTTATCTTTCTTTACATCTGTGCTTCTTCCTGATAAGTTTTGCTTTTTATTGCTTGTTGATGTGCAGTTTTTCTGCCTGAGATCATTCACAGAGAACATAAAAGAAGGATTTTTTTTGATCCTGACTTCAGAGGAAAAGTCAGCAATATACGGAGAAAGAGAGTTAAGCATTACATGAGCAGAAGGGAGAGAGCAGGCTGGTGTTTGTGCTCTGCACAGTGACCATTGTCTCTCAGCCCTATTCCTTGGGCATGGTGCAAACATGGAGCAATTCAGTCATGCATTGAAAAAACTACACTTTCTGCTAACCATTTTGACAATATAACAATATACTGTGGAGAAGCATGTGCTGCTAAGGGGTATTCAGAATTAACAGTAAGGTTTAGGTCATTTTTGCACTGCCAAGTACAAGTTTACTTGTTATTCCACAATCACTTGTCAGAGCTGTCACTTGTCCTGTCACTTCTGATTGCCTCTCTATCAGTCCCAGAGTTGTTTGACATGACCCCAGGCAAGGAAGCCTGGTGGCAAAAGTATCAATGGCTTCACAAGGAACCTGGAATGCCAATCACTTTGTGGTATGTATTCTCCATAATCTCAGATTAAACCCCACAAATTTAAAAAGAGCCTATGTACCTCAAATAATGCGAGAATCCATCAGCTTTTATAGCACAATCATTGTGAAAATATTGGTTTTTTCCCCAAACATTTTGCAATTTTACTGGTAGCTGCCCCTAATTGAAATATTTTATATTCCATCTGCTTGATATTCAGCCTGAGAAAGAGAGGAAACCACTGCCAAGACAGTGTAGCATTCATCCCTTGCTCCCAAAATAGTTGTAATACACAGAGTACTTCTCTACATCCTTTGCTACAAGCACAACTTTTCTTCCAATTGCAGAAACTTTGTACACCACTGCATTGCTCCTCATGTGCACTTGAGATAATAAAGTTTGTGTACTTTACCAACTATTAGTGCCACCTCTTATTTTTATTATCTCATTTTTACCTCTCTTGGAAGCCAAGGATGTTCCTGCAAAGGCTGTCTTTTCATGTCTGGGCACTGCCCAAAATCTCTCCTCTGTAGTGGGGGGAGTTTGATGTGGGTGCCAAGGAGAACGTTTCTTATTCCAAGGAAACTTGCTTTTGTCCTCTTGCAAATTTAACATTTTAAGTGCTTTCTCATATCTGTCATCAACCCCACATGGGCTTGCACGTCTTGTAACTGCATTTTGTTGAGATGAGTATTTGACCATTTCCACCTGTCTTCTTGTGGTGTTTACAATAGTGAGGACTCAAGGGAATTAAATGCCCATTCACAGCCTTGTTGCAAAATTCTCCAGAGCTGCATTTCGAGGGGAAGACCGGATCCATCTTGCCACCACTGGACCCTTTCTACAGGATCATCTCTACTCCAACAGAACCACATCTGTTACTCCAGTGGAAAACAGGCTGTCCTGGTGTTTCTGAGTCTCAGTTTTTATCTAGGTAGGAATGTTTGGCTCCTCCCACTGGGTGGAGCATCTCACAATGGGATGATGTAATTGTATCAGTCATTGGTGAGCCTTAATGGCCCATTAACAGAAGATACCCCCTGGAGGGAGGGTGGGTCATGGAAGAGATAAGGAACACGGCCCCTACCTGGTTTTAACAGCTGGGCTGTTAACAGAAGACACCCACCCCCTCCCACCTGGAGTTATGAGGAATGGGTTATACAAGAGATAAAGAAAACACCTCCCCAACCAGATGGAAATAGAATACCCATTTTTGGTTACATATTGCAACCCAAGACAGCAGGAAACACAAATGCTCTTTACCAAAATCCAATTTCATATGATCTTTCAGATATATATATGTGCAACAGTGCTATCCAAGATATGGTGGGGCAATCACTCTTCTTATGAAACCACATCTAATGACCAATTCTTGCCAGTATCTGTCTCTGGTTCCAAACATCGCAGTTTTGCCTTGAGAGACACTTCTTCAGTCTGAGACCTTGGCACTGGTCTCATTTAATTCTGTCTAGACAAATATACAGCTTCTTTACCCTGCAGTAGATACTTTTACATTTATTCAGCTTGTGAAATCACTAATAGTGTTAAACGCAATTTTTTGCTTCCATTAATTTACATGGGACCATTATTGCAAACAGATATTGCATTAAGTGAAGAGCATCATACAAGAACCCTGCAAGGTGGGTAAAACTTTTCTGGTAACCAGTTAACGACTCAGTTGAAAAACTTCACAATGCACTTTTTGAGCTCAGCATTTTTTCCAATTTCTGTCATTTTCTATTTCTTCCTGTATAGCCTGTTTCAGATTTAGTGCTGATAAGCTGATGCATCCATGAATTTTAGTTAACAGAATAAGCAGAAATTTTAGTCTTCATCTTTTCTGTGACATTCTGCTCTGATTTTGCATTACCAAAACAATCTTGTAATTTGTAACACTATATATTAATGTAACTTTTCTTGATTGCCACATGACTCCTTTCTCTGATCAGAGCTGAAGTGCTCCTCATACTGGATTTGTAACTGATGTCTCTAACACTGAGCTGTTTCTGGTCCCTGCGTTTCCCTCTCCTCCTGGTGTCAGCTGCACAAAGAAGGACAGCTGGTTTTGTTATTTTTATTTGCATAAATGTAATTAATATTAAGGTAAAATTATTTCCTTAAAGTACTGTTTACTTTTTCCTTATAACATATTTTTTTAGTTAGGCTTTAATATTAAAAAAATAGCAAAATAATATTTGCAAGTGAAATCTGCAGGGTATTTCCTGCATTATTTCCTAAATTCTTTTTTACATTCTGGTGCTCCTATGGGTTTCTGCTGCTTTTATGTGTTAGCCTCATTTCAGGTTTCCACTCTGAGGCCAGGTAAATGTCTGCCCATTTTCACTACTCATTTGAAATATGAGCTCTGTTCCTACTCTTGTATGCCCTTGTGCGCTTCAAAAAGATGGGTTTGGCTCCCTGAACATTTGTACTAAAACCTTTTCTTTGTTCTACTAAACACTCTGAAATACGTTGATGTATTTATATCTTCTTCCATTCTCATAGATTCAATATTTTACCTTCATGTGATGCCTTGTGGATTGGCAAATTCTTTTGGATATTTCCTAATTACCTCAATTTAAGTATACCACAGACTTATTCTGTGGTATTAGAATATTTCTGGTCCTTATTATACCTCTATGTATTCTGGTAACATGATTGTAATTTTATCATTACAATCAAAGGAAGATTTTACTTTTAAAGGATTGATTTCAATGTGGTTAAAGAAAAAAATTTACAGGCTGCTATCATTAATATTTTCATTGTGTTGGAGAAAATAATCTTCTTAATTGCTCTTTTTGGAGAAAGCTATCATTTTTTAACTCCTAGATTCTGATTTTCCATCATACTAGCATCATATTTAGTATTTAACAAAGGTGAAAAGAAACCAGGTCTGATAGTCTTTCCATTCCTTCTTGCTTACATGGTTCAGTGTCTCTTATATGGTGCTTTTTAGAGAACTGTCTCCTAAGGATATAGTTGCAATGACTGTTCATAAAGACTGTGGCCAGTGGTCATTAATCTTAAATACATGATAAAATAATAAAAATTATAAAAAAATAAAAATAATAACAATGAAAATTACACTTCTCACATGTGTTGCGTAAGGCTGCATTGCAGACCCCAACTGCCTCTTGAGGTCCTGACTGTTCCCCAGAGGGATCTCATCCATTCCTGGGATGTGCAACAAGCTCTCAGCACATGCCCTGCTCAGAGGAAGGAGAAGCTGTCTCACATGCCAGGGGAAGAACAGGCAGCCCTTGATTTGAGAAGTTTCAACATCAGGATTCTGGTGAAACAAAGCTGCCTGTGCCCACAAATGAGGATTATTTTTTTCCTTCTGGAGAGGGTAAGGGAAGGGACACTAAAGCAGGAATGGCTGCTCACAACAGGGCTGATTGCTGGAAGTCTCCCTGCTCCTTGGCTTTCCCAAGGTTCCCATTCCAGGGGAACAGTGGTTTGTCCCATCCCAAACCACTGTTCTCTGAATGGTGCTGGTCTAACTGACCATGGAAATGACTCTGGGGCAAAGCTGTTCCTCCCTTTGCTGCTTTTTATCCTGTTCTGGAGGAATGGACTCTGTAAAATTAAACAGACTTCACTGATTGGTTTACAACCGGTCTCTATTCTCAAGATTCTCCTAAAGCAGAGAGGATAAGAACTTTCCTTTTCCTTTAATAGGAGCTGTAAATATTGTATGGTCACAAGCCTAAGGTGTTTATGCCTCAAGTTTATTGTTCTGGACCAAAATCTATGCTTTAATTCAGCTCTGGCTCATGGAAATGTCCCAGAGGAGAATTAAATTCCTTTGCTGCTTAACACCACAATTTTTATCTGTTTCCTAATTCTTTTAAATGAAAAATGATGAAACAGGACTATAATGACATCACAATTCTTTCTGGTCAGGAAATTAGCAACTTTTTTTTTTTTTTACCTACATAAACACCCTTGAGATATTTTTTCATATCCACCTGCCTTTCAGAGAGCTGCTAGATAATATAGTATCTTACTCAGTATCCTCCCAGGGTGGTTTTAAATATTGATAAAGCAGGCAAAATACATGCAATAGTTAGGCTATTTTTAGAAGCTTAAAATTGAAACCCAAAACCTAGAAGCAGGAAGCAATTTGGTCTCAGAGTTTAATGACAGAACACAATAGAGACTCCTGGATACAAATTCAACTACAATAAGAGACTGATATTTAAAAAAACACTTTGCAACTGTTGCCCTGTTTTCCTAAAATCCTTGTTCTAACTGACATGACTTCTATGGGAATGGAGAGCTTAAACTGCTCAAACACTCAACTAGTTACCTTGTCAATGAAGCAAGAACAAAAATAGTAAAGGAATGGGAATGGATAATAGGAAAGATTTGAAGGCCTGTTATGCAGAGGGTTAGAATGGAAAATTTCAAGTTTTATTCTGGTCAGATATCATGGTTTAACCCCAGCAGGCAACTAAGCACCACACAGTCTCTCATTCACTCCTCCCCTGCAGCAAGATGAGGGGAAGAGAAATGGAAGTCTAAAAGTGAGAAAACTTGAGGGGTTGAGAGCAGTTTAGTAATAGAAATATTTTTTTCTAAATATTAATATGATATTTTTAATAATGAATTGTAACAAAAGGGAAAGCCACAAGGACAAAGACATAAATCACATGAAAGACAAGTAATGCAAATAAAAACAATTGGGCATGACTGGCCAACCAATGCCCAGCCAGAAGTGGCCCTGGTACCAAACTCTTGTTTTATCAACATTCTTTCCAGCACAGCCCCATACTAACTACTATGAAGAAGATTAATTTCACCCCAGCCAAAACCAGCACATCAGAGGCTCAAAAATATGTGATTCCAGAAATGTGCTTTCATTGTCAGATAGTATAAAAGTTTTTCATTGCAGCTGCTTAAATATTTGAACTCTTTTGAAAGATTTTATGTGTTTAATCCTATCCATTATAATGAGTAAAATACCTTTCTCTCCTTTTTCCTCATCTTTTTTTCCTCAAGGTATTTGAATTTGGCATTGAATTTCCTTTCAACTTCAACTTGTTGTATCTCATATATGGACCCATATTTCTCTCAGAAGCTTCTTTCCCCTTTTCAAGAATTATGGCTGGATCTGGGAGAAACTTCCAGTCATAAAGATCACTCTTTCTTTCCTTCTTTCTCATTCTTGTGCATTTTTCATATCACTGTCTTTTTCATCTTTTTGAAGGCTTACTGCCTTCCTTTTGAAGCTGGTTTTGTTCTTTGAACAATACAAGTATTTGCTGCTTTTGATACCTTTTTACTTTTAAGCTATTCTGTAATTTAGATTGCTTTTAGCAATATTTTATTTGAAATAGTAGTACACAACTACACTAACTGGTCAAGAAAACAGCTCTCACTCTGCACGTTATTTACTTGTTTTCTTTTGTCTTTGCTCCTTATTCCAAGCATTCATATAATCAATGATTGGCAACTTTGTTGTTGGCAAATCTCTTTCTGCTTTGGCCTGGTCCCTTGTGTTATCCATTTGTCATTTCAAAGTTATTGTGCTTTTGACTGTTGTCATGAGGTAGTCATTTGATGTAATCTTCTGTCTACTTGGGTAGCCAAATTGAATGAGCAGTTTACTTGTTGCATTTGATATAATTCTGATGTAGCTGTCAAAATCATTTTGATTTTGCAATCAAAGTTGCTATCATTGACGTATCTTTGCTTACCAGTCCTGATGACGAAGATTCACAATATGAAGAAATATCTCCTCAAGCTCCTTCTTCACATCTGTTTTTTAAGTTGTCTTTTCTTCTTGTTTCTGCCTTTGTGCTCCTGCTTCCGATGCTGATCAGCTTCTCCAGGACCCTTCTGGATCCATGTCCCATGTCCTCTTGCAGTGTTACTGGCACTTCAACACTAACATCTTTTCTTTTACTGGCTGTGTATTGCCATCTCTACCTGAAATTCCCCCTGCTCCCAGTGGAAGTCAATGGAAGCAACATTTTAGAGTCAATGCTTTTTGGTGGTTTTCCAAAGGCTCCAGGTCACACTCAGCCTCCCACCTGGATTTCTTCAGGAAATTATCTGAAGATTTGGAGGAAGAAAGGCCACTTAATTATCCAGAAACTCTCTGAAAGGCGGGTGAATAAGTGTCTCAAGTATGTCTGACAGTTTGAAAGGGAGGCTGACCAATGGGATTTTTATCTCTTTTATGTTGTCAAATGTTGCTGGAAAACATGAGGAAGTTGAGGCTGAGGGAATTGCTAATAGAGTCAAATTATTTTATCAGTCTGGGCTGCTTATCCATGTCCACGGGTCTCCTGCTCTTTAACAATATTTTCACAACTTTTCAGCCACTTTTCACAACAATGGCTCTTACCCAACAGTGGCATACACCTGCATCATTCATATATACCTCCCTGCTATATGGACAATCACATTATATGCCAAAGTTTGATTTGACACCTAACTTGAGATCCCATATGTTGTCTAACAATTTTTGCAAAAACATTTTTTTCTGCAGCAGGTAAGAGCAAACTGCATTGAGCAATGAAGAATCCAAGTATGAATCTCACTTTTAATATTTTCATTATTTTGGGTTTTATTTATTAGTTATGGAAATACTACAGGTTAATAAGAAATGTAGCTTTTCCTAGACTAGACGCCACCTTGAGTAAATAACAGCCTTTTAAAAGAGATAATTTTAAGACAGTGCTGAAAGTACTTTTCTTCTGCTTTTCCACATAAAGAGTACAAGGCATAGGAACAAACAAGAATACAGATGGTTCATTGACATGAATTGCAGCTCACAAGCTGTCTGCAGGCAGATGCCCCAAATCATAGCAGTGCCACAGTGGAGACCTTGGTGTCTGTGCACTTCAGAGACTCCAGAGTAGCTGTCACCACCCTGTTAAGACAGATTCTCTGACAAATAAGTTCTTTCAGGGAAAATACAAATCTGATTCTGAGTTACTCAGAGGCCCGTTTAAGCACCAAAACAACTTTTTACTTTGAGTGTGGGGGACAGACTCAGTTGTGATGTCATGATTGCAAAGTTGCTGGTAGAAGCCAGTGACTTTCATGCAATTTGGTAAGAAAGAAGAATCCCTGGTCAGGAGACTTTTTTCCCCTCCTTAAAAAATGACACCTCTAGATTGCAATATAGAATATGGCTTTGTTTTCAGGCCCCATATCAACCTGATGACATGCTTTCTTCTGTGTGGATGATGTAGGGAGTCTTGTGAGCTTATTCCTAACTTGGGCAGCCTATTAAACATATACATTAAAACATACTCTTTGTGAAAATTTCATCCAGGAGCATTGTCTCCTAAGGTACTGGTAAGGAACTACCAATAGCCACTGTCCAGTTCAGAGCTCTGAGGAGAACAGGACACCTCAGAAACCACTGAGTACATGGCATTAGCACCCCAGATTTCTGAAGCAGTGCCTGTACCAGTGTGTTAAGGAGTGCCAGGGCAGTGGCAGGAAGCCACCTACAGTGATAAGTCACTGGGTGGGGGGTGTGTGGTTCCTGGTGCCATTTTGATCATCCCAACAAGTTGCCTTTCAACAATTCCCACTCATGAAGGACCTATCACAGCCTTCAGCCAGGTTGTACAGAACCACTCCTCTTGAAAGCAAGCTACTCTGGGATTAGGGACAAGGCATGACCATAGAAATATCTTGCTATTCTAGAGGTAATCGTAACATTCCTAGGACTGGTGCTGGAGTATCTGAATAGGACTCCCTTGGGGAATTCACAGCTTGTTTACACAGAAAATTCAGTTTTTTGAAAGACTAATATTCACTCATAATGACAAATTCATCCTACTTTGTGCTAATCTGTTTGTATTTTGACTGAATATAGACCATTTTTAATATTTACTTATCACCGTGGTCAAATAAAAAAAAATCATCATTGTATTGAAATCAGAGCATACACATGTGCATGAATTTGTACAAGCTGACCTACAATATTTGGCTCTCCACCTTTCCTAATAAAGACAAATATAGACAAACCCTATTGGTGACCCATCTGTCACCAATTTTGAAGACTCTCACTTGAACATTTTCCACTGATTCAAGATACAAAAAACAAGATAGAAACATTTTCTGGGGGACATCATGGAAGCCTTAGAAGATCATCTGAAAACCTCTGGGAAACAGAAATTTAGAAGAAGAAGGACAGGCTAGTTCCTCATATATTCCTGATGTTCCTTAACACAACTCAGTTGTTTCTATTAGCAGGGGAATAGTTACAGCTTGAACTGAGGCACAACCTGCTCCTTTTCCTATTGCAGTGCCCCTGAAGGTCTTCTCATCTTCCAAATCTCCTACTCTATTTTCACCTTCTCACTTCTGGTCTATTGTCAAGAGACGCAGTTATTCCAGCTCCCAGGCTGCATTGACTGACCTGATCAAGAGACTGTTTCAAAAGATTGTGAGAAAGGTTTGAAGACTTCACCTCCTGAGGTTACTATCAGGGCTTGATGAAATCTTTAGTCATACCTCAAACTTTCTTTCTAAGAGGTTTTTTTTTGAAAAAACCTTGACATGACTTGGTGAAAGTTAATAATTGTCTGCGTAACTGGTCGTATATATTAAAAGAAAAAAAAAAGTTTAATTTAGTGCTCATTTTGAAAAGAATTGTGTGTAGTTAAAGTGGCTCGTTTGCTGGGAAATGCTTTCTCTGGCTAGCTGATTTTCCGAGCCAACTTATAGCAGTTTGTAAGTTTCCCAGGTAGCTCGCTGGAGTGTGGATTCAAGGCTTGGAAGAATGAAGCGTGCCCTCTCTTTTGGGTTATCAAGGATGTTTATTGAGGTGCAGTACCATGTGGCCAGGAGCCTTGCCAAAGCTCCCGTGTCCCCATGTGGAGGTAAGGTGGAGAGCGAGAGAGAGAGAGGGGCTGTGTGTCCCTTTTTCCCAGCTCGGGGGCTGGGCGGGGAAACACTGACCCAATGGGGAAGGGAAAGGGTAGGGTTACATCAGGATAAACCAAGTACATCAGGGTAAGAATAGAAAGGGGGGAAGGGTCATACCAAATACATACAGACAACAAAACACAAATACAAAAAACCTGAAATTCGCACTGCTAACATGTAGTGTTGTGTATAACTAAAAGTGATTCATTAAAAAACAAAATTATCTGGAAAATTCAGTCGTAAGCAAGCTTTGTCTTCAGATGAAGACTTTGCTATATTTTTTACAGGATTTGTTTCCTAATCTCAATCACATGACTGCTCAAAGAATTGTAAAGAAAACATTACAATTACCCTAGAGAAAAATTCAGAGGTCTCTGTGCTCAGGGAACAGTTATGAGCATCTGAAAACTGTCATATGAAGCATATGTTTATGTTTTGAAGGTTATGGCATTACAAGGAGCAAGCACTTCATGAAGTAATCATAATGTAGTGACTTCCAAGAGTCAAAAATATCAATTCTTCCTACTATTCAAACCTGAAAATGTTCAATTTACAAACAGAAATGGCAGTCTTGAAAATTTCCAGAATTCATAAGCAGTTTCTCTGTAAGCACTCTCAGGGAACTCACAACTTCATATTCCCCTTCTTCCTTTCATCCCACTGAACTACCAGCTGAGTACTTCATGAAATCCACAACCTTTCCTGTCTGGCAGTTCTGTAGGATATTGACCAGACTAAGACACTGCCTTTCTTCTCTCTCTCACACTTATCTTAAACACCTTTTCCTTCCTAGAGTTAGTTCTTAATCAGGGGGTTGCAATCCATAGAGATTGATCCTTCCAGAGACAAGTGGACCAGTCTATTTCTAAAGACTTTTTTAAAATCTTAAGTAAATAAAATCTCAGTACAGAAAAATTCCTTTTCTCCACAGCAGAAAAATCAACTAACAGGAAATAATTAATGATTTTAAGTACCATTGTCGAGGAAAAGGAGAGTAACAGATACACTTAGTAGAAACAAATCAACTTAGAGGGAAATTGGCTGTAAATAAATGTTAGATACAAATTATAATAAAATATTTATCTTCATTTTTACTCACCTAGCCTTTAGAGGTACTAAGACATTATTCTCAACTACTTGTCTAATACCTTACCTCCAATTTTAAGTTTTCTGTTATTCATAGTATATATTTAACACTTGGGAGTTGCTGATATTCCAGTATGATGTAGAAGCAGAAGCTTAGATTTTCACAACAGAAACATCTACATTGTCAATCACAAGGAGACCCAAACCGATTGAATTCTGCAGATAATTTAACATGACATGAATCAATCCTACTTTGGCTCTTTAGCAAGCAAATATAATGTAGAAAGTTATCTACCTGAAAAAGCAGGGATCAATAATCTAAAAGGTGGGATTCACTTCTTTTTTTTTGGTGATACTCAAATTAATCACTTGTTCAAAGGTTTCCACAGTCTTCCCCTTTCATCACTGAAGTGAAATTTTTACTTCTGAAGGCTGAGTTATGTTACAGACACACCCTAGCACTGTATGACCTCTCTAGAATTCTGGTGCAAAGCTGTATTTCACTGCATGAGTGTTTTTTGTAGAATTCAAACTAAAACTAAATGAAATGGTCAATTGTGTTTGTTGAAATATGTAATGTGGAGCTAAGAAATATTTAACTATTAATTTTATGCTAAGTAAAAACATTTTTTATAAAAAGCTTACAGTAAGACATATTAAATGTCTTTTTTAAAAGGCTAGAATATTTAGGGTTTTTTTTTAATACAGTTGTACTTAAAATATAACCCACAGATGATGTATAACCTTCAACTCTCCTTTTAAAAGTTCTATGTTGTGAAACACTTGTCAAATTAGGTTGTTTCCAGTTAATTAAAATTAAACATAACCAGACCAAAACATTTTCTAATTTGCAGCTCTCCTCCTTAAATCAGTATTTTTGAACAATATGAACTGTGTGGTTTAATTAACAAGGAATAAGACTCTTCAGTTTGGTCCTGTATCACATCTTGTATAAAATAATGTTTCTAATCCCTCATTAATTTACTCCCCACCATGACTAGCACAGTTCAAAGACAAAAATTAATATTTTCAGGGCTTAGCTATGCACAGTTATCTAGGCTCCTATCTTTTAATCTTGATTTCCACCCACGCCACAGCTCCCCAAGCAAGAGGATTAAGAAAATAGGACAGTGAGTGCATTACTATCATTGTACTCTAATGCATATGGAAGTTATTGGAGGATAATATAGTACTTTATCTAACCTCAGCCTGCTCCAAAGTACACTCACCAAGTCACAGTTAAATGCCCCACTATGTATGCTATTATTTTGTCCTTGCACAGCCCTTGACAGCAAAGGGAAATGGTTTGTGAATTTTGACATCCAGCTGTTACAAAGAGCAGTGAGCTAAGACATAAGAACCAGGGATTTTTCCCATTCCTGCCCACACAGCCCCTCCAGACCAGTCCTTAAGTGAGTCACCTCAGTGGGGTTGGTATGAGAACAGGGTTAGAAAAAGTCAATTTTGCAGATACCAGTGTAAACACTGGTGCTATGTGCATGTTATTTCTCATTGGTAAGACACTGATGCCCTGACCTACTGTGATGGCAGCAAAGCAGGTGAGCCTTTTGGAATGGCTAGTAGTCCTATTCCATGACCAGTCACAATTTTTGGAAATAGGAAGTGAATTTCCCTTGGACTGGGAATGCAGTGATGACAGATTTCCATCCTATTACCACTGGATCAGTTAAAGCACACAGAGTGTGTAAGGCAGTAGGGCAAAATACCCAGCAACTGGCTCCTTTCAAGATCTCTCTGAAACACTGTTTTCACAAAGTTCATCCTTGTCTGGGAAAATGAGTAAACTCCATGACTGAACCTGTAATAATAGTTTTTTACTCTTATCAGTTTAACATGCAACCCAACAGGTGCCTTATTGGTGGAAGCAGGCAAAAAAGATGGAGAAAAGGGGGGAACACAATAAAATTTAATTCACATCAGAAAAATAGTGACTATGTTCTATGTTTACACTTTCATTGCTGTCAGTGACACATCTTGCTGCTGCCACCTGTGTGGAGTAGAGTTCAGATGCTCAATCTCATTAAATTTATCTACAGCTCCCTAAAATTCTTCTTCCTAGAATTCCATTTAGTGAAATGCTTAATTAAAGACAAGTTCTCATTATTGTTTGAGTCTTTGTTTTACTGGAATATATTTCTACTAATAAATACAAAATTAACTTTTATGCTGGCATGCTCCATTAAAAAACTGATACAGAACTATAACTACTTTGCCCAACAAATGGATTCTGTACATTTTGAGCTAAGTGACATCACCAGGGATGATAGGTGCAAAAAGAGACAGTTATGTTGCAGTTAATCATTGGCACAATTTGCTGTGCCACAGTTATTATCTTGTCTGATTTCAGGTTCCTATTACAGAACAGTCTGGCTTAACCTTTTTGTTGTATCTGCCAGACCCTTGAAGATGTCTCAGATACCATGAGCCACTTTCAAGTAGTTCTAAGTACTTAAATGCAGTTGAATTGAGTCCTTACCAACAGCTGCAAAAGCACAAGTGGCACATAGTAATTTAGTACACCAAACCTTACTAAATTTTCAGAAAATTAGAGAAACCTCTTTAATTTAAATGAAAGTCCCATTATTTTCAGTACTTCTGCTATGTTAAGCAACAGATTCTTTTTCTGAACTAAAAGAAAATACTGCAAAGAATGTATAAGGATTAAGCACCCTCAAAAGTATGTACAGGTTGGTAATTTCTGACGCTTTTACTAAAGATTTTGGTCCTTTCAAGTATGCTCCTTGGATACTTCATCTATTTTTAAATCACTCTAATGCATTGTCTCCAAAGGAAAAAATGACCTTTTTGTGATCTGCACTTAACCACAGCATGCAGGAGGTTGGAACTGATAATAACCACATAAAAATAGGCATATTGTGTCAGAACTGTGATACAGTTATTCTACAATTTTATCTCTGACAGTGGCCAACAGTAACTATCTGGGAAGTGGCATTATGCAGCAAATACTAATACTTCCCAAAAATACTCTCCTTGCCTCCAGCATTTTATAGAATCATAGATCCATTTAGATGACTCAGTGACTTCCAGAAACAGCTGTCCTTGTGAATAGCAGCTGGGAAGATTCTCCATCCTGTTTGAAAGTTGCTCTCTTAGTTTGTTTTTTTTTTCAATTTGCCACTTGTTAGTTTCCTTTAGGTTCATTTGTATTAAGCAGTTTAGTTTTGTGCCGGAAAAGACAACAAATAGGTCTCGGTAATGACATCCTGAACTGTCTGTTTGCAGGCTGAAAAGGCCTGCCCTACATAGGATGCAGATCCTGTTCCAGACCCAGACCTGTTCCAGACCTTTCATCACCGTTTTACACCACCCTTTTTTTCTGTTCTAAAACTGTTTCTCTCTCTCTCTCTTTTTTGTTTTTCTTTAAAGAAGTGGGGCTGAGAATATCATAGTGGGTGGGGACATATAATAAATAAATAAAAGCAGGTGGGGACATACTGTGGACCTGTGCAGTGGTATAGTTATGTTCTTTAACTTATTTTTTCCCTATAAGCTGAATATTCCACTTGCTTTATTGACACTGCTTATCAGTAAGTTAATATTGTGACAGAATTATGTACTGTAACTCCAGGTGTAGTTCCTAATGATAACAGTCCAATCAAAACCAATCATTTTCTGTGTAAAGTTTGGACTGTTACTGCTTGAGCCTCACTAAAAATTTACCTGCATTGAATGTCATCTATCTTTTTATTACTTCATTATTCAGTGTTTTAATATCTTCCAGAAGCTATCAGCCTCCCTGTCTTCTTTACCATAAATTACTTGGTGTCATTAGCAAATTTTTGCCTCATTATTCACATCCCTTTCTCAGGATAGACACTGGGGAACTCTGCCATGGACCTCCCTATGCTGTAAATCTGATTGCTTCCTGCTGTCCTTGTTTTTCTAACAATTAACAAATAATTCAACCAGAAAAGAAACTCCCATTTTATACTGCAGCAGCTTTATATTGGGAAGATTACTTTATGCCTTTCTTTGTCTTTTTGTTGAATATCTTTTGGAAGTTGAGAAAAATATATTAATAGGTCCAAATAAATAGATTATTATTATATCCACGTATTTGTTGGCTCTTCAAAGTACCCCTGCAGGCATGTAAGGTTTGAATTCTTTTCCAAAGGATACCTTGGCACACCCCCACTATTTATCCATGTGTCCATCAATTTTACTCTTCATTAAAGGTACTACTGGGTCTCACACCATTATTCTACAGTTCCTGGAGTCTCCCTTCAAAGATCTCTTGGCTTCACATTAAGCAGCTTCCAGTTCTCTGGAGCTTTTGCACAAGTGTATTGATCATATCTATCCTATTCAATTTCATTTATAATGATCACATCAGTCTTTTTATAGATGAAAATTCATGTAATTTTTTTTTAATATAAAGACTATAAAGTTATACAAGATAGGATCAGTCATTAGATTCTGTTTATTGCTTCACTTTTACAGTAATTACAGTACTTCAGTAGGAAAAAATCAAAATTCATCTTTTTTAAGTGAAAGTCTCCATTAGCATAATCTCTGTGAGACTTCATTTTCAGTAGTTCTCAATTGTTTCTCTCTCATGGGTTGCTTTAGATACCCATTAACATAAAATAGGACTTTCTTTTGTCATTCACTGCTCAGTGTTCAGCATTTTCTCTTAATCAGAGAGAAAAAATGAAAAAGGATTCTATTCCTATTATTCATAGGGAAAAATCCTATTAATAGGATTTACTATGTAAATATAAAAACCTGATACAAAAAGACATTTAAATATGTTTTATTTTCACCCAGTGAGCCAGCACATAGGCTACTTATCAAATAAATGATTTTATAAGAAATAAATTTCACAGCTAAACAAGACCAGTTGTATTTAAAACGATGAAAATGGGCTTTAATTGAATCTCACTTACCATTGTACTTGCATTGGGAAACAAGCACCAAAAAATATGAAAGCAATAACATTTTTCAAATTAAGATAAATAACTTCTTTTTTTTCCACTGGTGAAGTACATTTTGCTATTGAAGATTGGTACTTTTCCAACATAATACTTTTTTGCTAAATGACCTGATATTGACTTTTAATTCATTTTGGTGCTCTTTCAAATACAGAGTTAATATCAAAAGCATGGCCTTTGATCACTATGGAAATTTGAGAAATTTCATGCCTCAAATACACTAAATATTATTTTAGAAATTAAATCAGCTTCTGTCTTTGGCAACACTTCCTGAGGAGGCTGGTTTTTGTATCACACTACCTCTCTCATCAGAGAAATCAAAAAAATGAAGAAATGTCCAAAAGATATGTGAAAAGCATGGTATATAAGGGTCACTTTTTCAGTTATTATTTGTAGCTAGAAAACCCCCCCAACATTTAATCTTTACTATTGCTTTTGTTTATCCTAATACATGTAGATCAACAGGTACATTGTAAAAAATTACTAATACCATCCTAAAATGGGTTGGAGAGAGAAGAGGTGAATTGTTATCTCCAGTTCCTCTCCTTCACAGACTCTGAAAGTGGGCTGGACACTGAACTGTTTGATAATAAAACTTAGGTACAAGGAGTCTTACCCAGAGAAGCAGAAAGGATTCACAGTCTGTAAAAACTTTTCTTCACCCTCCAATTTCCCAAACCACTGGTTTTACAATATCTAAAATCAGACTGGTACCAAAATGTCTTGCTGTAGTGATGTGGTGCTGCAAACAGGATGCCTCACCCTGTGCCCTCTTCCAGATCAATGAACTGTCATAATTGCCTCATGTCTGCTCAAGGTCCATGTCAGGTAAGGAAGAATCCCATGGGCGTGAGCTGCCAGAACAAAATTTTTTTGTAAAGAAATTTGTAAAGAGCTATTTAATACTCACAAGAAGAGTGTTTCGATAAAACTATCTTCCTTACAGAAATGGTCATGTGGAGAATAATACCCTCAATTTTACCTTTACCTTTACTTGGCTGAGAAACTAAATTTTAGGGGAAGGGTTTTGGTTTGGTTTGGTTTTCTACAAGTAAACTTTTTTTTTTTAAGGACTTATTTAATTTTAACACTGCAGAAATCTTAAGTCTTTGGGTAATAGTTTAAAAAAGCTTTCAAAAATTACTTTGTGAATATAATACAACCACAAACTAATTCAGAAAAACACAGTTATTGCACTTCTATATTACAAAGACAGCTTTTTCCAGAATTCAGTTGAGACAGGAGATTCCTTGTGATAGTTGTAATACAGAAAGATGATCTATGTCAGACACACTGATGTAAGACTATCTGCACTGTGGTCTCCATTCCTTTTTCTAACACTGTGTTAAGATGTTCATGTTCCTGAGTCCCACCAACTGAGCTCAGTGTCCATGCTGTGTTGATCTCTCATTTCCCATTTTAAATGTGGCTGTCTCTGTGCCAGCCCTTGACAGACTTCTCCCCAAAACAGACACATCAAAGTAGACAAGAGACAGAAAACATGACAGAGGGGAAGCTCTGTCATAGAAATAACAAGTTACCCTAAGTGAATTTCACATAAAGTCAATTCCTAATTGTAAATTTAGACCATGAAATCTGGACCATCAAATTTACTGTCACACAAACTCTCACCACAATTACTGGTTCCATCCTCATTAGTCCTGCCTCCATTAATTCCCTCAATACCAACATCCATCACAAGAAGCTGCTCATAATATATGTCTTGGGATGACTTAATGAAACTGTATCCCCTATCATCTGCAGAGACGCTCCTTCAGGACATTTCCTTTTAATTTGTCTCAAACTGAGACAATATACTATGGGAGAAGGGTGTTTGAGGAGACAAGGTATTTAAGAGAGAAAACCAAGACTGAACACATGGAACTAAGCTAATAAACTATCCAGATAGCAAAGAAGATGTAAGGATCTAAAAAGAATTTCACCACTTCCAAACATGGTTGCATTTTTCTCCAGTTTGACATCCAGAATTGAAATGCCAAAGAGATATAGTATTAGAATGAGAGGTGAAAAGGACTTAGTGTGAAATGATGCCAGAATTTTATACTGTAATGGAACAACTCCCACACTCAAATGTATTTTATTATACAATGTCCCAAAGCAAGAAGACGCTGGGTCCCAGTCTCAAAGTTATCCCAGGTGAAAAAGCAAATGTGTCTGTGCCCTGGAAGGGAAGCTGCTTTTGCAGAGCCTCAGGAAGCAGAAGGGTTGCACCTTTATTATTGGAGCCTGTCCAGAGATGGACAGCAGAGCTGGTGAGGGATCTGGAGAGTAAATCGTGTGAGAAGTGCCTGAGGCACCTGGGGATGTTCAGCCAGAAGAAAAGGATGTTCAGGGGAAGACCTTATTGCTCTCTACAAGCACCTGAAAAGAGGTTGTAAGCAGACAAGGATTGGTGTCTTCTCCCAGGCAACTAAGGACAGAAAAAGAGGAAGTGGACTGAAGCTGCACTGGGGGAGGTTCAGGTTGAACATCAGGAGGAATTTCTTCACTGAAAGGGTTGTCAAACTTTGGAGCACACTGGCCAGGAAAGTATAAAGTCACCATCCCTTAAAGTGTTTAAGAATTGACTGGATGTGGCACTCGGTGCCATGGTTTAGTTGAGGTGTTGGTGGTCAAAGTTTGGACTTAATGACCTTAGAGGTCTTTTCCAGTCTTAATAATCCTATGATTGTATTAATTCCTATGCAAATTCAAGCCAGTTTCTAATGATACATTGGTCCTATTTCATGCTGAACTCAATTGTTAAAACAATTTACGACTGTAAAATCCCACTTCATCCAACACAGCAATATGTTGTCATGGAAACTTGAATCTATCCAGTCATTAAAAACTTTCTTCACACGGGAACTTAAGTGCCATATTTTTCCAGATCAAATCAAGCTGCAAGTTTCCCATCTGACAGTAATAGCAACAAAATTTATGAAGAACGGTTTCATTAATGGTATGCCAATGTTTAATCTACCATTTAATAAAAGTAACATTTGAAACTATTACAAAATTAATACCTAAACCATTAAATATCATAAGAATTACATCTTTTATATCTTTAATAGCATCTAGAAATATATGAGCTATATCTATATATTTTTATAAAATATAATTAAATTTGCTTTTGTATTTTATAACACTGTATAATTCTATATAATAATTTAATGACTTGAAAACTTTAAATGTTTTCTCACAGTGATGCCTGTATTTGAAATATGTCAGTCAATTTTCATAAAACAAGAGGTTACCTATTTTTTAAATTGTACTTATAATTTTAACAAAAGTCTTTTTTACTTATTTGTTTCTCTTCATCTTGATCTTGGCTATATAGTGACTAGTAAAAGTAAGCAAGTGAATTGCTAATAATGTTCAGAAATGAAAATATGATTTGTATGAGACCCTGTGTATTAAAAATGTGCCTGTCAAATACTCAGGGACGTGTCAGGTAAACATCTGGGCTTTTGGATGACAAAACACTGAAATAATGATTTTTTTTTTTTACCAGTAGTCATTAGAATAGCTAGCTGACTTTTTTTGTTGAAACTGAAGAAAATAATTTTTTGTTACATTCATACATTTTTTAAAGTATGTACTCTGTGTACAGAGTGAGAATTTTTTTTTGTTTGCTTTGGATAAGGTTTTTTAATTTAAAAGTAATCTATTCAGAAGAAATCTGAATATTGGTGAGCAGAATAAACAATTTTGATTAAAACTTTGCCAATCTCCTCCCTGGTGTCATAGCTTATTTGCTTCCCTTCCTCTATTTTTCTTCTATTTTCAGGCTCACTGACCTGTGCCCATCTTTCATATGATACCTCTGATGGTGGGACTCTCCTGACATACTGAAGTAGCTCAATAAGAACAGGAGAAGAAAAGCACAATATGTGAAGCGGGAATTCTGATCAGGAAAAAAAAAGAAAAATTAAAAAATTGCTGAGGGCACAGTGACTGCAAACTGCAAATCCTTTGATATTGTAACTTTTGAGGTTTAGCCAAAGCTTTTGAAATAGTCTTCAGTTGTCTGCTTGCTATTTCTAAAAAAATCAATAGTTTAAAAAAAAGAAAAACACTTTCCTGATGAGTCCTAGTTACTATAATAGTTTCTGTGACCAAACAATACAGAAATACACTGACAAACAGGAAGGCTATATTTTATTTTTGAATTTTCCCACCTGCGGTATGACATAGGGTCCATCACCTCATTCTGCTCTCCATTTCCAACTCCACACTTGTCCTGCGTGTCTGTGCTCATTTCCCTGAGGTCTATTCAAAGGACCTATGATTCACTTCAGAGAGCTGTGAAATTAAGGTCTGATCTGAGCTGAACTCCTGGCCAACACAGGCAATGTGGAATTCTTAATCATTATTTTTCAAACAAAGAATGAGTCTAGAGACTCAACAAAAAGAGAAAGGCTTTTTCACCATTTCCTGCTCAGTGCTAGCAGTTAAGGCTTGTGTCTAAAATTGTATTGTCTAGTATTATCTTCTAAGCACTGATTCTTATTAACTTTTCTCTCCTAGATTAAGGAGGATGGTGGCATCGGAAATATCCACCCCTATTGGTACTTCTGGGCTTTGATTAAATCTGCTACTTACTTCTTTCCTGTAAACAGAATACATTCAGCTTTCTAAATCCTTCACTAAAAGAAAAAAAGAAAAATTCTCAGACCTCTAATCATCCTCACAAGCCTTTTTCTGAATTTTCCAATCAAGCATCATTTTTATTGCAGGATGGGATTTACTGCTGAACACTGTATCCAAAATCTCTCTCTCAGGTAACAGTTCCAGTCATGACAAACGAAAAGGACCGAATGTCCATTTTTAACAAGGCATTTTAATTTTCACTTAAACAATTCTCAAGACACCAAAGTTAGTAAAATACAGATGTGGTTCAACAAATTGTCTTGTAGAGAGTTCAAATCCCAGTTGCACTAAGTAGCAGGAATAAATATTACAGAAAGACAAAATTGTTGCCAGAACTGGGCATACCTGGAATCTAAGCAGGGCATAGAAGAGGAAAATGAAGCTGCAGTATCAGTCCATATCATTTTCCTCCCTAAACTTTCCCTGCCAATAGGCAGGCTCCTGGTGTAGTGGTTAGAGGGGAAAATGAAGCTGCAGTATCAGTCCATATCATTTTCTCCCCTAAGCTTTCCCTGCCAATAGGCAGGCTCCTGGTGTAGTGGTTAGAGGGAGAAACAAAGAGTAAGACCCATTTCTTGCTCTGTTGCAGAGAGATGCCTCTCTTTACATAGAGCCATTACAGGGTGGTCATTTAATTTACAGGTAAAATGTACTTCTACCTTGTACAAAGAATAACAAGTATAAATGCATCTAAAATGTGTAGAGGTGATTTTTTCACTGGGCTGACAGCCCTTCTGTTAATACTGATATTGTAACTCTCAAGGATGTCTTGTCCAAAGGAGTCCATAGCAGCAAATCTGTAATCTCTTATGGCTGAGGCAGGTAATTTCCATTATTCTTTGGAAAATAGGTTGCACCACTCAGGGACACAACTGCATTTTTAAAACTCAGGAGAAATACTAGAATTCTAATGTCAGGAATACCCAATAGTAGCCAAACTACAAACGTAACCATGGTCTTTGATGAAGGAAGTCTGCCTCTTTTGGAATTCCTTTCTATCATTCTTGAGAATATTTTAGTTCACTGAATGTCATTAGGAAAATATCTCTGCCATTTAATAGCCTTCCTATTGTATTTAGATAATGACAAAGACAGGTTTCATTTTCAAAAAGCTGGTAATCCACAGGCACAAAACTTTCCTTGCTTCCATTAATGCCAAAAGTTTGTTCAACAAAGAACTCTTTTCATGTGACTTCAGATTCCTCTTCAGAGATTTCCCTGGTGTTTATGGATCCGGTGAAAAATAGATTTTGCTCCATTCAGCATCTATCATTACTGCATTCCGTCTATCTATCAATCTGTCAATCTGTCTATATCTATCTGTCTATCTATCTATCCATCTATCCATCGATGTTACACACACAAAGTGTATAATAATTATCTTGAGATTTATCTTATCAGCTTGAAAGTTATTTTTGTACAAATCAGTATCTCAACGTGTCAGCAAAAAGTTGTATTTCATTCTCTTTCAAGCACTTTCTCTGAATATGCAAATGCTCTAGGTGAGATCCATGGTCTTGGCCTGCTTTGGGATCCACAGTGCACAAGTGTGGCTCAGGGGAGTCTTGTGCATGAGCTACAGTTCTATTACTGGCCAGAAAACTTGCTGTCCCTACTCTCTAGGGACACCAACTCCCTCCAAAGGAAAGAGGGATTAGGAGGGAGAAAGATCTCTGGTGAGTGTTTACTGAATGGATTTCTGTATTCCAATAGTTTTAACTGCATCTGTCAGAGCAGCACCAACATTTGCCAAGGGACAGTGCTAGTTATCCTGGAAACCACAGAGCTTTACTAGGTTTTAGTGAGGAAATAGAACTCTTTATTTGCATTTCCTCTGAGCTTTGTTGAAAGGGCATGTTCTTATTCTCCCTACTAAAGCAAATTTGAAATCAGTGAAAGATTTTTCATCATTAGTGCTTTGTGAATTAATCACCTCTAGAACTCTGTGACTTGTAAGTGGTATCTCCACTCAGGTTCTCTCAGTTCTTGTAATCTTTGTTCAGGAAAAGTATTAGTTTCTTCAGTTCTAATTGCAGACCTCTTCCATGATTGTCAAAAAGACTATTGACAACTGGTGGAGAACAATGAAGTTGCTGGAAATTATCAAATCCTTTCACTGCAGCTGATGCAATATCTTCTGAGGCCCACTAAAACCCAACTTTTCAGTATCAAAGATTTTATCTCCTGTATGACCTGCCCCTTTAAAAATGGAAAGGCTTTGAAATGATGTAACCAGAGGAAAAAAATCCTGTTTCTTCAAGCCACACAACACCAATGGTTAGAAAAATAATGAGTTTTGACCACAGCACATTTTTATAAATTTAAACAAAATAAATCTTTGGGTTTTTTGAAGTGCAGTAAAGATAAAAACACATCCACAAAGCAGAAGGAACACATGCATTCATCAAACTTCCAAGTGCTTCAGTGGGCCAAGCAGAAAAGTATGTTAGAGCAGCAAAGTTCTCCTGGTTTGTGCACAACCCTGATGGCAATGCCGTGATTTGGCCCAAGAGTACAAACATTACCACCAGCAAGGTAAGGGATCCCAGTAA
Organism: Argya squamiceps; assembly: GCA_037834095.1. Lineage (NCBI taxonomy): Eukaryota > Metazoa > Chordata > Aves > Passeriformes > Leiothrichidae > Argya > Argya squamiceps. Next base: position 142,840,813 of record JBBMKD010000102.1, on the reverse strand, counting down.
CTGCCCTGCCTAGTGCAGGGATAACACATATTCCAAGCCCTGACTTTCACAGACCTCAGGTGATGGGCATTCCTAAGGTTGATGTAGACTTAGGAGGAAGAAATGTAATATCAAAATTATAACATGCTCCAGTATTTACTTAATCTAACTGTATAAATTAGAACTATTTATTTCTTGCCTCTTTCTCAGCTTGTCTATATCGACTTTCTTCAATTCAATCAGTTCAAGCCAACCCACCCTCTGATCAGCCACTCTGGCAAGGTTGGGTGGTCATGATCCCGCAACACCTGCTGTCTTAGTGGAATCCCTGGCATTTTGTCACAGAGTTTTTCATTTCATTTCTGAAACTTGGAACAGGTGATGTGTTAAATTTAGTAAATTTATTAAGTGTTTGAATTCTGTGAAATCCTGGTTAGGCTAAGTGGGCTAAATTGGCCTTTAATAGGGTAAATCAGAAGATTTGAGATTCATCTGAAAAGTTTTGTCTGAAATAGATGTTCTGGTCTGGGTCTGAGCATATGATTACTCACTGGAACAGCTGTGCCAATGGAAGGTCCTATGTATATCCATAATTTAATCCTAATTCTTCATCTTAAATAAGAGTGTAGAAAACTGTATATCACAACCATTGCAGACAGAATGGGTAAGAGTATGAGATTAACATTTAAAGCAGTACATGTCAGTTAGTTAGACTAAGAAATTTCTAGGACCAGACAATATCAGGAGCATGAGAAACAACGGAGTAAAGGCTTTAGATAGGCAAAAATTTAGAAGAAATCACCTAATTGCTAAGAAGACATAAACATAATCTTTGCCTTATTTAGATTGCAAGGAAACAGTGTAATCATATCTTATTATGCTTTTATAGATTAAAATGTTTCAGAGTATTGATTTAAGTAAATAAGCGATGGTCCTGGAACTCTATTTTTTTTTGTCCTTGAAGAATGGGACTCTAAAACTTCCTGTCTGAGATATTAAATTGTTATTGAAATTGAACTTAGATAAACTAGGTAATAGTTCTGCACTAAAATCAGTTATTTTTTCCTCAGGAATTGTTCTTTTCATTTTGTATTCACATTCCTTTATGCACAATTCTTACAAGTAATAGCTGCACATGCATTTGCTATGTCATATCTGCATGGTGTCGTTTATATTTACTGAAATTTCATTATTTTGCTAAGTAAAACTATTCTCATCTTTTTTTCACAGAATTCCAATTTCCATATGGGTTTTTTTTCCAACCTATGTGTTTTCGCAAGTAATATCAGGAGGTCAACTAATGTGAATAGAATTAGACAGAAAAAAACCCAAAAAAACAACAAACCAAATAGATTTGACCCTTCCTTGTGGATGTTGTGGACATTCCTTTACTTTCCTTTACTGATAACAAAAACATTTACAGTAAAGCTGCATCCATACCATGGATTTTTGCCATTTTCTTACCAGCTGAAGTGCTTCCACTGTCTGCATCTCCCTAGTGGGAAAGCATACACTTTACAGACCTGTTTTAATTCCTTATATACCCTGACTTTATTTAAGAAAAAAACCAAACATACATAGAAAAATAGAAAAGTCATTCTTTGCTTCTTGTTGAGCAAAATATAGCTCAGCAGAAAAAAACCCAAAAATAGCCCCTGAGAAAAAAAAATAACTGAAAAATCCATATTAAGGACAGAACAAGCAAGGGAACATTGCTGAGAAGCTATAAAACATATCTTACAGTGTTTCAGACATTACTAAAATTCAGCATAAGAATGTGGATGAAAAAAAGGTAAAAGGAAACCAGAAACAAAAGAAGGCTGAAAGAAAAAGCCTGGCTCATCAAAGTGCAGCACAAGAATAGCATAGTCTTTTGGTCTGAGAAGCAGTAATGAGCAGGGGGCTCCTCTGATCTCATGCTGTCTCTAAGTGCAACATCCCTCACTCCTCTGTTCCCAGCTGGAGATGATAACCAGGTATCCAGATGATGAACTCAGCAAGGAACTGGTCGCTCTGAGTGATGGGAAGACACCTGCAAGCTGGATGCAAGCAATGGCTTTGTAGAAATAGAGAAGCTCTTTATCCAGACAGTGCTTATGACAAAGTTCATTAGTTCTGCTTCTCAAATTCTTCTCTGGCCTGTCAAGTGAATATAAGATTTTATATGTTCCTAAATTGCAGAATGTTGATCCCTTCATCATCTCTTTCTAAATCACTGAATGCTCACAGTCTCACATGCTCACATATGGACTCCATGTGATTCAGGAATGTGATCCCAACCCAACCACACTACAATTAAGTAGGTGTGAAAGTGCCTCAGCAACCTTCTGGACTGACAGGTGATTTCAGGCTCCCCTAGGAATTCAGAGCTCTTTCACTGAGGACACTACAGCTATGAATTCTTTGGAGAACAGAAACACACCTCTGCCAAAGATCTTGACACTAAATTAAGCCAGACACAGTGGATGGAGACAGATTTTCAGTCTGTCTCTATTTTTCTCAGCACTCTGGTGGGACAGAATTCCTTCAAATCAATGCAAATATAATATATAAATCCCCTTTATGAAGCCAAGGAAATGTAAAGGGGCTCTGTTGTAGAAAGAATCACGTTTGAGGACCATGTGAAGGCAGGTAAATTAAATTGCATAAAATCAAATTACCTAAGAAATTGGGGGCAGAGGAATTTCAGCAGATGAGGTACCTTGCCAGCAGAAGGGGACCGGCCAAACATCTCCAGACGTCTTTGTTGTTCCTGCTACAAATTAGAACAACTGAAAGTCATCCCAGAAAAGCAGCTTTGCTGGTCCCTTGGGATGTTTCCACAAAGTCCAATCTCCTCCTCTATTTTGCACCTCCTGTCTTCTATCACACTGAAATGTGCTACTATTCTGAAACAGTTGGTGTTTCTGTTTGCTCTTCTTGAGCAGGGGTGGAAGAAACAGGAGTGAGGGCTGGAGTGAGAGCAGGGACTGGTGCCTATTTTGTGGGTTACGTTTTTGGTGAAGGAAAGTATGAACACCCACAGAGTTCTATTCTGCTGTACAGGCTGGCCAAGTCTGATTTCTGTGGCTTCCTCCCACTCATGTTTGCCTTTTCCAAAGGCTATTTTTTCTGTTTCATGTATAAGACGCCAAGTCCATATTGCATAAGGTGGGAAAAGGCCTTCACCTCCCCAGGTCTTGAGCTTTTCTGTCTGATTTTGGTTTTCATTTCAATGGTGTTTAATGGTCTCTAGCTCTTTCAAAAAAATTAGAAAGTTTCTGTCATTTTGGAACAGCAAAGAAGAGGTTCTTGTGGTAGTAGAAAAATATACTAAACCTTGTAGTTAATGATGTACAAGATTTCTTTGTATCTGCCTAACTGAGAAAAAACTAAATTGAAGGCAGATTTATTTATTTATTAAGTAACAATCCTGCTCTGAACCTAATCCTTTCTCAGGCCAAGTTCTTGGGTCTACCTCTGCAAATCTAATAAACTCTGAAGCAATAAATGGCATGTCTCCCGGGTTACATCAGCATCAATGAAACAGTAAGCAAAATAGATGTAAAGGTGAACAAAAATTTTTACAACTTGAAGTACAGTAGGAAGGGGTGAATAGTGAAGGGATATCTTGCTAAATTATGCCCTGGGAAAGCAAAGGGTAGACATAGAACCATATGCATAGAATCAATCACGTACTACCATCTATAATGCTCTATTTGGGTCATTTTCTAGTAAATTAATAACACAAGAACTTCATGCCCATCATCTGCTAAACATTTATTGAGCCCTGCCAGACAGAACCACACTGTAGCATCTGCTGATATAAATACAGAAATACGTACCAGCCATTCAAAAACAGTAAAAATAAGAGCTGGTTTCCATTTCTTCACATTAAAAGCAATCCCTGTCTCAATGAATGTTTCAGCCCAGTAAAGATTCTGAGATGGTCTTTTCATGATTACACAAGTCAATTTTCCTCCCTCTAGAAGATACTCTCAACTATGTTTCACAAGAAACAAAAGAAAATAAAGTCCAGTTAAAATGTGGAAAAGTTAACAATTAAAAAGGTTTCACTGATTCTCAAAATAATTGATGAAATCCTTCAAGCTAAAGGGAACATTTATACTCAGTTTATTGGGATTTATTTCACCATTATGAGTTTAGTAGTTGTTATGTATCCCAACAGAACAGAAGCATCTTTGGACTGTGCTGCAGCATAAATTAGGAATGTTAAAGCAAGCCATCACTACAAAGCTGCCATGCTATAGGAAGAACTAAAAAATGGATTGATGGTATGAGGAGAGATGTGCTGTCTTCAGAGAGCAGCTCCAAATGAGATCTCCTCTGAGCCCATTTCAAATCTGAGAAACTGGGATCAGGATCTGGGTGTGCCCTCGTGCCAATTTTTATTCACACTCTGCAGTTTCCTACCATGGGAACACTTAGAAAACTTCTGAAATAATAAATTATCATCATAGTACAGCAAGAGCAGTCTGGCACAGGAAAGTCAAACTAAACTTTGGCTTCTGCTCACAAGCACATTTTCTACTACCTTTAAAGTGTCCATCACTTTTTCTTCATTACTGGTACCCTGTAAGAATGTTTAAAATAAAAATGCTACACATTTGTCCTTATAATTTTGTTTTGGCTGAGGTTGCCACCTTTCAATTCATGTTCTGCATACAGCCACTCATCATAGCTGGGCTTGTTGTGTGCTTTTTCATGGGTCCTGACATTACACTCAACCTCAAGCTGGGGAGAGAATTTGCTTGAAATAGATTTGTGCTTTTTGGCACAAGAAAAACAGGAACCTGTCCAAACCTTGAAAACCCCCAATTCATAGATTAATTCCAATCTATATTTGTAAATGTTGGTGCTCAAAAGACCCTTGAAGGAAATACAACATGGCCATCAGAGCTACGAATTTATGGGCATCTACTGCCCTATTTCATTAGTGAGACAAAGGTGCTAGAAATTCCTGCATCTCATTGGTGGGACCAAAGTCTATGTTGAGCAAAGGTTGTGAATATTTTCATATGAAGGTTCCAGAAGTGATAGCTCATGTGTGTTCTTTTATTTCCACCACAAAAAATAATAGATTCAAATAAAAATCAGGAAGCAATTTTTTTTTTACCTTACACCCCTTCTCTGATTGAGATTCATTATATTATTGCTTTTACCTGTTAATTTTATCAGTCATGTGTAAGGCAGAAAAAACAGTAGTTTTGCCCATAAGATGACACAATGAAATCACTTCAGCCTTGTCTATACGCAAAGAAGAATATTGCAATGTCAAGCATAAACTGTGGTTAATTATTTAAGCTGTAAGTAACAAAAAAGTTTATTAAGCACAGAGAGTAAATCTACCACAAGACATTCCCTACCAGATTGAGTCATCTTTATAGTAGATTAAATTATAGCCTCAAACTACTTGATAATTCTGCTTCAATGTTTCCAGTTTGTCAAATCTTAATACGAAATGAGTGCGAAATTTTAGCCAGAGGTAAAGCAAAGTTTCGTGACTAGGAAGTCGCTGCTGGCTGCAGGAAAAAAAAGGTCCATGGAAACTAAAATAGGTTCTGAATTTCCTGGGTTTACTGTATTTTCAACATAAAAAGAAATCAAAAGAAAATTAAATGAGTAATGATAACCAAGATATTAGTAACTCATAATAGTTAAGTCATAAAATAATAAGTCACTTATTTTGCCCTGTTTCAGGTAAGGAGTAGAGAAATGTACAATGATCAATTGAGTATGTGCTATACCCAAAATTTCTAACTAAATGGTTCTGTGCTGCAGGATGATATTTTGGCTTCATTGAAGCCACAGTAAAACTCCCATCTGCAGCTTTTATATCACACAGCAATAATATCTCTACATCTTAGAATAGCTTATGACTTTGCCCTCCCACCAGTCCAGTGTGTTTTATAATAGGAATTTAATATCTGGACAGATAATTCTACATTTTTCTGGTCAAAATCTTCAAGATGTTCTTGTTTGTCAGTATGTGCTGACCTTGTTCTGTTGTTGACCTATAGAGACTGTTCTCTGTGCCTTGGTATCAATGAGTGGACACTACCAGAGGTCTACCAGGATTTTATAGTTCTGGTGCTTCACGAATATTAGCGCTAAATATTTTCAGGTGTCTGCATCAGGAAGAGCAATGTCAGCAGGCAACAGAGGTGATCCTGCCCAACTCAGCCCCAGTGAGTGAGACAGGGATTCTCAGTACAAGAGAGACAAGGAGCCACTGGAGAGGGTCCACAAAGGTGATTAAGGGATTGAAGCATCTCTTTTATGAGGAGAGACTGTGGGATCTGGGCCTGTTTAGTCTGGAGAAGACTGAGAGTGGATCTCATCAATGGATATAAATATCTCCAAGGCAGGTACCAAGAGGATGGTGCCTGACTCTTTTCAGTGGTGCCCAGGGACAGAACAAGGACCAACGGTCTTAAACTAAAACACAAGTTTCACCTCAACATGAGAAAAAAAATTCCTTGCAATCATTGAAGACAGCAGAGCACTGGGACTGGCTGCTCACAGAGGTCATGGAGTTTCCCTCTCTGGAGACATTCAAAACTCACCTGGATGCATTCCTGTGTAACCTGCTCCAGGTGACCCTGCCTTGGCAGGGGTGCCCCACCAGGTAATCTCTAAAGGTCCCTTCCAACTCTAACAATTCTGTGGTTCAGTGTCTGTGACTCTACACCACCAGCACATTATAGTAGTGGGTATTTACAGCGTTTGCACGTCGAGGAGCCATTTAGAAATAGTGTGGGGTGGCTAATCTGAGATAACAAATGAAATCTTTGCCCACTAAAGTATGAAATTTGTGATATGTGAGTCCAAGAATTGAAACTTGTATGCTGCACAGTCCCTTCCTTCCTAATAGTGAGAGACATTAAAATCACTGAATAGAGCAATCTGTTTTACCTGTTTGTTATATCCTTTCTGCAGGCTTTAATGAACCAGATCCTGATGTTTTTATATAGATATGAAAATCAGGGTCTCACTGCCTATTTCATGCTCTCTGCTTATGGATGGGAATAAGGTATCCACTATTATTTGACTTCATTATTATTCATCTTGACTTCATTATTATTCATCTTTGAAACTATTGGTCACAAATATGTGCTGAATGGCTTAAAAATACTTTGGGGTTGAAAACTATTAAGTTTTCAGGTAGGGCATAACACAAGAAAGCATAACAAAAGCCCTCTTGTTCATGAGTTTCCATCTTGCTTGGTACATAGATGATGTCATGGAGGAGACCAAATTCCTGGGACTCCGCTGCCCTCCATAAACTGCAGATAGATCTCACCAGGACACCCCAGACCACATTCCTGTGCTTTAGTCCTAGTGCCTGGCAGCCACTGGGCTGTGGATGGAAGTGAACACGGCATGAGTCATCTTGGAGGAGAGGGAAGTACTGTGCTGTGAGTGGGAGGAAGCATTTGGATGAGCTGGCAGAAGCTGTGCCTGCCACAGGACACAAAGATCTGTCACTACTCCTGAACTCCACTGCACCAGTGGCAGGATATAATTCCCAACTTCACTTGCCTGGTGACTGTGTCACTTCTCCCTGGTAAATGTGCCTTAATGGTCTTCTCTGAGCCAGTCAGCTCCTGACTGTGACTTTGGCCTGTGAGCAGGTCAGGGCCACCTCTGATGTGGCAGGTATTTGGGGATGCAGCTAAAGTCTTGTGACCAGGTGAGGACCCTGGGAATGCCTGAGGTTGATGTCTATTGACATTCACTGTGTGGACCTTAGGTCTTTTCTTTGGCTCTGTTTCAGGGTGGGCTGTGCCCAGGGTATTTTTTGAATCCTAGAATCATATAATGGTTTAGGTTGGATGGGAGTTCAAAGATCATCTAATCCAACCTTGTTTCCATGTGCAGGGATGCCTTCCACTATAAGGTGGAGGACAGGGAAAGGACAGACAATCTCTGGAGATGTCTATCAGAAGTCTTTTCTTTGCAGGTGCAGAAGCAGATCTGGATGGTGTGATAATGAAATTTCCTGATATATTAGGTGAGAGCTTGCAACACAGAATGATGGGGAAAAGAATCCCTTTAAATTTATCCTAGCTGCAAGTCTGTCCAGTAACAACATGCCCATGCATCTCTTATAAAGAAGTGCATCTTCAACACTTACATGTCCTTTCTGATAATGAAGAGGGGCAAGTGGAACTGTCATTAAGGCATCTTGGCTCAGTGGCTGGGGCATAAGGTGAGGGCTCAGGCCTGCAGCTGCTTCCCTGCTGTGTCACATGCTTTCTTCCTTTCTCTGCATCTTCCCATCCCAGGGGGTACTGCAACTTCTCCCTCAGACATGATGAAGCAGGAGCCATGGAAGCACCAAAAAATAAGCACTTCCCTCAGCTCAGGCTCTTTACTCTAGAAAAGCTGCTTTCATCTCTTGTGGCAGTTTGTCAAAATTGGAATCAAGTGACCTTAAATGTGTTTATATTTTTATTATGCAATTAGTTGCATTGCAATGTCCTGTGATTTCTTTTTGTGACTTAGTCCTCGTAACAGAATTGCAGAGATATCCTAGAAATAGACACAATAGAGGCTCAGGAATAGTAATAATTACAAACCTCCTGAGTTTTACAGTCTCCCAAGTTAATGTTTTAATTAGCTATTGGTACTTAATTCACTCCTAGAGGCAGTTCATTTAAACTGTTGCAAAATCATTTTAAAAGTTATTTCAGTTTTTGAACCAGAATATGGAATCAACGCTTAAAATATCTAGAAAGTTCATGCTTTTTATTCACATTTACACAATGTGTTTCAGGAGATAAAGGAAGAGAAAGATGTTTTTCATTTTATCCACAGTTTTTCAGCGCATCACTGAATAAATCCAGTGCTTAACAGCCCCACCTCCTGGTGAAAAAGCAATGAGAAAACAAACATTTTACTGGCAATGTTTTCTGATCTTACATAATGGGAATGCTTTTGTTTTTCATTTTGCATGACAGGTCTAGAGCATGTTTAGAGCTTTTTCTTTTATTTGTTTATATTTATTCCCTCTTTTTTTCTCTCACATCACTGGGATATTATACCCTAATAATCACTTTTCTCCTTAATGCCTCCTTTAGAATAGATGAAAAATACACTCTCTGATTTTTATGCCTCCCCACAGATAAATTCAAGGCTAGAAATCAGGAAAAATCCAATACACTCTGGGAACTTCTGAAGCTATTCTTGGGTGCAATGTCTTCAGGACATAAAGCATGAGACCATGAGGAATCCCAAGATGGTGTAAATCTTGGAGAATAAATCATTATATGTCAGGAAACCATTATCCAGTAGCATGGATGAGCCTGCACTGGCCCTGAGGAAGGATATTTCCCATGTGATTGTTTCCTGGCCCAAAATCTAGGTTGACACTTAATTTTTTTAATTTCACAGTAATCTCCTAACAGTGTATTCTGATACTTTTTATCCTCTTTCACTGCTTCCTTGCCTCCAGAAGTGGACTTCTAAAATTTCTATGAACGCAAAATAGTTAATAATAAGAAGAGGACTGCCAGCATTTGGGAGATGAAAGCAGCCTACATTCAATACTTGGAAGCATCATGAGGACAATGAAAAGGTCAGTGACTTCATTGCTAAACAGAGCATGCAAGGAAGGAGCGCAGCATGCGCTTGGAGAGGGGCTGGATGCCTCACCATGTGAAAACTTCAGTATAAATCATGAGCAAGTTCAATTAAATCTGCCACTTTGACTTTTCTGATTCAGTCTCTGCTTCAACCTCTGTATCATCTTCAGGCTTGCCAGAACCTCTCTCCTCCAGCTACCTGTCAGCCCACCTCTTCCCCAGTGTCAGGATTCAGAGCACTGTGTCTGGCCCTGCAGCACCTCGCAGAGTGGAGACTGTGCTTTGCTGTGTGCTGCCTTTTGAGCAGGGCTTCTCAAGAGTAAGAATTATAGAATCATGGAATACAGAAAATAGAATACTCCTGACTCAGCACAGGACACCCCAACAATCCCACCATGTGCCTGAGGGCACTGTCCAAGTGCTTCTCAAACTTTGTCAGGCTTGGGGCTGTGACCACTTTTCCCTGGGGAGCCTATTCCAGTGCCCAGTCACCCTCTGGGGGAAGAACCTTCTCCTAATATGCAAACTAAACTTCCTCTGACTCAGCTTGAGGTCACTCCCTAGGGTCCTGTCACTGGTCATCAGAGAGATGAGTGCCTGTCCCTCGTCTTCCCCTGATGAGGAAGCTGTAACTGCAATGAGGTCTCCCCTCAGTCTTCTCTTCTCCTGGCTGAACAGACCAGGTGACCTCAGCCACTACTCACATGGCTTCTCCTCATGGCACTTTGTTGCCTTCCTTTGGATGTTCTATAATAGCTTTATATCTTTTTTATATTGTGGTGCCCAAAACTGCCCCCAGAACTCAAGGTTGAAGCCAGCTCATTGCAGCAAAGCAGGACAATCCCCTCCCTTGCACAGCTAGTGATGCTGTCCCTGATGCCCCCCAGGACAGGGCTGGCCTTCTCGGCTGCCAGGGTGCTGCTGGCTCCTGTACAACTGTCCACAGACCAGGACACTTTCTGTGGCATTGGTCTCTAGGGGCTCATTCCCCAGTCTATCCCCACATCCAGGGTCGTCCTGCCCCAGGTGCAGAATCCAGCAGTTGTTTTGTTCAATTTCATCTGAGTGGTGATTGCTCACCACTCTAATATTTCCAGGTCTCTCTACAGGGCCTCCAAATGCAGCCTCCTGGAGAGTTGGTGTCTGGTTGGGGTGGGAAGTGGCAGCATTCTTCTTCTAGAATTAAATGCAAATTAGGCTTATCAGGGAATGCATTCTAAAGAAGCGCAGAGACCTGGAAGGTTTTGCTTTTACAGGTATCAGCTGGTGTATTTATAGTGGAATCTATCCAGCAATAACATGTTTAAATTTCCCCAGTTGTCTGTAGAGTTGAAATGCCTCCACTAATACTTTCCAGTAATATTCCTTTAAATACTAATCAAGATGAGCCTGAAGTTGCAACACAACACATTAGCATGGGAGGGAAACATTCTCTACTCATATCTGAAAGGGGTAAACCAGCCCTGGCCACAGCATTTGTCTCCACATAATCGCTATTCCATTTGTAAACTTAACAAAATGCTGCATTAAATTTCAGGCACTGTTGATTTCTCTTGGGGTAGTAATAAAAAATCGGTTGTAGGACTTTGTTTTAGGGAAAAGTGTAAGAGATATAAAAGAGATATACATGCAAGGATTTAAGAGGGAATGCACATGGTTGAGAGGCACAGGAATGTCATGGGGTCACAGTTTCAAAGACTGAAGTCCCATTTAGCCACGTCCTTTCTGTTGTTCAGATCTCCCATCACAGGTTGCTTGAGGCTGCCTTGAGGAGTCTCCTCTTGCTTCGTTCACCTCCTTTTCAAAGTATTGACAGCCCTCTCTGGTTTGCAGTTTGTTCTGGTTTAAAAAGTAAATTAAGTCACCGGGGAGGAAGAGAGAAGGGGAGAGAGGATATCTGTATGCATGCCCTGAGATTGAATTGAACCTTTCATCTTGTTTGAAAGGTTGCCTACAGAAGGGAATAAATGAGAATGCTATTGGTATGTGGATTTTACTGGCTTCTAGATACACAAGCGTACAAAATATTCTGGTTAAATAAATTGCCAGAATGGGCTAATTTGATTCACCTCTCACAGAAGCAAACTCTGAGAGTATCCCACCTTATCTACTTTACCTACATTTACCCTCAGTGTAAGAACCAAAAGGAGCTCCATTGATACAATTCAGTCCATACTAGTGGAGATTGACAACCATTTAGGACTGAAATAACTGCTAAAGTTTACTCTCCTCTCAGCAACCACAACACAAACTACTTTCATATCACATGTTGGACTCTGGAAGTGTCATCAAAAATATTTAGGAAAAGAGACTGAAAATGAAGGATTTATCCTCTAATCTCTTGCTGGACTGTCCAGCAAGAGATTAGAGGATAGTAGCATTCCTTCCATGCTGCACTTAGCCATATGAATAAAAGAGGAGTTTGTTTTTTCAGGCTGTCAGGGAAAAGCCTCTTAGGAAGCACTAAATTAACATTAAACACTCTGTAGGTGCCTGGGGCTGGTACAGGGGTAATAGTGGCAGAACTCAAGAATTTAAGGAGTGAATCCAAAGGTTGTATATAACTGAAGCAAAAAAGAAATTCTGGAAAAAAAAGTAATTCTCAGTATGCCTTGTGATGTAAAGCATCTGAAATACAAATGGGAGAATAATTTATGACTAATAAACTAAGAAACATATATATATATATATTTTTCTCAATAGAGTGTATATGATCTTGGAAAGTAAGTGATTAATAAATTGTTCATGAGCAGCTCACTGTAGCATTGGACCTCTGAGCTGTGTTAGATTACTACATGAAAAGCATTGGGACTGCTATGTGGGCCCAACCAAAGTAAAAATTTAATCAAAGGAATTGGTATGTGAGTGAATTCTGTTGCAAATAAACAATTCATGCAGTTTATTATTAAACACTAAATGCCTTTTAATAGTTTCTCCCTAACATTCAGTTCTTTGGGCTTACTATTCCATTCACAAATTTTTTTTGTCGTCTGTTTAAGTTGAATGTTGATCTACTGCAATTTTTCACAGAGAAAACACAATTAATAAATTAGTTATTATCAATAATGAATATATAAAAATAATAGATAAATGTTAATAAATTAATAATACAGCCAGTAGGCAAGAATTGAAAGCAAATACAAAATTGATTCATTCAAAGTGGAGAAAGTATTATGAAGGATTAAGAGACCAGTGTTGCCAGTAGTGGGTTTCTATGACTTTGAGGAAGGCCTGTCATTTGGGATTTCTTTATTTCCACTTTTGATTCTTCATTGACTTTGACTTATCTTAATGATCAATTTTTGTCAGCTTTCATCCACTTCTAACCTTGAAATGTTACAGGACTTTTTAGAACATTCCCAAAAATCAACTTTTCCCTGTAAATCTAATGAGAAAACAGTGATGTTGATAGAAAAACTAGTCAGCTTTCATCATGGGAGCAGACAGGTTTTGTTATGAAGTCCCAGGGAAGCAAGAACAGGAGTTCTTGCAGGAGTTAGTTGTGTTGTTCTGACTTTCTTTCTTCTTAGCAGTTTTTCATTTATAAGATTCTGTAACCATCCCTCCAGAGTTTCACTCTGTGAAAGACAGCAACAGTCTAAATTAAGCAACTCTTTGATGATTTTAAGGAATCTGGATATGCTAGGCAAAAATGTCACCCTCTTTTCTAACCCAGGCAGGTCTGTTTTCTTTGGTTTGAGGAACAAGCAATTTAAATAAGATTTAGATAAAGCAATCTTCAAACAGCTGTATATCAGATAAAGTTATCTTTCTTCAAGGTGCTCTGTATTAGAACAAATAACAATGAAGTTGTGAGAAATGGCCGTCCCATTGTACTGTTGGTTTTCTCACTGGCTGTGACAGAAAGAAGCTTTTCATTCTGAATTTCCATAAGCGTTATCTACCATAGTTCAACCTATTAACTAAAATCTTTGCTTGGTTTTCAGTACCAAAAAGAAGAATCTTTCTAAATATGACCCTTCTCCAGAACAAAATATATAGAGAGTCTGGCTTTAGACTAAGCAGATAGATGACAAGAGCAGCATAATTAGAGAGAAACGTTGCCTTGCCAGAGACTGTTTGCAATTCCACTTACAGTACACATGTAAGGAGCTGTATTATTCAAGCAAAACAAGTTGTTTCAGGTTCTGAAGTCAACAAAAAACTTCTGAAAGTTGAACTGTAAAGTTTGCATTAGAAAATGAGTGTAGCAGAATGGAGAGTATCTTTTGAATGGCTCAACCAAGGGAAAAAAAATCTTAAAATCTTCTCTAGTTTAATAGCAAATTAAAGGGGTTCAGGTAGAAAATAAACAAAGAGAATTTTCCAAATGCTGTTAGAGATGTATCTAAACATTCCTAAATGGAAAACCATGTCAGTCTCAGGAAATGTCCTCAGATGAAAATAGTTTCAGGCTACAAGATTTTTAACTTATAGTTCTGGTTTTATGCTTTTATGGTCTGAAAGAGAGAGATAACAGTAGGAGGTAAAAGCAATTAAGTAGTGATACAGAAAAATTAAGAAGACTCTTTCAGCAAAATCATACCTGTGAATGTTCAGTCGTGGCCTCTGACAGCTCTCTTCTTCATCCTAGTACATTTTGAAAGCTCTAGGACTTTTTTCTTTTCAGTCTTGCATTTGCTTTAAAGGGATGAGTAGTGTGTGGCTTGCAGGCTGCATGAGTGAACACATTAAACCATTCAGGCTGTTCCATGCAAAGCATCTGTCACCTGTTTGCCTGTGACTGCTGTAGGTGGCATCACTGGTGGGGGTGTCCAGGGCTCCTGCTCCAGCCCAGGCTGTAACCACCAGTGGGGATGCCATCGGTCCAGTTTCCAATGGTCTGGGGGACAGTAGGAGGGTGATTTCACTCCAGATAAAAAGATTGCCCAGATTATGTTTTTCTTTTGATACCTATGTGTTTTAAAGCTTGATTGTCACCCTCTGTCTAAAAGCTTGCTCCAGTTAATTTCAAAAATTTCTTCCTCTTTTGCTCAGCTCAAAAGAAGCTTTCTTTTCACAAACATAGTCCATCAGAGAAAGTTGTGCTCCATGACTTGGATACAGTTGTGAACCAGGTGCCACTGTTATCACAAAAGGGCCTTGCCCGCTTTCCTACTTCTTGCTTTCCTTTTTGATTCAGTATTGATATATAGAGAAAAGTATCTAATCTAATCAAAATATTAGGACTCTACCTGTGCTTTTAACTGCCATTTTTCATTTCCAACTTTTCAGAAAAATTATTGCTGTTTTATAACAAATCTCTCACTATGACAGTCAAAAATTAGAGAAGGCAACACATGTTCCTATTCTTGAGGGAATTATCTTCTATGCTTTTTCATTTCTAGTAAATTCTTCTCCATCATTTCTTAAAAGAGAAGACTAACCATGAAGGTAGGTGCTAAACAAGAAATAATCAAGCACACAAGCATTTCAGATGGGAATGTTGGATGATTTCCACTGAACTTTTTCTCACCTGTTATTCTTGCTTTCAGACTCCCTGTGAATATGTGTCTACTGCAGAAATTCTTTTATTTGGAACAAATTCCACAAAAGTTATAAGGAAAAATGGACTATGAATAAATGCCCCAAAATGATTGCTTTCAAACCTCACTAGGATTTTTGAATGGGTGAATTAAACTTAAATAGAGTTTCTGTATGATGAAAAGGAAAGGCATGATATTTTCTTCTATGCAACAGAATGTATTCTTTCAAAATCAGAAAATAATTTCTTTTTGAAATGTCAGTCTATCCACAAGAACTTACATTCTTTTAGACACAAAAACCTCTCTATAAAAGATATTATTTTTCTTACATATTTTGATACTGTCCAAAATCAACACATCTTGAATCTGCAGGATACTTATGTTGTTATGATCATTGTGGCTCAAGTGAAACATGGATGATTTGAATCAGCCCTCAACTCTGTTGCAGTGCATGTTTTAGGTTTCTGAATTTGCATTTGTATTTTGTTATTTGTTTGTAATGGTATGTCCCTTTCACCCCCCATTCCCTGAACACACCTGGTTTCCCCCTGATGTAACCCCACCCCCTCCCCTTTCCGATTGGCCCAGAGTGTTCCCCGCTCAGGGGGCGAGCTGGGAAAAAGGGAACACAGGGCCGAGCACATGTTCTGGCTTGCTCTGGCTCTCGAGCACATGCTTGCCACTGCACATGGAGCCACAGAAATAAACACCTTTACCTACCCAAGCCAGGACCCGCTTCTTCATTTCCAAGCCTCTCCA
>JBBMKD010000102.1:142808881-142824902 GCA_037834095.1 Argya squamiceps | reverse complement strand
TCTCCATGCTTCAATCAGCTAATTGGAGGACCCACAAACTGCTATAAATAGGCCTGGGGACTGCTAGCCGACAAAAGCACCCCCACGGACACGCCACTTTACTGCTCTTCTGCTGACATCATGGTCAAATATTTAATACAGTGCTTAGAAAAGAAGTAGACAGATGAGAAAGGTGGAATCAGCAGAGATTCCTTAGCTACCACAGATGGTAAAAGCAGTGTCCATCATGACAAGAACTCAATCTAGAAGTGGGAGTTTTGTTATTACCATCAGTAATTAGCTGCTTTTGAGTCTTTCAAGTACCTTGCAGCACCACCTGAAAACTGTAGCATGAATTTATCTGTGATATTTATTCTGCAGTGCTAGTTGTTCCCTGCTGGTGGGCAATATTATTTCTGGAAGTCTTGTGCCTTGACCATGGTCTGATTGATTTAGCACCAAAAAGCATCCTGTGTTTCACTCACAGAGAAAGTGAGCAATATTTCCTGGCAGAGCTAAGTAGGTATTCCTGACTTAGTTGCCCTGATCTGGGAAATGAGCACTTTTCTTTAGATACAGGATATTTTTCCTTACAGCTCCTTCACAAGATCATGACCATTCACCCACAAAGCTCTGCAGAGGTCAAGGACCTGGTGACACGCTCTCCACAAAGGTGCAGGTCAGCCTCTCTGACATTGACATGAGTCAAGTCTGTCATTACTCATTCACCTCCTGCACCCTACAGCAGCTTTCCAGGGTCACACAGGAAGCGCGGAGTAAAACCAACGATTTAATGAAAAACTGTTTTTTAGCTCTGTTTTAAACTCCAAAACAGAAAAAATACCCCTTTCTCTTCTTGACCTATTTTAAAAGTGCAAGTTAACAGATTGAGTTCTTTTACATACACAACAAATACAACAGGAAATGGGAATTGGAAATGAAGATTAGCATTCCTTCTGCTTCCATTTTTTTTCCTACCTTGTCTTCTAGATGAAAAAAAAATCCAACTCCTGCTTTGTAACAACAACAAAACATTTTCTGTGAGTAGAAAACTTTGGATGAAATGAAAC
Source organism: Argya squamiceps (assembly GCA_037834095.1). Lineage (NCBI taxonomy): Eukaryota > Metazoa > Chordata > Aves > Passeriformes > Leiothrichidae > Argya > Argya squamiceps. The sequence continues at coordinate 142,823,853 of JBBMKD010000102.1, read as the reverse complement.
ACAATCCTAAAAAACACCATTAAACATTACCACACATGCTTCTAAGGAGATTGTTAGCTGGGTTATGTAATTCTGGACAAGCTGTGCCATCTACAATTGTAAGCAACTTTTGAACCATTAATGCTCTCACCTTCACTCAGTTAAACCTCAAAAAAGGATCCTATAGCTTTTGTGGAATGAGTGAAAGAAAGAGCAGTTCTCCAATACAAAACAAGGATAGAAACCTGGAAACAGTAAGAGATTTTGAAATAATGGAGCAAATTCACTGGAAAGCGTGGTGGTCGCAGTGTCTTGGGACCCCTGTCCTGCTTCTCCTGGCCAGCCCTGACACCGGCCGCAGTGCAAGGTACGGTCCAGTATCCAGGGAAACCTTCCCGCTCCTGTGGGGCCTTTGCTGCCGCGAGAGCATGAGAAAAGACGAGGAAGAGAAGGAAGGACTCTGATGGGTGAACAGCAGCTGGGGTTTATTGATGTCCACAAGAGACCACCTCACCACAGAGTCTGCCCAACAAAGCGCAGATCATCTCTGTGCAGCATCTTAAATGCAGAGGAGGAGCAAGGGGAAGGGTTAGGCATGGGACCAATAGGAAGTGGCTCTGTGGATGAGGGTCTTCTCCAGGGACCAATTCTGGAGGGGAAGGAGGGAACAACTGGGACCCTGACCAATTACTCAACGTTTTCCCTGGAACTTTCCAGACACAGGGAGAGGCCCCAAAGTGACTGACAGGACCTGGGGGTTACATAACACAATGATTGACAAATAACAGTAACCAGGGAAAGCTATGAAGGGGTAAACATGGGGGCACAAGGAACAAACCACTACAACTTCTTAAAATAGCATAAAAGCAAGGAACAAATACATACACAGAACCAACAAAACTAGAAACACACAACTACAGGAAGGTATTTCTTGATTATGCTGTTCTTTCATCTAGAGGTGCATATAAGTTAGACAAGGCTGGCAGACAGATGTTATGTTTTCATTATGCTAGCCACTACAGGTGGAAAAAAGGCTAAATTATTAATCTGTCAGACCTTTTTTATGTCAGCTCTTCATGTTATGTTGTTAACTTCCACATCATCGTGGCAATGTGGTTATAACCCAACTTCCTAAGGATATTACATAATCAAAGTTAGTTATTGGCACTGTACTGCCTTCAAACTGGTGAGGTTAGGAGGTCTTACAGGCAGAATTATTCAGCTCTTGATGCTCTATGTCCAGCTGCAGTTTATGTCAGTGACACAAGCAACTACTGTCATAAAACAAACAAACAAAAAATTAGGAGCTTCATGCTGAGAGGAAACAGGAGTGCTAAAGAGATTTTATTTCTCTATTTATTTCCTCTCTTGAAATCAAAGAGCCCTAGAGAAACATTCAAGATTTACAATAAATCTACAAGTTTGGTCAACACAGAAAATAATTTGTATTTGTGAATGTGATTGTGTGAGCCTACCCTCTGCAAAGCTTATTGCAAACTCGTTTACATCTGAACTGTTAACTATTCCATTATTCAATTGTGCCATTTAAATATGTGGGTTGATCTGTACGAGAAAATCTTTGAAATTTGTTTTCCTCAAAATGTGGGCACTGGAGCATTATATTCTCTAAGTGATATGAGAAAATTAGATTCAGTCTTGTGAGCCTGCTTGCTTTGAATGAAATTCTGCTGTAAATACAAGAGTCAAATGTGGTTAGCAGAGAGTTTTTATTGCATATCTGGCCTGTTTTGTATTTGTTGCTGAACACACGTAAGCAAAAGAATTCGTGCTGCACTGCAGTAAAACCTAAAATGTCATTAGAATATATGTGTGACAGCAGAAGAAAGCATCATACTCCAGGAGTTTTCCATGAAAAAAATAAAACCATAAAAATTAAATAAATGACCTTTGCATTTTACTTATTTATTTGGTTATGGATTTTGCATAGAATAAAAGAAAGTCATTGTTTTAATTCACTTATTTTCATTGAGATATACCCCAATGGTGCCTTATAATCTTTCTAATGAACCCCTTCTGTCACTACAAGACCTGAATCTGTCAAGTATTTTTATTCCTATTCTATATTAAAAAAAAAAAAAAAATCCTGGTTTCATGTACAGATTTTTTTTTTCCTTTTCCTGTGAAACATAGAGATTTATTGTCTGTGACCTACCCAGTGCCTGATTTCCTTGCTAATAATTAGATATTTGCGAGACATGGTGAAAGTTTGGAGAGGGGGAGAGAGGCAGAATACTCCTGAAGGGAGATCAATATTAAATGAGGACAACTATGAGATTTTCTGAGATTGACCATGTTTTAGTCCTTTCTAGCTCTCAGTCATGCATAGATATTCACACTCTAATGAAGCAGAAAGGGGGAAAGATCTTTCCTTGCCCTTCACACTCACTCCAGCATAATTCCACTTTCAGTTAATTGTTTCTTTAAAATGACAGTACAGTTTCCAGGTGCCCTAAAGCTTGCCTGAATGATACAGAACTGTAAGGCTGCAGCTGTCACATGGGACAGTTTCTATCTCTGGCTTACCTACACCCATCCAAACAGAAATAAAGAAATCTCACTGCATCCAAATGCCAGTCTAGGAGGAGGAATAAAAGCCAGAGCACAGAAAGGTGGAGTTCTGTCCTGAAAAGTAACTGATTCTGACATCTTCATGCAAAAGTCAGCCAGTGGAAGCTTCAAACTGGATGCCATAGGTAATATATATTAGTAGGAATTTGTACTGGCTAGTGATGGAAGAGGAGCAGAAAGACCCTTTTAAAATTGATTAACAATTTTTTTTTTACTTCTGTACACATCACAGGAGACACCAAGACAGGAGCACTGTATCCCGATATGGTTGTTAGTCTGAGGAAAACTGGAACGGATACAAAAAGTTGTTACAAGAATAATTAGAGGGGTGAAGTACATGCCTTCCTGTGAGAGACCTGAAGAACTGAATCTGCTCTGCTTTTCAAAAGATGACTGGGAGATGAATTGATTACAAAGTGTTTGCGTTAATGAGGAGAAAATAGAACTCTTTCATCTAGAGAAGAAAAGCCTAACAAGAATTAATGACTACAAGCTTCAGCCACACAAATTGAAATAGGAAATTTGGCACATATTTTGAAAAATTAACTTGATTAGCCACTAGTTCAAAACTCCTAAAGGAGAAAGTACACACTTTGGCTACTGTTGGATGGTAAGTTAAAATTCTCTGTAGGGCTAGAATTTGCAGGTCATTGAATCATAGAATCAACACCTGTGTCACAGGATGTTCATGCTCTGAACCAGGATAAAATTCTGCATTTTTGTGTCTATGGTAGTGTCCATCCACACCACTGCTTTGTCCATTCACCAATTCACACCTCTGCTTTGTCCATCCACACCACTGCTTTCTCAATCTGTTCATTTCCCCCAACAGTCGCTGTCCTTGGATGTCATTAAGACTGTTTAAAATACAGATCTGGAAGTCCATATTAGACATTTCTCTTCAAAAAGAAAGGACTTTAGTTAAGATTTTTTTGAACTTTGGACCTTCTTCACCTTGCAGTTTATGTGGCATAAGACCATGTTTTACGGGATTTTCTGTTTGCAATAAACATTTGTTTCAAACTTTGGGCTTGATGTGACAGCAAGGCCATGGCCCCTTTAAATCTGCAGGCCAGTGACTTGCACACTTCCTTTGTTACCTCAATTCTTTTTATACCCACTGACATACAAACAAGGCAAGGAATTAAATAGTTGGCCTCAGGCAACAGAGGGAAGTTGCTATGCAAGCTCTCCACTGGTGATGTGATCAGTGATGGTCTCTGCTATGCCAGGGATTTTGAATTCCACTGTGACATAACCAGTTTCAATGATAAATCCTGTTTTCTTGAGCATCAACTGCTGGCAGGCTCACCTTTAGAGTGAATCAACAAAATCCCTCTGAAACAAAACACACTTGTGTGGTCCAGATTGTTCCAAAGAAACCTCTTCCCAAGGATGAGACTGGGGACTTGCAGTACTGAACATATGGCTCTCTAACACTATCCCAGCAGATTTTCCATCCTCTGGCATCATTATATGTTCTCATACCACACTCTAGGACAAAAACTTAAACCATGGTGGCCTATGGGATTGTTGCAAGAATTACGGGGTGAATTTAGAGCAATTTCACTGTAGAGTGGCAGCTCTCAGTTGTTAGTTGTGACTGCTCTGCAGTACTTGATCTGTGGTCAAGGAAGTATTTAAGCAGCATATGCAAAACCATCTCTGATATTGTGAACGCCAAAAGGACTAGAATGAGATCATATCTACAACTGCTGCTTGCGGTGGTAAATCTTCGCGATAGCGCAGAAGACCACATGCCCCTGGGGTTCCCGACTAGCGGGGCGCGTCCGCAAACAGCAGAGGGGTTCGTCCCAGACAGCAGCGTCACCAGGAGAAGGGAAGGCACGTACCAAGGAGCGTTGGGAGAAAGGAGAAGACGAGACTCTCTACTGAGTTAGGACAAGAAGGGGGTTTATTGCTTCAAGCCTAGGTCTCAGGGGAGAGAGCCCCCGACTACAGAAAACATCAACTTTTATATCAACGAACAATGTATCAACTTCAGGATAGATCAACCAATGACAGCTAGCTCAACCATGGTATGACTTTTAGGTAACGAATCACAATACAGCAACTGAGTGGGGTGATTTAGCCCACCAACGAAAAACCTACAGCATACAACAAAGTAACAACTTAGGGGAAAACCAGTAAAGTTATATAACAGATGATTGACATTTAACTGAACAGTAAACTTTTATCCAATCAATTTACAGAAAACTTTAACAACTTAGGGAACACAAAATGGATGCCAGAGGGAAGCCATCTTGAGGCCTAAATCAAAGCTCCCGCACCACCACAGCTGCTGAAAATAGAGTCTGCAAGAAAGGCAAGTTTGTTAGTAACAGTTTGTGTTCTGCCTTCAGTTGGGATAGAGTTCATCTTCTTCCTAACAGCTGGTTGTATTTCAGATTGAGTAAGAGAATAATGTTGACAAGATCATGGTGTCTTGGTTGGTGCTGAGAAGTTTTTACCCTGAGTCGAGGACTTTCAGTGTCTCATGTTCTGCCAGTGAGCAGGTGCACACGAACCCAGAAGGGAGGATGGCCAGGACAGGAGACCCCAACTGTCCAAAGGAATACTCCACACCACAGAATGTCATGGTCAGTGGCACTGGGGGAAGTTGGCCAGGAGCTGCTGATCACTCATTGCCCAGGCATGGGCTGGGTGTTGGGCAGTGAGTAGACATCAGTTTTATTGTGCATCACTTGATTCTCTTGGGTTTTATTCCCCTCTGTCCTTTTAATAATAATAACAATAACAGTATCAATTACCATATCAACAATAACAGTATCAATTACCATATCAACAACAACTATAATAATTATTTTTATTTTCATATTTCTTTATTTAAATTATGAAACTTATCTTAATTCAGGGCTTTTACCGTTTTCTGAATCTTGTCCCCATCCTACCATCCCACCAGCAGCATGGGTGAGGAGTGAGCAAGCAGTTTGCAGCACTTGTTAAACCATGGCAGATTGTCATGACATCCCAAATGGAAAAAGGGATACTAAAGCTGCTCATCCCAATACTTTTTCTGAGGCCATTTTTTTAACAAGAAACTCATACCACCTGGATCTTCATGGAAAAGATGGCTACCAAAAAAAATTACATGATTTATCACCAGTGAGGACCAGAGTGGCATCTTTAGGGTGGATGATACCTGAGTTTTTCCAGTTTTCGTGGGGTTTTTTTCAACCCTTTTTGATATCTTACACATTTTTAGTAATTCACACAGATCCTATGTGCTTTGTCATCCTTGACAGGTATGGCAGGGGTGATAAAATTGAATAAGGTAGCAGATAGCGATGCTGCCTTGCCGGTCAGGTCCCAAAGCAGATTGCTCAGAAAGACTGTGAGGTGTCCTTTTCTGGAGATATTCAAGAACCATCTGGATACAATCCTGTGCCTTATGCTCGAGGATAATCCTGCCTGAGCATGGAGGTTGGACCAGATGACCCACTGTGGTGCTTTCCAACCTGAATTATTCTGTAATTCTGTGAAAATGCTAAGATTTTATGTTGATTACCCTTCATATGCTTTTATGTCCAAGAATTCAGCATTTCTTATAAGTGCATAGATTTTCTGTAACTGTGACAGTGCATATTTACTTAGTTTCTCTTGATTAAAAAAAATCCAGCATAGAAAATGGTTGTCACTGTTGTGAAGTCAGCAACAAGTATACTCACCTATGAAATTATAAAGGTGTCACCAGAAGTGTCATGATTTCTGCAGCCGGAATTTCAAAGAGCTGAGATGCCAGGACCTGCAGGCCAGGCCAGATGAAAACACTGAATTATGTAAAATAAAAATAAGCCTTATTTCTTGAATCCTGCACATGTACCATTCCAAGTTACAGACCAGAGCTCTGAAGATTTCCCCGAAAGAAAATAATATCCAGGGATTACTTCACTGGTGTTCACACAGTTCCTGTGGGTGAGTTAATGAACTGCAGCTGGTGAGAAGGTGCAGGCATTTCCAAGGGGTTTTCCTGGTGCCATCCTGTTGTCACCTGCTCCACTTCTCCTTTGCAATTATTGTGCAAAGAGCAGCATACAAATGTGAGTGCAGTACAGCTGGGGTCAGATCTGACTCTGGCAGTAATGACTCTATCCCTTCCTCCAAGCCACACCTGCTGAGTCAAGATCTAAGAGGGTCTAATGAGGCATGAGGTGGCCTCTGAACAAGCCACAGCATCATGAGCCAAGACACCTGCCAAGAATTCAGGGTGGCACTGCAGCTCCACTGGTCACCAAGTGTCAGGCACATTCAGGCACCCTGGCACAGCCTGAGCTGAGCAGCAGCTGTGGAAGGCACTGCTCCATGCACTCAGCCAGCCCAGCTGGTGTCAGCTGTGCTAGAGCCCTCTCCAGTGTCCTATGATCCTTGCAGGGCAATGGAGTGATGCCCCCCAGTTGAGAAGGAGGGGCAGAGAATCCTGCCAACTGCATGGTGGGGAGCCACATGCAACAAAGCCTGTTTTGACCTTTTGTGTGTTTTCAACCCAGAGAAAGTCTAGGCTAAGACTAATATATGTGAAATTCTGCGGAGGGTTATCCTGTCAGAGTCCCTAAATTCTGCAGAAGCTTGTCCTTTTAGAGTCCCTATCTGGCACAGCAGAGAGACTTAAAGATTACCAGATACCAGTCAGAAAACAGAATTCCTGTTTGGTGGAAAAAAACCCAGTGAGATCTTTTTAGCAATCCACCTTATTATTATATTTGTCAACTAGACAGCTGAATGAAGAAAGCCAGGCAATTTAATAAAAAGTTTTATCAGAAATACAAAATTATGGTGCAACATTACATACACTTAAATTTCTGCTACTGGCCCTGTCTTTTGACCAATACTACCAAACAGACACTTTCCTGGAAGAGTTGCCTGTCCCCTCATCTACACTATAAATCTTATCTCAGGGCAGATAATGAGCTCTGGAATTATCTATAGAACCCATCCAAGCAGATTATCCACTTGCTTCAGTATGTGCGCTGGCTGTCTGTGGCTTCAGCCAGTTATGTCCATCTTTCTTTGAAATCTTTCCATGGTTTCAGAGTCACAGTCATGACCTTGCAGAACTTGTACTATTAATGAAATCATTAGTCTTGTCATAGCAGCTGATCCTTAACTTACAGACATTTCAGTTTCCTGGGTTCAGAGTCATTCATGCAAATGACAGCATGACACAATAACGCCGTGGCTGTTCATTCAAGGAATAAAAAAACACACTTAATTTCAATGAGAAGAAGAAAGTTCTTGTGTTGACACTGTTCTAAATATAAAGCCTTTTCAGTTCTTTTCTTTATTAAAGCACTAGATCATGACATTTAGATGACTGATGAAAGAATATATTTTACTTTTATTTTCTATTATTGAGGATTAATATGAGTAACGATCTTAGAGATACACTTATTAAAGTCTCCCATTTCTGTGAATAGCAGTGGTAGTCTCTGTGTGAATGTAGGGAAGGCTTCCTGCATATTGCCTGAAGATTTAATTTTATTATTTTGGTGTATTAGAATGATTTGTAGAGAGGGCTAAAAGTGCTAAGAAATGGCAATGGAGCACAAACACAAAAGGGAGATGGGAGGATAATGTTGTGGAGATTAAATAGGCACATGATTTGTGCCTTTACCTGAAAAGCTCTGAGAAGCAGATGTGATCAGAGGGATCCTGGTGAGACCTGTGTGTGTGATTTCCTTCTCAACTTTAGAGAATATGGTTCACCCATATGGACAGGCTCTTTTGGTATCTAAAATGATTCAATATGCAAAACAAGCATTCCAAAGGTTTGACATAAATATCTGACTCCTGCTGATTTCTGAAAAAGTAACCCACCAACCTGATTATGTGGAAATGAGCTTTAAAGTTCCAGCCTTTTCTGTAAAATGTGCACATGTAGAGTTATGCACAACTGAATTTGTGACTTCACTGTCTCCTGATCAGGGCTTGTGTGCAGACTGGGCAGATGGAGCCCTCTGTCCACTGAGAATCTCTGGTAAGCCTAGCTGCCTGCAAATTTTGATGTGCAATTCTGTGGACCTCTCTTTCTTATTAGGGCTGTGTGGTTGTTTATAGAGCAGTGGCTGAGACTGGTGATTCACTCACTGTGAAAAGCCATAGCAAGCACTGGTGGCTGAAAATGTATTTAAGTTTTTTGGCTGTAAGGGCTGATGGAAAATTAGATTTTCAAAAGGTTTTTTTGCAGGGGGGAGATCATGTTTATTTTTCAATGTAACTTTAACATTGGAACACAAAATTTTCCCAAAGATGCAATAACTGAAAGTTCTGCATTTCAGAATTTTGTCAGAGTACCTTACATTAACTGTGATCCAATTGCATTGTTCTACTTTTCTCTGAAAAACTGCATATCCTGGGATTCAGTGAAGCTGGGTAGATCCAGAATACACTGATAAAAACCGTATGATCCATTAGTCAAGACATAAAACAGCCTGCTAATGTACAGCAAGAAGATATGCATGCGTGGATGCTGTGAAACTTCTGGCAGTTAAATACCCTGGAAATATTTCTATACTGAAATATTTCTGTTCTCTACAACTATGTTAATTCTTATAGTTAAAAAAATCAAACTAGACCAAACAAAACAAAAATTTCCAAATAAGCAAACAACTGAAAAAACCTGCAAAATTAACTGCTGAAGTTGTAACAGGCAAAGGGACAGAAAGGAAACAGAGATACCAAAAGATGGAGGGATGTGGCCCAGAGATTGTTTTCAAGAACTCTTCATTGGTTAGAATACTATTGTGCATCACCAGCTCTAAGACTAGAAGCCAAGTAGAGAGAGGCACCAGAGCAGGCTGTGAGGATGGAACATTAATATCATCAGTCTATGCTCAAATAATTCCCGTGTGTGCAGCTACACCAAGTTAAAGGTACTGGGTCCTATTTTCAGCTCTGCTCAATAGTTTCATGAAACCTTTGAAATTAAGGAATTGTGCCAATGTGTTATAGAAAAAAAAGAAACCAAATTTTATCATTAAAAAAACCCCAACAACTTTTAATTGACAACTCTGTAGCTTCAAGCACATGGATCAACCTTTGCATTTTGCTTGGGGAGAATAATAAACTGTGATTTTTTCTATAAGCCTGCAGTTATTTGGAAGAGAGAAGCAGAGATCAACTGTTGTTGCAGAGAATGTCAGAAGAGTTTGTGGCAGCAAGCCATAGTGGGGAGGTTAAATAAAACCTCCATCACAACATGTTTTGTTCACACCTCTGGAGAGAGATTAATATTAAAATTAGCAGGTCCTTATGCTCCTGGGGGAATAGGTGTAAAGTTTATGTTGATAAAAGTAGGTCTTGTAGCATCACATACACAGCAGATGTAGCTAAGAAAAAAATATCCGCCTGTAGAAGATAAAGAGGAACCACAATCCAGCCTTGTTATGTCTTCCTCTTTCTCCTTGTGTGTACCCTCACCTGTTTCCAGGAGGAAAACCACAAGAATTTCCAAAGAAGAGATTAATCTCTTATTGCCCCAGCTGGGTAAGCTGGGGAATGTAGAGATCGATGGGATAAGGCGGGGGCAACACAAGCGTGAAGGACTCAGTGTCTCAGCAGTGTCACCCTCACCTCAGCTGAGGACACTGCTTTCTGTCTACCATCTGACTTTCATCCCACCTAACAGTAATGGTCAGATGTTTACCTCACACCCTTTTCCCTTCACTCAGCCTTTATCCACTTTCACATTTTTATGGTTTTGTCTGCTTACTGCTGCTCCAGCAAAACTCTGCCCTAACGTATTAAAAAATGTCAGTCAAATGATGAAATAAAAGGTCATCTGTGATGCAAACAAGGTGTTTTGCCAAACTTGTCTCAGATCATAATGTTTACCTGTTGCATTATCAGTTCTGCTTCCATCTTGACTAGTCAGATAATGAATCCCCTGTAAAACAGGTTCTCTTCTGTTTGCATAGAAATCTAGATTTGGCTTGGAGCCACAGATGCAGGTCTTTACATGAATGGAGTTGTTGCTAAGCTACAAAGTTTAGCTGGTACATAAAACTTCAGTAGTCTTTATGAAAAATAGCTGCTTAGAATAAATACACCATGGAGTCATGCTGCTACTCATCTTTACAAGGACCAGCCATGAGCACAGGACACCCAAACTATCAGGAAACCACAACAGCATCTTTTAGACTGTGAGAAAAGGTGACATTCTGGACATCAACAGAAGATTCTCAAATGGCTTCTTTTGAAGGGGCAAAAGCCAATAGAACTGTTTACTTTTTCCCCCCACAGAACATCGTTTCAACTGCAACACATTTCTACTGCAACACATTTCCACTGCAAGTGTTCGAGACCAAAAACGTAGAAAGAGGAGAGGAAGTGCATGTACCTATAAATAATCTAACACACAATCACTAAGGTAAAGAAAACAGCTGAGATGAGGAAGGACAGATGAATCCTCATGATACAAAGCTCAATACAAACAGTAACTGTTAAGATCTAGGATAAGAGCATTACTCAGGCAGATTATCATATAGCTGTCTCCTGTGAGAGTTATTTCATCTTATTCTGAAGTATTTGACTCTGGCCCTAGTCCATAAGTGGATAAATGAGTTGACAAATGGTATTTCTGACATTGTAGTAAATCTTATGTTCCACAACCAGGGCAGCTGGCAGATTTTGAGACAGTCTTCTGGATTAGACTTTATACACACAAATCACTGCAAAGAGGCTGTACTATAAAATATTGCAACTTCACTCCTCTACTGTTATGCCAACTATCTTGAATTGTTTTTTTTTCTCAAAGGACAGAATCTTGAACTCCAAAGGATCTTGATTAAACTGAGCGTGGGCATGTTCTGGTTTATAAAGAAAATTTCTTGACTGAAAACACAGTGGAATATTTCACTCAAACCTTTAATCTCAGCATCCTTTTGCTGTTGGGGCAGACTTTCAAAGACACATGTGAGGTGCATGATAAAGAATAGCACCTGCAATAACTTTGCAATAAACTGTGAGCAGTTTTCTGGACAGAGAAAACATTTCTTTTATTGTAAATCTTAATTTAATTAATTTACATACTTTATTTATATGTGTCATTTTTTCACAACAGGGGTTTTACCTCCTCTTTATTTTGTTCCCCAAACTTCTAATTTTTCTACTTAAAACTTCTTTGTGTATGTGTGTGTGTGCCTGTGTGTTTATCATATTTCTATTCTTCCCACACTGTATTTTCTCCTGAAATCTACATTACATTATGCCAGTTTTCATTGCTGTTAAACATTTTTAGATTTTTCTCGTCATCACAGGGTCCTTTGCTTGTTGCTGACTCTCTGCTAGAAAAGACATTTGAGGATTCTTCTTTTCTTTTCAGCACTTCACAGAAAAGCCAAAAAGCACGGGGACTGAACAGGAAGAAAGGTCAGTTGTTCATAGGAAACGTTGCATCACAAATACTCTTCTACTCAGCAGCGCTGCACCAATCGCAGCAAAGGACACGCCAGCATGTCAGCTCTGCTTGTGTTCTGAAGAATGTTCCCTCCTGCTATCAAATCTCCCTATGCAAATAAGACTTTTTGGATGCTACAAACAATTTCAAACAGAGGTTAAGAAACATTTTAAAAGACATAATAAAAAAAAAAGTTGGGAAAGCAGCTGGAGGAGACTCCATCTGGAGTTCTGCATCCAGCTCTGGTGTCCCCAGCAGGAAAAGGACACAGACCTGCCAGAATGAGTCCAGAGGAAGCCCATGAAGATGATCAGAGGGCTGCAGCGCCTCTCTGTGAAGTGAGGCTGAGGGAATTGGGGTTGTTCAGCCTGAAAAATAGAAGGCTCAGAGAAAGGAGCTTTTACAGCAGCTTTCCAGGGCCCTCTCGAACACGGCCTGTGAGAAAGATGGGGACAAGCTTTTGTGCAGGGCCTGTTGCAACAGGACAAGGGATAACAATTTTAAAGAAAAGGAGGGTCAATTTGGATTTGTTATAAGGAAGAAACTTTTTTACAAAAAAAATCCTCCTGGCACAGGTTGCCTAGAAAGGTGGTAGATGCCCCATCCCTGGAAACATTCAAGGTCAGGTGAGATGGAGTTTTGAGCAAAATGATTCAGTTGAAGGTGTCCCTGTTCATTATAGGAGGGTTGAATTTCATAACCTTTAAAGTTTCCTTCAAACCCAAACTCTCCTATGATTCCACCAAAATTAAAGTTCAAATGTGCTTTGCTATAGAGTGCAGACACTCAAGAGAATGTTTAAGGTCTAGTATTATTTCTGGTAGCTACAGTAGGAGATGGGGAGATAAAATCTGGACAGTTTTTTTATTTGATTGTTTTGCTTTTTTCTTCACCAAGTTTCATGTGGTCTTGGGTTAGCTGGGTTACTTGCTGTGCTTTGGATTCCCCTTCCTAATTGCTGTTTTCCAATAAATTGCATAGACCTGTGACATTTCCAAAGCAAAATGAAAGGACAGGAAAGAGCACTTAAAATCCAGTATGTGTTCTTAAAACTCTATTAGTTACTCCTGACACTCATTTTCAGTTCAAGGTTGGAAGGGCTTAGAACAATTAAAACGAAACTCAGCTGAATTTAAATACTATTCTCCAAATTTCCAATCAAACCTGCATTCATCTTTAATCCAAGTTCAGGTCAGCTGAATTTTCATCACAGAACAACCTGGAAAAGAAATCCCTGAATTCAATACAGAAAGTTTTAGTATTCACAATATTCCCAGGAATGGGAATGGGAAGGGGTGAGTTAGGGTGGTTGTAGTCCCAAGTCACCTTCCATTCCTATGGTGTAATGTGCTTGGAGACATGATTTACAAGCAGCTGAGTTTCTCTTCAACCCTGTTACGATTTCATCTTCAAAGTTATTTCCGTTTTATTCTTCGAATACAAGATGTTCTCATTACTGATATATCAGCAACCTCCACATATATTTTGTGGTACTGAGTGTTCTGTAAGAATGCACAGTGATGGATTGATTCTGGATAGAAAGAAGGAAGAGAAAGGGAGGAAGGGAAGAAAACAGGGAAGGGAGGGAGGAAAGAAAGAAGGAAGCAGGTATGCAGGTGGGAAGCTAGTTAATTAAAAAGTACAGTAAGAAACAGTTTCTCATGCTTACTTTGGCAAAACACCTGAAGTTTAATATATAAATTTTCTTTCATTCCAGCAGCACTAGGTACAGGCTCAGGTGCCTTATGTGTCCTCTTTGCAGGATAGCAGAACAAGGGATAACTGCTGTATTATCCAGGAGTTATCCTCTCTGTTTTACAATCCTTCTAACACATCAAAGCATAGCTGTGAATTCCAGTGTCTGAAATTACATTATAGTAGCGATCGCTTCCACATCTGGAGCATTTCTGGAGTTCCACAGGTGCTTGCATTTAAATTTGAGCACACACAGACTAGATCTGATGTTTACAAGAGAGCAGCAGTGAGAGCTGAGGGCATGGATGACTGCCCATGTGAGAAGCACATGGAGAGAATGTGCTGCTTTGGCTGGGTGAACATTTGGCTGATTCATGTTTACTACATTTGGTTTTGGATCCCTCTCCTCCATTTCTTTGTTTAAATGCTGGAAATTTTCTATGGAAAAGGCGTTCTGTGGAGGGATTTGCAGTTATAGGAAAACACTGGGAAAAATAAATATCTTTCATAGTCATGGAATTGATCCAGTTGGAAGGGACTTTAAATACCATCTAATTCCATTCCACCTAACATGGGATGGGACACCTTCCATTACACCAGTTCGCTCCAAATCCCATCCAGCCTGGCTTTGAGCACATCCAGGGATGGATTATCTACAACTCCTCTCTAGGCAAGTTCTCTACAACTTGTCTAGGCAACTTCTCTAAGTGACACCAAATGTGGTGCCCAAACATTTTAACAGTAAAGAATTTCTTCCTCATGTCTAACCTAAAACAGTCCTCTTTCTGTTTAAAGCCATTTCCCCTTGTCCTATCACAGGATAGTAGAATCATAGAATCATACACTATCCTGAGTTGGGAGAGATCCACAAGATCATTGTGTCCAACTCCTGGCCCTGCACAGGACACCCCAACAATCCCACTATGTGCTTGAGGGCACTGTCCAAGTGCTTCTTGAACTCTGTCAGGCTTGGGGCTGTGACAACTCCCCTGGGGAGCCTGTTCCAGTGCCCAACCACACTCTGGGGGAAGAACCTTCTAATATGCATCCTAAATTTCCTGTTATAACTTCAGGCCATTCCCTTCATTCTTGTCACTGGTCACCACAGAGAAGATATCAGTGCCCCTCTTCTTTCTCTCACAAGGAAGCTGTAACTTCACTGAGGTCTCCCCTTGTCGTGGTTTCACGTTCCCTGAATCAAGTGTAGTGGTTTACTCTCTGAGAGATAGGATTTTTGGGAGAAAAAGGCACAAACAGGCCCAACTTAAAGTAAACAAATAGTTTTATTAACACA
>JBBMKD010000102.1:142761073-142808781 GCA_037834095.1 Argya squamiceps | reverse complement strand
TTTTAAGACTGGGTCTCCAGAGGCGTGACTAACTCTCTAATTGGTCAGCCAAGCTGTCAACATCTGCTACAACTTCCTTAGAGAAAAAAAAACCTCACATCCGTGCTAAACCACCACAAACAGATCAAGTGACCTCAGCTGCTCCTTATAGGGCTTCTCCTCTAGACCCTTCACCACCTTCACAGCCCCCCTTTGGACACTCTCTATCAGCTTTATGTCTCTCTTGTATTGTGGCTTCCAAAATTGCACACAGGACTCACAGTAAAGTACCTTGAGGCAAGCATGTAGTGAGCATTCATTACATGTCCTTGCAAAGAGTCCCTCTCCAGATTTTTGGACAAAGATGTTGTGTGGGACAGTGTTCAATGTGATGCAGGAAGAGCAGATGATGTCATTGAGGTAAATGACATCACTTTTCCTCCACACATCAACTGATGATCTAACCTCATTGTGGAAGGCCACCAAGCCTGTCAGACATAATTTGCCCTTAGTGAAGGACAAATTTGCTAATTTGTTGAATATATTAAAACAGTCCTGTCAAATAGTAAGTGAAATATTATCTTTATGGAAATTAGACATTTTTATTGAGCTTGTTGTTGAAAGGTTGGAAAGGAAAACTGGAATTATCTTGTATTTCTCAGAGGTACAGGGGTTTAATATTCTGTTATTTTCTTTTTTCTTTTTTCTTTTTTTTTAATTTATATTGGAATAATATCAGCACTTTTCTCTTACAAAATGAATTTTAAAACAAGAAAGGGAATTTCTCAAAGGCTAAATAAATAGACCAGGAAAAAAAGTCTATTTATGATTGCAAAGTTTATTTCCTTTTGTTCTTTGTGAGTTGTTTTGGTTTTTTGGCTTCTATTTTTTTCATTTTGAAACAAAAATTGGTCCTACAATCTATGCATGACACAGATTCCATAATTTATCAAAAATTCTGGCAAAAGTGGACTGCCAGCAGAAGCAAAATATTTTTCCCTGTGTTACAATTTCAATTTTTTCAGTTCAATCTAGAGAATAAAGATTTTCCTTTTGAACTTTTTAAAAATCCCATGAAAATTAAACTTATTGAAAATAAAATGTGGGGGAAACCAACACACTTTCAAAATATTTTTTAGGTTTTTTCACCAGTAGCATTAGTATTTTCTTAGCACTAATCCAAGTCTCCAGGCAAATAAAGGGGGCTCTTGACCCCCTCTAAAAGCATCCCTGGAAGAGACATTTGTCTCTTTATAACAGATTCTGATTTTGGCTCCTTTATGGGCATGAAAAGATATTGCAATTCTCTTTTAAAGATGCAGCAAATTTCCCTATTGAGTCTGGTTGGCTGTGGACAGAGTTGTGTGCAGAGGCCCATCGTCCTGACATCGTCTGTGCTTTCTGTGATCCTGCTCAGCACACCACAGTGCACCCGCCTGTGGTGGTGTCCTGCTGCAGCCTGCAATGGTTTCTATTCCCAATTATAGGTGCTGGAGACCAGGATCCCTGCAGCAGGTAAAAAGGGTAATTTTTTTGGGTCAGACACGTAGGAAGCTCTCTCATGTTTCCATTTCCATTTCCGTTTCCATTTCCGTTTCCATTTCCATTTCCCTTTTCCATTTCCTACCTGCTCCTCTATATATGTTAAGAATAAATATAATTTTTAATACAGAGAGCAGCAGTTCACAAGGTACAGGAGTAATAAATTCTTAAAGGATGGAAATATTTTTTGCTCATATGTACAAATGTACAAGAGCTGGAAGCAATGGTGCAACAGCAAAGCTGTGATGTATTTGCCATCATGGAAATGTGGTGGGATGACTCACATGGCTGGACCGCTGCACTCGATGGCTACAAGCTCTTCAGAAGAGACAGGAAAGGGAGCAGATGTGGAGGGATGGCCCTTTATATTAGGGAGGCTTTTGATGCCATGGGTATTGAAACTAATGACAATGAAGTTAAATACCTGTGTGTAAGAATTCAGGGGAAGGCCAACAAGGCTGACATCCTCCTGGGAGTCTGTTATCGTCCACCCAACCAGGAAGAAGAGGTGCACAACTTATTCCATAAGCAGCTGGAGAATGTTTCAGGATCACCAGCCCTTGTTCTTGTAGGTGACTTCAACCTACCAGACATCTGCTGGGAACTTAATACTGCAGAAAAGAGGCAGTCCAGGAAGTTCTTAGAGTGTGTGGAGAACAACTTTTTGTCACAGTTGGTGTGCAAGCCAGGAGAGAGACTATGTTAGACCTGTTGTTTGCAAATAGAAATGGGCTGGTGGGAGATGTGGTGGTTGCTTGGGGCATAGTGATCATGGAATTATAGAGTTCTTGATATTTGATGAAACCAGGAAGATCATCAATAAGACACATACACTGAACTTTGGGAGGGCAGACTTTGGCCTATTTAGGAGTCTAATGCAGAGAGTTTCTTGGAAAGTGGCCCTTAAAAACAAAGGAGTCCAGGAAAGCTGGGCATGCTTCAAAACAGAGATCTTGAGGGCACAGGAACAGACTGCCCCTGTGTGCTGAAAGATAAGTCAATGAGGCAAACGTCCAGCCTGGATGGGCAGCGACATTTCGAAGGAACTTAGGAATAAAAAAATGGATGTATCATCTTTGGAAGGAAGGTCAGGTCTCTCAGGAAGTATTTAAGGGGGTTGCAAGGGCATATAGGAAAAAAAATAGAGAGGCCAAAACTCAGTTCGAACTTAATTTGGCAACATTTGTAAAGGATAATAAAAAATGTTTTTACAAATATATTAATGGTAAAAGGAAGGGTAAGACCAACTTTTGTTCCTTATTGGATGAGGGAGGGAACTAGGTAACTGCAGATAAGGAGAAGGCAGAAGTGCTTAACTCCTTCTTTGCCTCAGTCTTAAGTGTGAAGATGGCTTGTCCTCAGGACATCTGTCCTCCTGGGTTGGTAGATGGTGTCAGGGAGCAGAATGGTATCCCTGTTATCCAGGAGGAGGCATTCAGAGAACTGCTAAGCTGCTTGGATGCTCATAAATCTCTGGACCCAGATGGGATCCATCCCAGGGTGATGAGGAAGCTGGCAGATGAGCTTGTGAAGCTGCTCTCCACCATTTACCAACAGTCTTGGCTCACTGGTGAGGTTCCAGATGACTGGAAGCTGGCCAATGTGATGGCCATTCACAAAAAGGGTGGAAAGAAAGATCCTGGTAATTATAGGCCAGTTAGCCTGACCCCAGTACCCAGTAAGGTAATGAAACAGTTTATACTCAGTGTCATCACACAGCACTTACAGGATGGCCAGGGTATCAGACCCAGCCAGTATGGATTTAGGAGGGGTAGGACGTGTTTGACTAACCTGATCTCCTTTTATGACGAGGTGACCTGCCTGGTGGCTGCAGCAAAGGCTTGTGGGTGTTGTCTATTTGGACTGCAGCAAGGCCTTTGACACTCTCTCCCACAGAACACTCCTGGAAAAGCTGCCCATGGCTTGGACCATGAGCACTCTTTGCTGGTTTAACAACTGGCTGGATGGCTGGGCCCAGAGAGTAGTGGTGAATGGTGCTGCATCCAGCTGGGGACAGTCACCAGTGGTGTCCCTCAGGGGTCTGTTCTGGGGCCAGCTCTGTTCAATATTTTTATTGATGACATGGATGAGGGTATTGAGTCTTTCATTAGTAAATTTGTGGATGACACTAAGCTGGGAACATGTGTTGATCTGTTGGGAGGGAGGAGAGCTCTGCAGAGGGACCTGGAATGGTTGGATGGATGGGCAGAGTTCAGTAGGATGGAGTTTAATAAGTCCAAGTGCCGGGTCCTGCACTTTGGCCACAATAACCCCCTGCAGTGTTACAGGCTGGGAATGGTGTGGCTGGACAGTGCCCAGGCAGAAAGGGACCTGAAGGTTCTGGTGACAGCAGCTGAACATGAGCCAGCAGTGTGCCCAGGTGGCCAAGAAGGCCAATGGCACCTGGCCTGTATCAGGCGTGGTGTGGCTAGCAGGAGCAGGGAGGTCATTCTTCCCCTGTACTTGGCACTGGTGAGGCCACACCTTGAGTGCTGTGTCCAGTTCTGGCCCCTCAAGGAAGGACATTGAGATGCTTGAGCATGTTCAGACGAGGCAACGAGGCTGGTGAAGGGCTTGGAACACAAACCCTGTGAGAAGCGACTGAGGGAACTGGGGTTGTTTAGTCTGGAAAAAAGGACACTCAGAGGTGACCTTATCACTCTACAACTTCCTGAAAGGTGGCTGTAGTCAGCTGGGGGTTGGTCTCTGTCTCTGGGCAGAAACTGACAGACTGAGAGGACAAAGATTTAAGCTGCACCAAGGGAAATATAGGTTGGATATTAGAAAAAGAGTTATAAAGTACTGGAACTGTCTGCCCAGGGAGGTGATGGAGTCACGATCCCTGGATGATCTTGAAGGTCTCTTCCAACCTAGTGATTCTGTGATTCTGTGAAATGCCTTTTATCTTTCTATGTATTGAGGAATAGAAATGTTGCTGGTCTCTTTGCTCATTTAAAAGACCATTCAATGAGCTACACTAAACATCTGCATAGTACAGGCCATGGAGTTTCACCCAGAGGCTCCTGCGTTGAGCCTTGTGCTTCTGTATGAGCAAAGCAGGAGAAATCAAATGCATCCACGTTTCCCTTCTGCTTCCAGGATACTCACTGGCTTTTGTGGACCACAAGAGGAGCCCATTGTGCTGTGCTCCCACCTCCATGGATGGAAACTCCATGTCCATGTGGCCAGGGAATCCCTGTTCAGAACAGCTGAGCTATCACTTAACTTTGCTCCTGTCTTTGCTGTCTTTGCTACCTTATTTGAAAACGCAAAGCAAAACAAGATGTCCTTATTTTAGCTTTCTACACATCAAGGCCAAATCACCCATAGTATTTGTTTAAGAGTCTTGAGGATGGAGGCAGTGCTTGATGGCTGCTGAGATCCAAGCAAAGTCCAAGTATACCAATAACCTGTTATCTGTGAAGATATGAATTCATATGGTAAGGACATAGAATGTGAGGAGAGAGATGAGTTTGAAAGTAATAGCAAGCCTTTGGGTAATCTTTAATTATATTTATATTATGCATAATTTATAATAGCTTTTCTAATATAGTGAAGATATTCAGTCAGAACTATTGTTACTCCCTCATGGAAAGCATAAAATTATAATCGTGTTCATATTTCATTAATAGAAATAGCATGCAACAAAATTCTTTCTGGGTTGGAGGTTTTTTTTTGACATTCAAGGAGATTGTCATTCAAGACTAAAAAACTAATATTATACAACATAAAAATTATATGCACATGTCACTGAAAAAATGTAAAATTTACAGATTCCACAACTTTTTCATTTTATTATTTCTGTTCAGAAAAATAAAAGTGTGGTTTTAAAGTATATTAAGAAATAACTAAATTTGTGATGCATTGGCTATATGTAGATAAAATTTTATGAAATAGAGCTAATGTTTTCTAAAAAAAAAATACCTCACTCTTTGCATTACCTGGCAAATTACATTACCCACTTGCATTTGGAAATTCTCTACATAGTCTCTGCAGAAATAATAAGAAATCTAGAACTGAAAATTAACAACTTTCCAGACACATGGTGCGTTTGTAATAATAAGATTCCATGCATGACTAGCTTTTGTCTTCTGTTTTACATATGACATAATTAACTAATATTTTCCACTTACGATAATGGAACACACCTTGGGAGATAAATTCTATGAGACTGAAAAATAAAATTAAACTGAAAGTGAGGAGCAGATGAGTCAGGAGATTTGTAATGGTGGGATGAATCAATGTTCTGCATATGTCAGGCAAAATTACTACAAAAGGAAAATACGCAGTGATGAAGGTGAGCCTGGACAAATGCTCCCTCTCTGCCTGGGTGGAAGGGGACAGAGTCCACTACCTTACACTCAGCCTTCTCTGCAGTGGTTCACACCAGCTTTCTAAGGGCACCAGCAGATACACAGCCACTCCAAAGCCTTCATTCACCTTGTGTGACACTGGTTCACAACTGATTGACTACCTGTAAGTAATAACAGATACATTTGCAGGCAGCCTGCAGCATGGTTCCAAGAAACGTGAACTGTCCCTTTATTTCTGCTGTCTGGGAACATGTGTCAACACTGGGGATGATTTCATTTCCTGACGAGAAAAGTGGATTTCCAATTTGCACAAATTACTGTAAGCAAACATGTCATTCTGAATGACCATTAGGAGAGTCTATCACCACATATTTTCCCATTTCAAAACAGAAGGGAAAAAAGACCATCAACTTTTTCAAGCACAAGAAAGGAGAAATGCAGTTTTAAGAATTCACTGGATGGAAACAGCAATGCTATCATATTTATACTGTGTGAGCAGTAAGCATTGTATTGCCTTAGTGACCCATAGGTAAGACCTTATTTTTTTAATTTGTCTTTAGAAATAACAGCTTCTAGTTTCCGCCAAGCCTGACTGTGGCCAGAGAGAGAGACTTGCTCAGTGAAATGCACAGACTGGATCTGAACACTCTTGGAGTATATCGTGTTCACATCACAAATTGTTCAGGCAGCAGGTAAATAGTCTCCTTAAAATGTGAGTCACAGAAGGGGATGTGGAATATGCAGACCTGCTAGTGGCATCCTCATTCTTCCACGTTTTTGTCTTCATCTGAGGCAGCATATTGAAAATAATTCAAGAAGTGCCAGTATGAAAAGACTTTGAGAGGTGACCTCCAGTAATTTATTTGTTATTTCTTTTATTCCTTTCTCATCTTTATAGAAATACAATGTTTACTAAATCATTTCAGTTCATAGTCCAGTAGTCAAAAGATGCAGCTTAAAACACCAAAGAAGGTAAATTTTACTGGGACCTCAGAGAGTGAACTGCAGTGGCTGGAACTTAGGCATTCCCTCCACTGCTCCAATTTTGGAGTTGGATAGTTTCCTTCCTCAGAAGAGCTCTGGGACTGAGGGGAGTCTCTTATGGAGACTCACTTCTTAGCACAAGTCAGAGTTATGAGCCTCTAAAATAACTGCTAACACACCTTAGTTCCTTTCCACTCAAGGACACAGAAGGAATCACAAAAGGAGCAACATGGACCCAAAACCTTATAAGGAACATTAATAAAAACCTGTTAAATGAGTTAAAAATAAAGCAATTGGCAAAGTCAGTTATGAAAAAACCCACATTCTACAAATCAAGTTAGGAGTGGAACTAGGAGGCACAAATGAAAGAGGAAAAGAGGAACAGAAGGGAGGCCAGAAGTTATCTGACATGATTAAATAGTAACTTCCAAATAGCAAAATTTGTCAAACAAAAATCCTTTATTATATGACCCTAATGAAGCCAATAAATGGAAAGATAAGTAAACAGCTGTTAAGTAACAAGAAAATTAGGAAGGCCAAGATGAATTTCAAAGAGTAAATAGCTAATGGTGTGAAAACAAATGAAAATCAGAGTGTCAGAAAGAGATCAATAATTGTACTGAATCATCAGGGGCTGAAGAGTTCTATGAAGGAATATAAGCATATGGATGAGAGACTTAGCAGTTTTTTTGTAGAAGTTTCATGAAGGAGGTTTCTGGGTGAATATTTACCTTGAACTTGTTATTTTCTAGCATGGAGAAAGAAACATTTTTAGATATTGAAATATCGGGAAATAAATAGTAACTTATAGAGTGATAAAATTTATCAGACCCAAATCAGATACACCTGAAAATTCTAAGGGAGAGTAAGGGAAGGGAAGGGAAAAATAATCTAAAAAATATGCATTTTGTCTTCAGAATACCCATTCTTCTAAAACAGAAGGTAGTAAATGTCATATGTAAACAACTGCAGCCAAAATAACAAATGTCTAGAGGGTGTCTCAAGAGAGGAACCATCCAGCCTAACCCTTGTAAGAAAATTATGTCATCCTACTCCCTTGGAGATTTTTTGTATGCCATTAGTGTTGTGGATAAAGGAAATACCACCTAACAACATATATATTGAGACTCATCATATATATTGAGACTTAAGATTTTGAAAGGTCTCTGATAAAGATTTTGAGAGCAGGAACAAGCAGAATCTACAGGAGAAGAACAGGGCTGAGTGCCACTCTGTGCCGTGGCTTTGGCTGACTAATATCAGGGTGAGCCTTGGGGTTCCCTCCTTTCTGTTGGTGGAATCTGCTGCATTTTGTGACCACTGGGCCTGACACACTGAGGACAGGTGAGTCTGCACATGCTTTGTATACATGGATGTCACAGCTGCACTAGGACTGCTGCAGGGACATTGCCAGCTGTGTCCAGAACACATTGCACTCTCTGGGCTTACTCAGAATTTTCCTTGAAGAATCCAAATATCCCCAGGAACCAGCAAAGACACTGTTCTGACTGACAAATATTGGGATCTGTGGAGTCTGGGTACTCTGTGTGGTGGGAGATAACACAATTAAATGAGTTATTCCTGGTAGCAAAGAGCAGCACATTGTTGTACCTGCAGCCCCTTTACCCATTACCTCTAACAAACTCGAGCTGATCTCACTTGCCTGCAGTGAGATCTGTTTGTTCATTCTCTGGCCTCTTCATGCATAATTGCAATCCCACAGAGACTGGATGTTTTACTAAAGACATTAAATGTGACCAGCAATCTCCATTAGTATAAGAGACCACACAGGGCTCCAAAGTGCCTTGCATTAAGGCATTACTCCATTAAGGGCATTACTCCAATAGCTGAGGTTAAACTTCTCTGATTTGTTTGCTTACAGAACGGCATCAACAGAGAGGGACATGATTCCCAGGTCCTGGGAGAAAACCCTCCTCTATTCTGTGTTGCCTCTATAGACCAGGCTCCCTTCCCAAACCTGGGACAGTGGTGTTTGTTTTCCAGTGCCCAGCTGGGACAGCAGGGTTCCTCATAAACCTTGTGGCACAGGAGTTACAGTCACTCTGAGACTTGAAAGCATGTCTCAAATGGCAGCATCCCTGTGTTTAGGCAAATGGATCATGTTTAATAAACTGGATTTGTAAAGTACATCAATAAATCACTTAGTTATCAGAATGAGGATGTTAAACCTCCCTTTAGGTATCCAAATTTGAAAATTTTACTTTAACAGAATCTGTGGATTATATCAGTCATTATTCAGTTTCTGTTTGGGCAGATCAAAAGAGTTCTCACAGAGTTATTTTAAAAATTAGACTGGATTTTTTTGGGATCTTATATATAATTATTTAAAACAAGGCTAATATTTATTTTTCACAGTCCTAACAGACTTGCAGTTTCCAAGTCTTTTTCTCACAATGGAAATAGAAAAGGTTAACTCATGTTGTTTAGTAAAGATTTTGTTCAACAGTGGAAAGATCACCATTAATAAATAACACTTTGTAAAATTATGTTTCTGATAACATTAAAACTTTCCTGAAAACCAGCTACTAAAAGTTTGATAAGACTGGGTGGGCAGTTTAATTCTGGATATGTAGGACGGACTTCAGCTCTGCACACCACTTAACTTTAGCTTATGGTTAATTTTTGCAGACCATAACATACATATATGTTTTAAAAATATGTTTTATACATCTATGATTTAAAAATAACTAAAATTCCTGATTCAGTCAGTGGAAAGAAATAGTATTTTTGAAGCAAAACTTCTGTGTTCATTTTCAGACGACTCCTTTTTGTGTGAGGTGCGTGGTACCATGTTTCTTTCACTGCCTGTGCAAGCATTAGAGATAACCAGGTCATGTGCAGAAGTTTATAATAGGTCAGCTGAGCCTCATCCATACAAATAAGTGTATTCACACCTCCTCACATTGGGCATCAAACTCAGTGGTCCACTCTAGGAAATCCTCCTGCCTTCAGGTTCTATAGACAAAGAGAGAAGAGTCATCTATTCCCACAGGTAATGCAGAGCTATAGCCCAAATTGTATGTATTGTCCAGTATCAAGAGTCCAATCATCTTTATAGACCTTTTTCAGCTCCAGGGAAAGATGTTCCACCTTAGGCATCCAGATACAGGTGCCTACAGTCAGATGGTGGGACTTATTCCAGAGGTGGAAATTTAAAAACAAGGATCATTTCTTCCTTATTTTTTACCCTCAGAGGGGTCACCTCTTTTCTTTTTCCTTTTTCTTCTTTTTTTTTTTTTTCTTCTTTTTTTATTTATTATTACTGGCTGAAGTTTTCCTGGGATATTTGGTGCAGATATTTTATAAGTATTTCAATCTATTTGAGTTTAGGTATTACGAAACAGTAAAGTAGAACTTACATTAATATCTGAAGGGAGTTTAATGTAAGTGGTGTTATGTCTGTGGTTGTACAATTTTTCTAAACTTTTTCTTTTTTCTCTCTTTTCTAATGTATAATTCAAATGTCCATGAAACTAGGATTGGAAACAGAACAGGACTTTGGGAAAGAAACCTGCAGTACATGCGCATTGCACTGATAGTTTCTTGCCTTCAGCAGCAATTGTTTTCCAAAGTACATCTCCTGTCTTACTATTTTCTTACCTGCAGTAGCAAAATAGTCATTTAGAAAAAATAAAAAACCAAGCAAACCACCACAAATCTCATTTATTTTGTTCTGACAATCTCATCTGCTTAGGTCACACACTGCCACTGGCCATTGTTCACGTCCTTGTTAAATCATTGGAACACAAATCTGAATGTTGTCTGGTATTGCCTGTGCTGGAAAAATTAATTTAAAACATTGAAGCAGGGAGTTCCTCTCTGCAGTAAAGGTGTAAGCAGCAGGTGTATATATGTGAGAAGGTTCAGGGAATTAATGTGTATAGTTTAAGTCCAAGATCTCATTTGAAATCAAATAACAAGTTTTAAATAAAGCAAAATAAATAATCTCTGGACAGTTTTATTTTCTATAGGTTCGGACATAGGTCAATGGTATACTGAATACATTTCTTCTCTCCAAAGACAGAGTTTATATCTGCAATAAGTTACTATATACATTGATTTATAATTCTTTTTATTACTGTGTTTGTCACTACTTAAATTCTTACCCTGGAAGTAGCGTTTTAGTAGAAATAAATAACAGATGCCCTTTGGCCAAACTGTTTGCAAAGTACACTAGTGTGCCAACTTAGTGTGCCCTTCACTAGAGAAATATAACAAAAAGTAGTTGGAAATATTATATGGATTCTAGCTCTGTTGGGTACATATAATCACATTTTCTTAGTTTTTCTTTCTTTTGCATTTAAATCCATTTTTAATATTTGCTGCTGGGATTAAGATGAGGCCACTTTCTCCCAAATTGGAAATTTCATCCTTTTTGTACACTGCTATTTAGATTTCACAGATTTTATTAAAGTTTTCATTAAGGAATATGCAGTCATGAAAATGTGAAGGATTCAGATGATTAGCTCACTGGAGTGAGCTGTGATTCACTCCAGGGGGTGATTCTGACTTTGGAAATTTCACTTTGGGAAGTGTAATTTGTTTCCCTGAAAAGAGAACTTGGATAATCAGTGATGCCAGATAGGAGGGCATCGAGACTGGAAACTCACTGGGCAATGATCAGATCAGTAAAAAGGGTGAGATTTATGCAAACCTCTGGTCACAAATAGTGTTTCCAGGGTGTGATGCTCAGGCTGATTTGGTTTTACCTCTTCTAAAAGAGCCCAGATGGGGAGAGGGAATGTATTCATTGCAAGCTGGTAGATGACACTAAATGCAAGCTGGTAGATGACACTAAATGGAAGGAATCCTGTTTGGGCTCCCCAGACACTGACAAAGAGCAGCAAGTTGAGCAGAAGGCCATCAAGATGGTCAGGAGGCTGGAGACATGGAGATGGGATATTGTCCTTATGTAACCAGCAAATGGCATTTCTTTTTTCTGTTGCTGTAAATAATTGCCTGAGAAGGATTTACTCTCATAATTTCTCTTAAAAAAAACAAAATAAACCAAACAAAAAATACTTCAAAACAAACCAACAACAAAAACAACAACAACAAAAGCAACAAAAAAACCCACCACCACCACAACAACAAAAACAAAAACAAAAAAAACCCAAAACAAAACAACAAAAAAACCCCCAACCAACCAAATAAAAAATGTGGAAAAGAATAAATAGCACGTGAGAAGAAGAAACCTAAATGCCCTGTGTAAGGAGGTTGTTCTCACAAAGGAGGCATAGAGGTATATAGTTCAGCATGCTAAATATACCTACCATGGACTGTTAGTTTCCCACTCATATTACTGGCCATGGATCCAGCAGAGCTGTGAGTGTTCCACCTCTCCCTCTTTCAGGACATTCAGAAACTTGGGCAGGGGCATTCAGCTTATGATGACCTGAGAATCTGCAATGTGCTCTTGCACTAAGAGGTTACACCTCAGACAGCCTAAACAACAGTACTGACATATGGCAGGTTGCTAAAAGCTATTCAGTGTCTTCTTTGGCATCACACACATGAGAGCAGGAAGATATCACTCAATTGTGTCTATCTTCAAGCCAGGATGAAGAGTTGCTTTCACAGAACTGTTGCAGTGTTTGTTGACATTTTCTATAGAAAGTAGTGCAGCTAAATAATCTCTCATACACATCCTGAAATTTAGCCTCACAGAAGGGTGAAACTGTGCTGTTTTTACTCTTTCCTATATTGAGTTGCATCACTATGTACATTTTTATAGATCTATTTTTATACAGTAGAATCCTCTCAAAAGTACCTAATGTTGTGTCTTAACAGGAACTCATGGTGGGACAAGCAGACCCACTTTTTTTTCAGAAAGAAAAAGTAAATCTGGAAACCAAGCCCAAAGGCCCTTAGTAATTTATGTTTCTAAATAAAAATGAAAACATAATAATTTCTTATATATCAATATAATCTTCTGCACAGCTGATGTTTATTCTGCTTGAGCATTAATGTCTATACATGATCTGGAGCATTGGAGTCCTAACCCCAAAATGTCTATGCCCTGAACCACCTATAGACTTCTGGTAGACACAGTTTTTCCCTTGATATGGTCTAAGCCTTTCAGGCCTGACAGTGGAAGCAATTAAATTAGAATAACTTTCTCCCTTCCTTGTCTGTACAAAAATAACTTTAATGCAGACTGATGAATGCTTGAGGGTACAAAGTAAAGCACTTAGAAATAAGGAAACATCACAGTCAATATGGCCCTGGGAATGATGATTTGTGTATAAGCATTACAACACCATATTTAAATACCTAATCATGAATTATTTTGCTTCTCTGTCCTTGAATTGAGCCAAACTCATACAGGAGAATAATTTGTTGGGCTTATTGCAAGAACCTCCTTTGCTTCCTGCGACAGAAAGGCAGTTTCAGTGGGATGACATACAGAACTGAAGAACTGGATTTTCCACTTCCCTGTGCTGTAGAATTCATGTGATCCTGGAAAAAAGCGCTTCAGAAGATATTGTTCTCTGAGCTCCTCTTTTTGCTGGGAAGGAGTCAAACAGCAGACCCCAGGGTCTAATTTACTCAAATGCTGAGTACTCACAGCTGCTACTAAAATCAATTTAGCAGAGAAATTAATAAAATAATCTAAAAATCTCAGATGAGGAAGGCATTAAATGTCTCCCTTGGACTGATAGTCAGAAGGCAGATGAGTCAAGAGTATCTGCAACACCATCACTGAGGCTCAGTGCTTGCTATGCCAGTCCCTTTGAACTATAAACACCTGACCAGAGCACAGCAGAGGTGTCTGGGATCCAGGAATCTGACATAACCTGATCTGCAGAAGAGCCTCAACAGAGCAGCAGGAATTATTGTGTGGGTCCCTCCTCTTTCCACAACAACTTTCTTCTGTATTATAACAGTTGAGTTCTGCTCTTTGCCTCTGCCCATATGAATGATCACTTGATAGCAGACCAGGGCCAAGCTGGTCTTCAGATGTGCAGATTGGTACTCTTGCATCAGGACTAGGAAATAAATCTTCATGAGAGTTTTCACACTGCTCTGAGATCATCTGAGCTTCTGCTGTGGTGTAGCCTCCAGAAAGAGTTTAAAACTGCAGAGAGGTAGCTGAACTCCAGAGCTGAGAACCACTCTACTGCACTGGTCTCCACTGTGGGTAGATTTAAAACAGTGTGAGCAAGAGAGTACTCAGGGTTAGAGTGAATGCCTGGAAGCAATAAAATCTTATCTTTCTGCTGAAAAATTATCTCCCCAGTAGTATTCAGTTTAAAGCCTTGTTGGCATAAAAATAAAGGGTAATTGCTATATTTTATCTCTTTTTTTAACCCACTTTCTAATTTTCATAATAATGCATGTTCAGTTTGGAATTTAACTGTCTCATCTGACTGGTTAATTATAAAATAACCATTAAAAGCCCAGCAAGTACTTATACATTTTTGTCCTCTCTGACTCTATGGGAGTTGACAGACAATAAACTTACAGAATTTTGATCTTTAGCTTTATCTTTGCTATTTTATATTTGCTTCTTCCTGGGTTTTATTCACTTTCTCCTTCAAATGCAAAATTCAAGTTGATCTCTCTGGAAATGAGTGAGGCCATACTGCTTTTACCTTGTTGACAGTGAAAAGTATGCCCTCTCCTAAGAACTCCATCATATAACTCCAACAGCTACTATGAAAAAAGTCTCATGAGAAAGTTTTGCAGTTTCTAAAATCCCTTACTGCATATCCCTGAATTTCTAATGTACCAAGCAGTTGTTGCTCACATGGGATGTATGATTTCATTTCACTATCCTCTCTTTCTCCCCCACAGACCAGAAACTCAAGGGTGGCAATTTTTGCAAAAGAGTTTGACAAAAGATTCAGTTCACCACAGCTCCTAAAAAAGCATTCAAATGTTGAGGTTCATACAATTAATTGATCTTTCCAGGCTATAAGCTACAAATGAAGGAGACTACTGAATTTTTGTATAGAAAGAATCCCTGTAGGACAAAACAGTTTTCAGTAACAGGGAAATTAGGCTGGTATTCCAAAACTGAGGATTAAAAGAGAGCAGGCAAGGAATCTAAGGGTACCTTTGTGGGGAGACCTGGACCTGCTGCCACACATGGGTTAAAGAGTGTAGGTGTGTGAATCCATCTGTGCAGGCTCCTCCTGTGCCATGGCCAGGAGAGACCCTCTCTTGCACGTGGCCCCACTGACCAACCCCATCCCTCCCCAGCTTTCCTGCCAGGATGGAATGAGAAGAGCAGCTGAACCCTCCCTGGCACTTAGCACATTGTTAAGCTCCAGCATGAATAACCTGTCTTTCTTACAGCTGAGGATGATTTTGCCCACCCTTTTTTCATATTTACATTCCCAGGATCTTAAACACAATAGTGTTTCCTTTGATTACTCACAGCTGCCTAATCAGCCTTGACATTACAAGTCCAACTTTCCTTTTCTACCAAAGGAAAATGAACAACCAGCCTCTCCCTGCATCATAGGTCAAACATCAGAGACTACAGCTTTACCTGATTTTCAGATAACAGTTCTCCTCTTATCTGACTCCCCACTTCTTCAGACTGTAGCAGAGCTCTGTAGCCCTGAGGCTACAAATACTTAAAGTAAAGCCAGCCACAAAATCTCTTTCAGACTAGTTCTCATTTAGTTCCAAATTCAGGTCAGGGAGAAGCCCAGACCTGTGCAGGAGCACAGCGGTTCTGAAAAACACAGTAATGGTTAATATCTTAACTTCTCATTTCATCATCACTGCTTCAAAAAAGTTTGGCTGCTTTAATATAAAACTGAAGTGGAAATTTGTATGTAAGACAAAAGAACATTTTTCCAGTAAGAACTCGGGGAGGTTTATCCAGTTTGATCCTTAGCTGTTATTTTATCAATTAACTGAGTTGATTTCAGCTTCACTCAACTGCTTTCTACCAGTTGGGGGTAGGACATGGTCCTCATCTGCTCTTCTTTGATTCATAAATAAATGAATAACTGTACAACAAATTAAATCCATGCCTCTGGATCTGAGACCAGTAACCAGACACTAAGAAGATACCACCTGAGGATGAGGAGGGAACTCAGAGGAGGCCACCAGATGATTAGAGATGGAGCACCCCTACCATGAGAACAGGCTGAGGGAATTGGGGTTGTTCAGCTTGAGGAAGAGAAGGCTTCAAGGTGACCTAATTGCAGCCTTGCAGTACCTGGAGGGATCCTACAAGAAAGATAGACAGAGACAATTTACAAGAGGATGTAGTGACAGGATGAGTGGGAATGGGTTCAAACTGAAAGAAAGTAAGTTTAGATTGGACATTGGGAGCAAATTCTCCCCTGTGAAGGTGGTGAGGCACTGGAATAGGTTTCTCAGAGAAGTTGTGGATGCCCCATCCCTGGCAATGTTCAAGGTCAGGTTGGAAGAAGCTCTGAGCAGCCAGATCTGGTGAAAGGTGTCCCTGCCTACAGCAGAGGTGGCTGGAACTAGATGATCTTCAAGGTCAATTCCAACCCAAGCCATTCTATGACTTAAAAATTAGTTAGTATTGGTATTGATTGACATTTTTTAAAGAATAAATGTGGGTGAATTTCATGAAACAATGGTCAGCTAAATTTATATATGAGCAAAAGCTAACCTTCAGGTCCCACTTTCCTACTGTAATAGACCTTGGTTACACAAACAGAAGCTGTAAAGTGCTGGCACACAGAAAGGAAAGAAAAAAGGGGAAAATATCAAATCCAAGCTATGTGAACTGAGGAAAAACAAGGACAAAAAGAACTACTGTTAAATAAAAATACACAGGCAGTGTCACTGAGCACTTACATATTCCTTTTTTAGAAGTAAATGCAGGTATCAGAGTGCAGCGTTTATGACAGGCAGATCTTGATAATCTTTTACTGTCCTTTGGCTCAGTGCTGGGTTAAAGGTGCAATGGAGCTGGAAGGGGAGCAGCTGGAACACACAGCCAAAAATAGAAAGTGCCTACAAGCTGTCAAGGGTGAGGTTGCAGCACACACAGCCACACGCCTTCAGCCAGGGCAGAGGGATGTGCTTTTGGCAGCGTGGGCAGAGGACAGACTCCTCTCAGGGATCCTTTGTGCTGCACTGACCTGAACCCACAGCACAGCAGTATTGCCATGGAGGAGGAGCCTGGAGGAAGAAACCTACAGGAAAGTACAAATCTCTGTAGGTAAGGGAAGAAGTGCAGGTTTCAGTTTTGCTGTGCCACAAAGAACCTAGAAAAATCTTGGCCAGATGAAAAGGTCATTCTCGCCACCCCTGAGATTCAGAAACTGAGACCAAATTCAAGTGATCACTGCAAGGATGTGTGTCTTCCTCCTGTGCCTCCTGTGGTGGCTATATGTATGTGCTCATCCTGGAGGTAACTGGGTCTTTCCTTGTGCTCTCACTCCAAATCTCTACTTCTGCCTCTGAAAAAGGAACTGCTGCTTATCTTGATGGATTATCATGTGGCTATACTCATTATTCTATCAAAATACCTTCTGATTCTGACCAGGCAAGTGTTAAAAAATATAAAGAAAAGTTTAGAGGAAGCTATGCTGCATTCTCAGGAGCCAACTCTGAAGCAGGAGCTTTTGCTTAAGCCATACCTGCTGAGACCTTCTGTCTCAGGAATCTTGGGTTTTGCACAGCACAGGCTTTACCTTTGGTGAGAAATAAACAGGCTTCAAGGAGTGGAGGATGCCTCAGCATCTGCTGTCTGTGGCTGTGAATTAACTTCTCGATGGTGTTCTTGATAGGCTTGGCACATTCACAGGCTGGGAACAAAGCAATGGCTATTGGCCACAGCATATGTGCTCATTTATCCTGAATTTTCTCATCTGTAAATGGGCATCTGCTCATTCAGCTTGGGAGACTGATGTCACTGTTCTCTCCTCCGTGCAGGAAATGGACACACGTTCAGCTGATTGGACTCCCTGACCACCAGTGCTCAGGCTGCCATTTGCTATGGAGGTATCGACTTTTAGCACTGTTAAACCAGTGCAAGGACAAGGCAAATGGCAGTTTTCTCTGCAAATTCAAATGGATAGACAAACAGAAATTCAGAGATGGCTGAGAAAACAAGATAGACTCTAATTTTAGCTGCTGATGACGCACTATCACACCTAACTCCCTGTGTAGCTGTAAGCCTATCAGACAAGATTTACAGTGGTATCTAGACCTCTAAAGATAAAGAGGTGTCAAGGGACAGCTATTAAAGCATCCAAATGAGTTTCCCCTTTACCTTCTGTAAGATTTAGTGTTTTACCTGAATGGATGGTTTTTGCAGAACTGCAGACACTCCATAACCCTGCAGGAAGGTCCCATTTTAAAACCAGCTGCAGTATCCAGGCCTGTGCACTGCAGCAGGTCACTTCTTTTAGGAGTGCTGACACCCATGGGGATATTTCTGTGGATCCCTCTATGCAGCTGGCAGGTAACTTGGGGCTTTCAAAGTGCTCCTTGTAGGAGCTAGTGGTACATGCAGCATCTCATACTGCATTGTATCTAAAATAGCCAGATGGTGTGAGTATTACCCTCTATCCCAGCCAAAATGTCTACCTACCTTGTTAATCCCTTTTGGTTAGGGATAGGTCACATACATCATGCCTAACATGCATTTCAGCATACTTAAAACTAAATAGCCTTTTAAAGTTTGTCTAACTTTCGTCTGAAGTGATAGAAAAATATATAATTCAGAAAAGCAATTTATCCCTGCTATAATGCTTCACTTCTTAGGTGGCCTGGGTCACTCACCAGAGACAGTTACTTATCTCCAACTAGTAAGGGGGATGAAAGATAACAATCTCAGAGTGTGAGTCAGGTTTTTTAGATCTTGATTTTCTTGTATTCAGGCATTAGCTTATTTTACAAAAAGAAACCAAGCTTATTGACACAGAGACACTCTAGCTGAGGAAAGGCCACACAATTGTCAAGGTTCTTTTTTGCTTTGTTTTCCCCATTTTAGTATTTATTTTAATAAAATATTATTCATCTCATGCTTGTGTTTGTACACCATAACACCTGGACTGTGCATTTACAATACCTGGCTAAGAGCTAAACAAGGTCTCCTACAGAACAGGTCTCTTGTGTCAAATTACAGTGGGCTTCAGGTTGCAAGACAGGCTGTGACTATGATGGGTTGATCTTGGATACCCACCCAGCTGCTACATCATCCTTTCTCAGCAGGACATGTGACAAAATAAACTGGAAAGGCTCATGGTTTGAGATATATTGAGGGAGATTCATTTGCCAATTACCATCAAGGGCAGAGCAGACTTGACTTGGAGAAAAGTAATTTAATTTATTGTCACTTTCAGTAGATTCAACTAGTGAGAAAAAAAGCAAAATTAAAACACTGTCTCCCAGCCCTTTTTCCCAGGCCTACCTTCCCCCTCCCACTCCTGATTTTTCTCCCCCAAAGGGTACAGGGACTGGGGATGCTGACAGTTGTGTGGAGACAGGACCCAACTTCCACTACTCAGGACCCCTGCCTGCTGCCCCCAGCCCATCCGTGGAGATTCAGCAGGAAAGGTGAACAGCTCACCAGGGCAGAGGTCCCTTTGAGCATTGATGCCTGCCAGGTCCACCTGGTCCTTCACTCCTGCCTAGAATTCCTCTGTTTGCAGAGGACAAACAGTTTGAGCTTTCTCAGTGCCTGAAATCACATCACTGTCTGTACTGGAGTCAAAGGCAGTTTTCTGCCCCTCTGGACTTGGTAACCCAACACAGAATTCCATGGGGAGTGAGATATATTCCTTTGGTTTTGTGTCTTGGACAGGGGGCCACAAGCAAATGTAGCCAGTGGTACAGACAGTTTAAAAGAAAAAAACCCAAAAAACAGTTAAGAAGAGAGGTTGAAAGCAGTTGTCCACAAAGATAGATGTCACTGAGGATCCAATTGTTCCTGGAGATGTCATTCAGCTCACATGGCCACATGAGTGAAAGGTCCTTCACCACAACACACCTTCCCCAGGCTGTCCCTGACCTAACTCTTGTTTATTTAGATGAATGTCTGATATTATTCAGGCTTCCCAGTGTACATCCCACCTGAAGTGAAGAATTATCCTCTCTCTGAGCCTTCCTAATCACTATTCCACAGCAATCAGTTAGGAGGTGAGTAACAAGCAATTAGGCCTTCAGGAGAGTGGATAAACACTTCAGACACTAAGATCTGGCCTAATGTAAATACATTTTGCAATCAAGAATGAAATCAAACAACAAAAAGTTCTGAAACCAGAATTTGTCCTCGAGTGGAACAGTGCAAGACAGATGAATGTGGCCTTTGCTGGCACATAGAATGGTGTCATCTTTGCCCAGAGGCTCTTTCCAGGAATGTCAGTAATTTACTGAAAGAGTAAAGTTGCTCATGGAGCAGACAAGATTTTAAAAAACAGAAGATTCTCAGCCCCCTAACAACAGCTAGAGCTTAACCTGGGGCCTGAGCTTAACCAACAGCAACAGCCAGCTTTACCTGGGGCCAGCACAGCTGAAAAGCTGAGTGAAAACTGTGGTGCCAGTCCAGCCTCCACTGCTGCTTGAAAAGTGACCTGGTGCCTCTATCTAAATAAGCTTTATTTGGTACATTTGTGAAAATATGAGGTCCAAGTTTTCAGTTTTCTGTGGCTGTGTCAGATCAACCCATCCATCAAGAGCTTGGCTGTGTGATGAAAGTGAAAATCATATTCCTACTTCTCAGAGACAGGCAAAAGGGCTTAGATGGGTATCTTATTTGAAAAAAAAAAAAAAAAAACCAGAAAAAAACCACAAAAAACCCAAACAAACAAACAAACAAACAAAATAAAAGGTCCCTAAATAGCAGGCCTGAGTGTAAATTATTTAATTATTTGTAAATTTAATCAAAATTCTGCCAACTAACGTAAACTGGGAAAATTAATTGAAACAAAATTTAAACTGTTATTCTTTCTGGGTCTGGGTATTTTTCATAGCATTTGATAGTTTGCAGTTGACAATGGCATTTCAACACACAACAGACCTACCTTCATCTGGGGGAAAATAAAAAAAATCCAGGTAATCTTTTTAATGATGATTATTATTATGTTGACTTGATGAGTGAACCAAGGATGGAATCTCTTGCATATTGTTATAGTTTTCATTCTATCCCCCTCTTGTATTTTCTGGTTGGTTGTTTGGTCAGTTTTTTATCATAATGTGCAACTCCAGGGAAGGAAACACCCTTGGTCTGAAGCTCCCAGCTGCCTCAGTCTTTTGTGTGCTTTGAGTGAGGGAAATTGTCATCTGGGTAAATGCCACACAATCCAACCCTTATTTCACTGCAGTCAGCAGTAAAGATTTAGGCTCAGGAGGAGTGAAGACCCTGGAAATGAGATGCTTCATCAATTCTTTGTAATAGACACTTCATATTTTGGGATGTGTCCTTTAGTGACCTCCTGAGGTTTTCAGGGCTGTGGAAGCAGCTGTCCCTACAGGGTTCTTTGTTGTCCCAGAGGTCTCTCCTCTTAAATTAACAGATGGGGACACAGAATGAAACTGGAAAGAAAGTTCAGCTATTTGTAAATTGTGAGTTTGGTTTTGCTTTGTTTTCTTCTGTATTGTTTTGTTATTGTAGTGGATGGCTGAGAACCCTGGTCCTAATGGCAGCAAATCATGTACTGAAAGCAAATAGCATAAAAAACCAAGATGCAAAGCAACTCTCATGGAGGTTTAGGCAATGTGTCAGCCAGAGAAATGAAGAATTTTTTCAAGCATGAGAAGAGTTCTTGCACAAAGAAGATCCCAAGTGAAAGAGAGAGAAAGGAAGGCTTTGAGACTAAGAAATTATTTTTTTCTGAACCCTCTAAAGAGATAAAACAAAGACAATTCTGGATTTGTTACTGATATGAAATGGAAATGA
The DNA here is from genome assembly GCA_037834095.1 of Argya squamiceps. Classification (NCBI taxonomy): domain Eukaryota; kingdom Metazoa; phylum Chordata; class Aves; order Passeriformes; family Leiothrichidae; genus Argya; species Argya squamiceps. Next base: position 142,787,097 of record JBBMKD010000102.1, on the reverse strand, counting down.
TCTCTACTCACAATGTGTTTGCAAAGTACAGGTAATGCTGGATTCCCTCTAGCAGTATCTTCTGTTGTAGCCAGAGGTATAAGAATAAAAACATGTCTTTGTACCAAAAATTTCACAATAACTGGAGTTGCTGCTTGGAGTTTTCATCTTGTCTTATTATTAGGGAATGAGATTTGCCAAAAGCCTCACAGAAAATTGCAAAAGGATACTGTAAGTGGAGAATCTCAGTCTGGAGGGTTCAAAAGATCCAGAACAATGTCAGCAGGGCTTTGTAGAGGGATATTCTGTTTGATTGCTCACTGCAGAAAACTGAGGCCTGAAATCCAGGAGGACTTTAAATTCAATAGTAGGATTAATGGGTACAGAGGCTCCAACCCCAGATTTCACTGCAGAAGCATCAGAGTCTTAACCTCCACAAATCAGAGAGAGATACAAGTGCATAGGCTTTGTCTTTCTCCTCATACAGGGTAGGTAACACATCTGCAATGTGGGTGCAAGATTAGCAACTGCAGCCTTTGATTCGAAGTCTCAAAGTATTTTGTATTTCCTGAAGCCTTAATACCCAGGATTATGTTTTTCTTTTCTTTTTGTAATAAAAATTACCTTCTGAGTGGTAATAAAGAGTGCTATATATTTCTAATATCAGAAGAATTAAAATTTCAATGCTATTATTTTCCTTCAGTTTTAAAATACCCTGCTGCTTAAATTAATCTTGTATTTCCCCACTTCAGCCTCCTTACTCCTGAAGACCAGGGAGAAGGATAGGAAAAGTAGAATCCATCATGCAGGGAAGCTACAGAGCACTAAAACAGGAGTAGGTTAGTCCAGTGCTTGCCCCACTCCTACTCTTCTTTTCTTTCCTCCCAGGCAAAGTGTCAGGGATCACTTATTTCTGCTCCCACAAACCCTCTTCTCTAAACCAAAGGCTCTCTCACTGTAGAGGGTTGAGATTTAATCTTCCTCCCTCCCTGCAGCTAACTGTGAGCTCTGACAGTCCAGACAGTTTCCTCATTGGAAAAGGCACTTAGCCTTGCACTGTGACTCTTTACCCATCTAGAAGATAAATCAGTGGACTCCAGTGTGAACACTGATTGTATTGGTATTGCTATTAATAGTATTTTACTGTCAGACTATCAGGCAGATGTCTCTTCTCCCATTATTTTTGGTCCTGAAACACATATGCCACTTAAATTAGAAGAACCAAAATGATTGCTAAAACAAGGGAAAGTAAATAAAAAATCAAGGAATTCTTGCTGGCTTTGACTCAGCTTTGTGATATTACATTCCTGCTCCTTTTCGTTCCCTAGAAATACAGGCGAAAATTTAATTTCCCAAATGTGTTCTATGGCATTAAGATATTCCTGAAATTTTTGGGCCAGTGAATGTATTCAACCCTTGTCTGTTGCTGATGACACAGAGAGAAATAGCTAAGCATTTCTAATTGCATTAATCTACTGCATTATCCATCTTAGAGTGGGGGATAATAATACAAATCTGGAGACTTGCTAGAAAGTGTGTATCATGCAGTCATGTAAATGTAAATCTTCTTGTCTTTCTTTGTATGTATTTCATGCAATGTTGATGATAAGCATCAGTTATTAATCATTAATTTTTAAGAACACTCAATTTTATTAGTCTGTATGAGACCACATTTATCTTGCCTCCAGCCTGGATGGTTTCAGGTTTTGTGTCTTTTTATTGGGCTAAAGATGTATAGCTTAAAATTGAGTCTGAAAGAAGAATTTGAACTAAAGAAGAACTATTTTTGAGTACTTAAAATACACTGAAACACAATTTCCTGAGCTTCAGTAAGTCCATACATTTCCCAACTCCCTTGATAAAGAATGGAAACAAAAAGCACCAGATTCATCCTGGCTTACTGCAGGCATAAGCAAGAGGTGCCACTTCAGGGAGTTGTCACTCTAAATCTCCCATGTATTCTGGAAAAGACAGTTTTCTTCATGAAAGCAGAGTTGTCTATCCACCTTATACACTGTGGATTCCACCTGACTCCTTGAGGGAAAATGGAATCCTCTCAGTTCCAGCTAGGTTCTTACTGTATGTAATGAGTCTGGGCCAAGGAAAGTGGAGTTTGTTGGACAGAGCAAGAAACATCCATAGACTATAGCCACTTTCCTACTAAAGATGAGGGAACACCAATGGTCACCAGACCCAGACTGTATGTTCTGCTGTATTCTTCAGACCAGCATAATTCTGGTCTGGGACATCTAGAACATCCCTGAGGTCCTAGCAGAGGGCAGAAACTCTCAGTGATTAGTCTGTGTACAGTCATCCTTTAGAGAGCAAGCAAAGTTAACAGTATGGATATCGGTTGTTCTGTGCCAGTCAGACAGAGTACTAAAGGCCAATTTTAGACACAGGTATTTTACTAGAATTGGTGTAACTGGGGCTTGGATTAGCCCCAGCTGCCTCCAGACTTCTCCTAACCAATGCCAGATGCAGATATTTTCAAGCTTCTCTTTTGTTAAAATCTAACTGCAGATAAATCAATGCAATAAAAGCATCTCATTTAAAAAATGTGGGCAGCACTTTGAGAGATTTCTATCGCCATGTCACCGGGTTATGGTCTGCTTATGATTTAAATGTTCTGATTGTTTTTCTTTAAACCAAACAATTTATGTCTTTCTTTGTGACCTTGCCAAAGTAAACATGCCGGGGAAGAGGAAGGGTCACAGTTTGACAGACCAGTTTGCATGGCCATAGGAAACAGATCTCAAACAGACAAACCTGACTTACAGAATTGTTTGATTTTAATCAAATGGAACTCTGCACTAGAAAACAGATCTTTACACTTAATATTTAATATTATTTATTTATATTTATTTTTATTTATATTAAATAATTATTTAATATTAAATCACAAGCAGATCATAACCCGGTGACATGGCGATGGAAATCTCTCAAAGTGCTGCCCACATTTTTTAAATGAGATGCTGTTATTGCATTGATTTATCTGCAGTTAGATTTTAACAAAAGAGAAGCTTGAATATATCTAAATTAGAGAGGAAAATAATAAAGAAGGCCCCAGTCTATTCTTCAGAGAATAGGATTACCAACCCATCAGCACTGAACATTTATAGAGAAAGAGATCTTATTTGCTGAATTACTATAAAAATACCAATGAAATTTTACCACGCCCTCAAGCTGTTTTCAAATCAATCAATGAATACGTCAATATGACTACTGCTAATGAGTTCAGTGGAAATATAGCTATGAATATTTGGGATGTTTAAGAACTCTAGGAAAGATCATGGGTCAAGCATTAAAAACTGTTGTTTTTTTTTTAAATTACATCTGATGCCACAATGTGGGCGGTCTACAGCTTAGAAATGGAAGATCAAATTCCAAGACCACTCAGACCCTCACATCAGGTAGACCTTTATCTCTGAAAATTGTATCTTAATTAAGAATAACTTGAAACATATGCATCCAAAATTACAGATTGTTTTTGAAAATAATGGCTTTACCTTGCCCAATTATCCTGTGTAACATAAGGATGAAAGTTAGCAGCTTCCTGTTCTGTTACTCAGATATGTAGATCACAGCTCTTTCCCCAAATTGCTATCAGTAGTTCTATCTCATACACAGATTGTTGGATATTTTTGTGTTTTCTCTCAAGATTTTTCAGTAACATTCACTAGCATCATCACTTAAACACAAACATAGACAGTCTCCTCTAATTTCTAAAACAACACCAGTTTCTCTGACATTTAAAAGAGAAATAATATTGATATTCCTTTTTTGATATTGACAAATGCAGACAGTTTTGTAGTTCTTTCATTTATTTCCCCCCCCAAATATCAATTAACCTTTTCAGGCAATTGCAATTAAAATATCATTATTATTGTTTTATTTTGAATAATGTTCTTGTAGCCATAACTATCTACCTTTCTGCAGAAGACTTTTTCTTTAGAACTTATTTATTTTTTTCAAGAGTATCAGTTGAAAAAATAAAAAGACACTACTTTTTTTTCTGTAAATCTTTCTATTTTGTTGGTTTTGTAAAGAACTATCTCAGCAGCAGCTCAAATAGCAGAGCATTCCAAGCAGACTTCATTTCATATGTAAATTAATTTGTCTGATCTTCATTTATTCCAAGTAATTTTTTAATAAAAATCCTGAGAAGAACTGAAACTGAATCTTAATGTCTCATCTCTAGGCTTCACATAGCTTTTATGTCTTTCAAACAGCCTACGAACCAAGCAAAATATAATCATGTGTTTGATTTGCATTCTGAATTACACAGTATTCTTACTACTGTAGTAAGATTTTCCTCTATTTTGCATAATGATTGCTACAATAGAAAAGTTATATAACAGAGAAGCAGTTTTTGAGAATTAGGAGCAGAACAAAGTTTTTTCCCCACCCCAGTTCTGTGCTGTAACCACAACACCACAACTATGTCTTCTCCTTTTTGTTTTCCCTAGGACCAGAAGTCTCTCTTTGGAAGAATGGAGGGAATGCAAGGCTGACTGGAAAATAACTTCAAAACATTTAAGGCAGAGGAGAAAATGCAATCTGAACCTCCCTGGTTCTGTGCCAAACTCTCTAATCATTCGACTGGTCCATAAAGGGAGACAAAGAGGACTATGATGGGCAACACAGTCAGGTCACTAGGAAACAAAACTGAAGAAACCTCTTCTTATGATAGTCCCAGTTGGGTTGAGGTTTTGAGGCTTGGAAAGGTGTCTGTAGAGTTCAGGAACCTGCAGGCTTTGTTCCACAGGCTTAGGGACTTTATAACCTTAAATTCTATCACTATTTTACTGTCTTGCAAAACACACTTAGTCATTTCCAAAGATACTGGGGAATATAACAGCTTCTGTCCCTTGAACTTGTCCCTATACACTTTTAGACAGAAATATCCTTTTATTTATCTGTCAGGTTTGTCTGATTCAACTGAGTGTCTCAGTGTTGCTGCAAGGGCACTGGCCTTTGGTGTCTCCTGAGGGAAGTTCGTTCCCTTTCCCAGAGACATTCAGTTGAAGTTTTGCTGTGCTGAGGCAGCGCCAGCTCAGCTCATGTTCAGGAGCTGCCTACTCTTCTTGGCAATATGGGTTTAAGACATGTCCCCCTCTGGTTTGGCAATATTTTCCACTTGTTTTAGAAAAAAATCGTATATGTGTACAGGGATTTAGGTTTTAAAAGACAACATCTACATGTACAAAGAGCTGTCTGAGGCCTGAATTTCTTCTTGAACTCAGTTCAGAATATCCTAGTTTCCATAGCCAAAACTCTACAAGGTTTCAGATTAAATTATTTAATGACCCTTTGTGCATTTCAGTACTAAATGGGAAGAGTACTCTGGGATAAGAGCACAATCACAGAAAACCTTTGGTCAGAAAGGACTCCTGGAAATACCTAGTGCCACTCTTCTGCTCAAATCAAAGCTGGCTTCCAATTTCGGTGAAGTAGCTCAGATCCTTATTTAGGGTTGCAGAAATAGTGAACATCCCCAATGGATGGAGCTTCTACCATCTCTGTGAACATTTCTGTCAGTGTTTAACTACAGTCATGGTGATTTTTGGTTTTTTATGTTCTTATTTTCCTTATATCCTAACTGAAGAACAAGGAGTTTCCAATGATCAGGAAGACAAGTGGCGTTCATGGGAAGGGGCTGATTAGATAAATTAGATAAATGGAGTGCAGAGAAAAGGCTTGAAGCACTGTTTGATAATGGAAACAGCCATTTATATTAACACTCTGGGATCCTAAGAGAAATGTCAAAACAAGAATGAGAGCAGTGGACGATTCAAGGAATAATAATCCTGCCTCTCAGTAGCCTCTGAGACAATTTTTTCAGATGAAAACTTGATCACAAGGTGAGTTTTGCAAAGCTTTCATACTTTTCACTCTCACAATAATGCTCCAATTATCAGAATCTTAATTACCAAAATAAACTACAGGGAAAAAACATTCAGCATTCCATTTTTAGCTGCAGGCAGCTGCAGCTGGGCATGATTATAATAGCAATGATTAGTTGCCCATGAAAATTACAATGATGTTTGTGAATAAACTTCTCCAAGTTTACATTTGAAAATTATTAAAAACAATATGGTTTTTGCTTAGTGGGGTCAAGCAGTTAGAGGTTCCGTACAGGTGTCTTCCCAGAATCTCATCATCCATATTTTTAAAAAGCAATCATTTCATTACTTCTCATCATCTGTCTAATGCTGTGGGCTCACGTGAGCTCTTCAAACATAGCCGAATGATCTTCACTTTTCTACTTAATCTCTTTATGGCACATGGATTTCATTAAGTATTTCAGGGAGAGCATTTCCAATAGACATCCAAACACAGCTGAAATGTTATTGAAATCTTTCCCTCCTGCAATACAGAGAATAACTATCAACCCAGCGCATCAGTGTCATTTAGATTACTGGTGAGAAACTTCAAACTGCTAGGTCTGTGGAGAAGCTCACATTAATCTGTAATGCAGAGAACTTTAGGGGGATTACTTTAATCTGGCACAACCAATTAATTAACAATAGAATGACCTTAGCAATTCACATCACACCAGGATAATTGATTCCATGAGATCAAGCCTCTGAAGGGGTATTAAAGCATAGCTCGGATGTACTGAGTGACAGCAGAAATGTAGAGACATCACCACAAACTGATCTACAGGTGAAAATTGCATCAGTACAGATGCTAATGTGGAGTCACACCTGGATCATTAAAGTAATCCCAAAGGCTGTGTGAGTATGCATTTCAGCAGCAGAATTACTTGCTTTAGACTATCTTTTGACTGGCTCTAAAAGGAGTATTTTTGGAATAGCTCTTACGCCAAAGCTATCCCAAAATAAAAATCTCCATCATGAAGTAAACCATACTCTGTATGAAACCCCTTAAGTCCCTTCTAAACACCTCTGTCAGGCAATCAGCCCTCTTTTTTGTATTTCTGTCAAGGTCCAGTTGCTTTGTAGCTTGATCTCACTCTCTCAGCCACATTTCCACCTCCAAGAGACTCCTCTGGGAAGTTTTGACCAGCTGCTGTGGAAAAAGGAGCTTTGTCAGAATGAAGGATTGCTTATTTACTCAAATAGCTGCCAGAGGAAAGAGTTAGCCCAAGACTAAGGTATCATCAAGTCTAACTAAAGTTCACAATCTCCTCAAAAGTTTTAGATGCTCCTTGTTCACTCAAAGAGCCAGGTCCATTTCCTGAAGCTTCCTTATCCTCTTTTGCTTCTCTTGGGCTCACTCCTGAAATATGTCCCTTAAATAGCTCTTTTCCTGCCTCATTTACTTCCCTATGCCAGCTCTGGCTTTCCCCAAAACTGTCCATAGAAATGGTTTGTGAAATGTTCTTTTAGTTTTTGATCTTAGATCCACGAATTGTAGAAAAGCCCAACATGTCTGTGTACTTGGCTGCAGACAGATAAATAGGCACTTCCCCTAAGCCTTCTTTGTTCTTTCAAGGCCTTCTGATATTTTCTTTGAAGATATTTTTTATCTGCCCTTATTTCATTTCTGACTGCTTTTACCAACAACCCTTTGTCTTTGTTCCTTGAAGCTATATAAACAATACCAAGAAGGTAAATTGTAGGATATAGACAATAGTTAAAAATTAACCAGACAGCTCCATCATCTGTGAACTCTTTTACAAAACACTATTCCAAAAGCTGGCTCTGGGCTGAAATAATTATGGTACTTTGAAAACAAAGTAATTATTTCCAATTAAATCACTTTTATAGTGCAATTAGAGGGCCATATGGAACAGTTTTTCTCTTCAAAACAGCTAGAAGACATCTGAAGGATTGCAAAGAGCCAGATTCATTCCCCCTATGGAATCAGGACTAAATTTTCTCGGGGACAAGCGTAAGTCACAATATAAGAAAGATATGAAGCTATTAGAGAGCATTCAAAGAAGGGCTGCAAAGATGGTGAAGGGTCTGGAGGGGAAACCAAAGGAGTTGCAGCTGAGGTCACTTAGATTGTCTAATCTGGGGAAGAGACTGAGGGGAGACCTCATTGCAACTACAGCTTCCCCATGATGGGCAGACACTGATCTGTTCTCTGTGGTGACCAGTGACAGGACCCAAGGGAATGGCCTGAAGCTGTATCAGGGGAGGTTTAGATTGGATACTAGAAAAAGGTTTTTCAGCCAGAGAGTGTCTGGGGACTTCAATAGGCTTTCTAAGGAAGTGATCACAGCCCCAAGCCTGACAGAGTTCAAGCATTTGGACAATGTTCTCAGGAACATACGAAGTATGGATACCTGTTATGATTCTGTGCAGAGTTAGGAGTTGGGCTTGATGATCTTTGTGGGTCCTTCCAAGTCAGGATAGTGTATGATTCTGTGATTCATCTGTTCACTGACTTTTCCATCCTCAGGTAGCAATGCACCTGAGACGAATTAAATCTGGTTCAAATACATTAGCACTCCATTTAAGCTCCTCTGAGAGAAAAGTTACAACTTCTATTTCAATGTTCCCAACTTCCAGACTGCTTTAAGACACTAATGATACAAAACAACTTGACATATGCTTCTAACTGGTAAGAGGTGAGTAGGAGCCTGACAATTTTGTCATTCTACAATTGAAGAGGTTAAGAATAGAAATCCTGAAAAAAGGGAAACTGACACTCACAAACCGACCAATTTTTACTGTCCTTTTCTAAGAAGAATGGGAGGAAAAAGGCACCAATTCTGCCACAAATAGGTAAGAGTGAAGGAAGAAGAAATAATGGAAAAGCACTAACTCCCCACACCCAAATTAGCTCTTTTCCATGCTAATAGTTCCCAGGTTCCATGCTTTGCTGCAGATGTTGGCTGTGCTGGAGGATTTGAGCAGCCAGGTCTGGTGCAAGGAGTTTGGAGGGGCAGCTGTGAATGTTAGGAGATGGTCCATGATGGCGAGGGGTTATCTCACATCAAAGCAGCTCTGTCCTGCCATGCACTTGTTCCAGTCCAATTAGTCTGCTGTGCCTTGCATTTCCCAGGTAAGTATCTGAGGTTCTTCTAGACTTATTTTTAATAAAGTATCTGAACTGAGTAGACCATTAAAATTAATGATCTAAAATATGGACTACAGCTGCTTCTATATTTATTAGGTGTTCAGTGCAGAAGTTACAAAGGGTTTTTCCTGCCCTTTTGCAGGGTTTTCTCTGCCCTTTTGGATGAAACCTTGTTGACTATGCCAGTGTAAAGCTTACAGCTGTATGGGGTTTGCATGGCCAAGCTTTGGTAGTGGGAGGTCACTAGAGTAGCTTCTGTGAGAAGCTGCCAGAATCTTCCTTCATGTCTGGCAGAGCCAGTCTCTGGTGGCTCCAAAGATGGACATGTTGTTGGTCAAGGCTGGGACAATTAGAAAAGGTGGTAATGCCTTTGTGATAACATATGGAAGAAGAAAGATAAACAAAAAGTTATTGTGCAGTTGTAATTGTGGCTAGAGAAGAGTGGGATGAGAACAAGTGAGAGGAACAACTCTGCAGACCCCAAGATCAGTGAGGAAGGAGGGGGTGGAGGTTTTTCAGATGCCGGAGCTGGAATTCCTCTGTAGCCCCAGGTGCAGCCCATGGTGAGGCTGCTGTGCCCCTGCTGTGCCCTGGAGATCCATGGGGATGCAGAGATCCACCTACTGCCCATGGAGGAGACCCACACCAGAGCAGAGGGATGCCTGAGAGGAGGCTGTAACCCCGTGGGAGGCTCATGGAGAGAGGAGCCCAGGCTGGAGCAGCCTGTCCTTGAAGGACTGCACCCCATGCAAGAGTGACCTACACTTCAGGAGTTTGAGAGGAACTCCTGCCCGTGGGATAGAGTCATACTGCAGCAGGTCGCAGGGAGATGTTTTTGCGAGATGGAGCCATGTTGGAAAAGTTCATGGAGACCTGTTTCCCATGGGAGGGACCCCACAGTGGAGCAGGGGCAATAACTCCTCTCCCTGAGCAGGGGGAGAAACAACCTGTGATAAACTGACCATAGCCCCCATTCCCTTTCTCCCTGCACTGCTGGGGAAGGAGATAGAGCTGGGAAGGAGGGAGGGGTGAGGAAAAGGTGTTTTGAAAATTTTATTTTACTTCTCGTTATCCTGCTCTGATTTTCTTAGCAATAAGTTCAATTAATATCCGTAATTTCAAGCCTGTTTTGCCAACGACAGTATTTGGTGAGTGATCCCTCCTGGTCCTTATCTGAACTCATGAACATTTTGTAATATTTTCTCTCCCCTGTCCACCTGCAGATGGGAGTGAGAGAGAAGTTTTGGTGGGTGCCTGGCATCCTACTACAATTGTCCAGTGCAAATGCAGTTGACTTGTATGCACTTATGTGCATTGAGCATGTGGCATCAGACATGATGAGCTGGGGGAAGAACTTCATCAAAAGCAAGTTCCACAGTCTGTGATCAATTTTTACCCCTACTTCATTGTGCTAAGCTGTTAAAAACTGCTTTTGGACATTTTCCAGTCTTGCTCTGCTTACATTATACACTTTCAAATTATTATTGCAGACAATTTTTTTCTTTTTTATTCATGGCCATCTTTCAAGGTTTATCATGAAGAGATTTTAAAATTACAAGCTACATTAATACAGATGTCTCCTCAATAGAACATCTAGAACATTTTATGGCATATTTTATAGTTCTTAATAAGACTTTGTTCTTTTTCCTTCTGTCTCAAAGAGCTTTAACAAAGAGAACCCAAAACTAGTCATGGTCTACTAAACTTTCATCAAGGGAAGACCAAGTGAGAGCTTTGCTTTTTTTATTTTTTCTTTTTTTTTTTTTTTTGAGGCATTTAACTTTGGCATAATTGTTCTACCATGGATTAGACTGGGTTATTAATTCCATTTTACCTTCCCTGATGTTAAAATTTTCAAAGAATCCTGTCTTAAACAAGATCATTCCAAGTTCTAGATGAGAAACTTACATCAAAACAACTTAGTAGAAGCAAATTTGGGCTACTGAGGTTTGGGTTGTTTTTTTTCTTTATATTGTCTGATTTCTGAAGAACATTCCAGCTTTTTATGGAAAATGGAGCACAAGTCAAAACACTTCCTTTGGTTCTAAAGGGCTGCTCTAGTGACTCATGATGATTATAGTTTAAGTGCACTGCTCTCCTTTCTGGACAAGTTTATGTGTCAGCATCCATAGTCAAGAAGGTACTCCCACTGTAACACAGCTATTTCTGAAAATGAGGATTAGGACTATAGCACCAAAACAAGCATGGGGCTGAAACACATAACTGACAAGGAATTAAGAAGTCTGGATCAAAGATTTTTTAAGATAAACATTGTTTTCTTTCCCACCTGCTGCCCACGTTGCTAAAAAATCACTGTCCTTCTGTGAGTTCAGGGCTTGATTCTTCGATGCAGTGAAAGAAGAGGTAAAGCAAAAAGATCATGAATTATCAGAAAAAAATCATTATGAGATAAAATCTTCAAGAGCTGAGCATGGCAAACAAAAAATAAAAGAAAAGGTTATCATAACCTGGAAACTTCTCATCTCCATATTAAGTTTATAAGAAAGGTTCTCCATGGTACCTAAAATGAACCTAGACAGTGGCAATATGCCCCTGAGTTGGATGCTATGAACTGTCCATCTCTCTATGTCTGCAACAGCCATTGCCAACATGACTGCCTGACAGGGATGCCTGGGCCCAGTTTAGTGGTCCTAGAGACTCTCACCTGGCCTCCAGTGCTTCAGGGATCTCATGCACATGGTCTCCAGCCAGCTTCAGGTGGATGTCTCAGATATGTCTCTCTGTGGCCAATAACCCATGGCCTGCATTCAGGTAGATTTTTTAAGCTTTTGGTCCTTAACAGCTTTAATGGAGCTCAACTATCACATGTAAACATGGAAAAAGGTTTAAGTGTCACAATCTTCAACCAGTTTTCACCCTGAGTGGGTGAATATCAGAGCCCTGGGACCACTATTGGGTATAAACGTCACTGACTAGAATCTGCTAGGGACTTCACCTGTGTTCCCTGCCTATGGACCCAGGTTTTCAGCTCAGTCCTGGAGCTTCAGTCCCTGTCCATGGTCTGTTGTAGGAGCACCAGTCTCTGGATCTGACTCCTGGATGGACCTTTAACCTACACTGTAGGTAAACTCTATCCTGGATGGATCCAACTCCTCAGATATATCCTGAATTTGTCCCTAGCCCTGGCTTTAGGGCTCTCTATCGGATGAATTTAGGGGCCTAATCTTGTTTGGGTCCAATCTTTTTGTGGCCCAATCTCCAGTCCTGTTCTTTGCTCAATCATCTTCTGCCCACAGCTAAAACCCCTCCAGGGACCCTGGCCATGGTTCATTATTTGCCATGTCTTGTACTGCAAGCAGACACTGTTACAGTGCCCAGATCTGTCCATCTTGTCAAGACCCTGTGGGGTTGTGCCCTACTAGAGGTGGCACTCTCTGCATAAGGATGACACCCAAGTCTTTCAACAGAAAATACTCGATCTGTCTGAGACCACAGAAACTCAGGAACAACAGAACTGAAGGGAAAAAATTATTTAGCACCTGTGAGGGAGCATATCTTTACAACTGCCCAGTGCTGACATCCTGTTGTGATCATATGACATGAGAGGAGAAAAAAAATTTCCATAACACAGCAGCATTTCAAGGTTAACTTAAATATTCCAGTGTGGAAAAAAAAGGAAATGCTTTAGAAAACTACCTGGAAGGAGGGAAAATGGAAAGTTAAGCAGTTATTGACACACACATACTGGAATATGTGTTGTTTTGTTCTGGAGATGAAATAAGAGTTATTTTATATGGGGGAAGAGAAACAGAAGGTAAAGACTGACTCAGAGCAAAAATACCTGTAGATTGGCCTCTAAGAAATAGACTCATGATAATGTCTGTCAGCTAGACAGAAACATGTAGACAGTGCTTCATTTTAGTCATTAAAAATGGGGCAAAATGGAAAAAGAAGTCAATTATGTATAGGCAGAGAGAAAAGGAGGTTACTCAATAACAAAACTTTCCTTTCAATCTCATCTCTGACTTGAAAAATCTGACATGTAGAACAATATCTGCTACAATATCTGCTACAATATCTGCTAAATTTCATTGTCTTCAGGAGGATGTGTGTTGGATTGGGTTTGTATTTGTCAACTGGAAACAGAAACTCTTTCATTTAAAGAGAGGAAATAAACAGCATGGATGATTTTTTGATTGTGGCTGAGTCAAAAATTTTCTAGAGTTCAGTCAAAACAAACCTGTTAAAGGCACTGCAAGATTTGATTCCAAAGTACAAGCTTGGAGACATATTCCTCCCATCTCTCTGCCAGTCTGAGGTTCTGCCTTGGATGTTAGTGTAGGACTATGTTTCCCAGTTTTGGCAAGGAGGCTGATAGCAGGTCTTATCCCTGTGAGCACAGGCTGCACATCATTACTGAATAAAGAAAAAAAAATGAATAAACAGCTGCAGAGAAATATTTGGATATTTTGGGTTGAGCTAGTGTTTCTGCCATTTAAAATTCATGGTCTGCTTAATCATGGTATCCTTAATCCTATGCAGTAGTGAACTTTGTGGTAGCTAAACTGGTCCTTGTTTTGTCTGGGTTCCTCTGCCCACTAGACAGCCTGATTGGGGTAAATGGCAGAGACAAGCAAATCATAGAATATCCTGATTTGGAGGGAACCTACAAGCATCAAGAGTCTAATTCCTTTGTTTGCTCCAGTCCTGAAAAGAGAGCTGGAAGCTGTGGATAGGGAGTCCCTGATGAAGTTTCTACTATGATGGGTGACATGTCAGCATGTCACCACACATAAACTGCCATCAGTAAGAAACCTGGAAAGAGACAGTCGAGTAAAGGATGTTTCTGACCAAACAGCCCATTCTCCAACACAGCTCCAAGCAGCTCTGACAGAACCCAAGAGAGAGAAAAGCAAGAAATCACTCCTGAGAACAAATTTATCCTAGTTATATGTCATGAAACATACAAACAAGAATATAATCTTGCTCCTGCCTTCTTTGTGCAGCACTTCTTCACCCAAAACCTTCCTCCCTTCTTCCTTGCACCCAGGTTTTTATGAAAGCCAACAATCTTTCTTCTACAATCACTCCTCTTAATGCAAAGGGGTCTCTATTCACTGTTGGCAGTCTCATTTGTCTGAATAGAGAAACATCTCCCTTTTCTTCCTTAAATGTATGAGGCAGAAATGCAAGAAATTTACTCCATTCTCCCTAGACACTCAGTTAATCTTCACAGCCCACTTCCCAGTAGTTAAGTGTAGCTTTTACCTGTAACCCATCAAGCTAGAGAAGAACTATGTAGGTTGAGGTCTTATTTAGCCAAAGGGTCACTTAAGTATTTCCTCTGCCTTGGCAGCTCAGATTCCAAGAATCAGCCCTTTTGAAATAAATGGGAGAATATAACTGTGACATAGATAATTATATTTTCTCGTTTCTAATCTGCTGACTTGAAAATCTGCCTCTGGTGTTTTTAGGATTCCACAGCTCTGATGAATCCACCTACTAGATCATTCTACACATTTACTGGTCATCCAACTAAAGTTATTATTACTCTGCATTTGAATTATGCACTTACATTTCACCTTTGTCATTGCAATGAAATCAAGGCCCTAATACAATTCAGCTCCAGCCTTTCCAATTGCTGTGGGGACAGCAAACACCTCTGATGTCAAAGCTGTATTTTAGGAAAGACACTGCAGGCATATATTAATCCCTGTTGTTTTTACCAAGCTTAATGGCATGAACCATATAAATTCTTCTATCTCCAGTCCATCCAGCATTCCTCTGGCTGCACTGTACTTTTAAGGGAAAAAAAACATAAAGGTCATTCTGTTTTTCTGAGGCAGCTTCTCTAATATAAATGGAAAATTTGTCAGGGTGCACAGCAGGTTTTCCTACATCCAAAGGACTCAGAGAGAGAAGTGGTTTCCAATAAGACATTATCAAAATCACCTTGGTAGTCCTTATTATCTGTGTGATGTGAATCAAAAGTGTAGGTGAATGGAGCCTGCATTGTAAGGGCCAGAGTGAATGACACTGAGGTATTCACCCTCAGCTCCTGGTACTCACTACTGCAGTGTGACAGTCACCTGTAGCTGGGAAAGAGTGGATCTCTCTCTCTGGGTCTGTTTCATGCTCTTGTTACAGCAGATATTTGTATAAATAGTTTGTGTAAATGGTTCCACAATTAGTGGGTCAGACAAAGATTTTTCCAGCACCTATGTGATGAGGGGCCACAGCGCTTCTAAGGACATAGCTTTAAATCCCACTCTGCATCGTGTAGCATACAGACTAAGAGATTAATTTCCTTTATTTCAGAGGAGTAACTGAACTACTAGATCCCTGCTAGGGATATCTTTGAAACAATTTCTCATTTTGACAAGAAATGTCAATAAACCTTTTCTTGGTAGAGTTTTATGAGAAAAATAATCTTTCATCCAACGTGACTGGCACTGTTCTTCTGTGTTATCTCCAGTTCCTGTCTTGGGCAGTACTTGTCATACTTTTCTGATACTTCCTCACTTACGACCTACCTCTTTCAGTGGTTAGAACCACCTTTGAATTACCTTCCTCAAATTCCTCTCCTACAAAAAGCACAGTTGACTCTGTAGTTTTTCCTTTGGGTTTTTTCTTCACTTCTTGTAGTATGAAGTACACTACAAGAACACGTCTGGCTTTGTTCTCTTGGGAAGCTCTCAACACTGGTTTCTCCCAAGGAGCAAAGATGTTCCCAATCTGACAGTGCCTCCATCTTCCTAGGTGCTATCACTGCTATTCTCTTCCTCTCCTTTTCTGGACTCAAACAAGAATCAATGCATGACTCGGGATCCCCTTGGAGTGAGAATTTCCCTGTGTGCTTGGTCCCACCACATCATCAGCTCCTGAAAAAGATGTGAAAAAAAGGTAACACCTACTACACAATCCTGGGGTGAATTAGAAGTTAACAGTGAATTCACCCCTTGGTACACTTCTGCGGGAAATGCCATTCAAATTTAGAAGCAGGAGGCAAAATGGAAGTTCTCTCCTAGATTAAGATTTACCCCACTGGGTCATTCCCTGAGTGTTCTCAACCAGTGTAGAGCGAGGAGCCAGGCTGAAACACAAAAGTAAAAGTCACGGGCATTCCCTGGTGTCAGATTTTAGAATATGAGAGAAAATTGACTTTGCTTCTCACTTTGCAAAGAGGTAGTAAAACTCTTCTGTCTTTGAAGTGCCCTTTTCATTGGTTATGGGCACTGGCTGCATGGGAGACCTTTTCCACAGTGTCCAAGCAAATGAGTTTCAGAGCATAGTGACAGTAATGGTGTCAATCATTCAGGGATTTCAATGTCAGGACTTTACAATTTCAGGCACCTGGAGTTCAGCATATCAATGATACCCCATGGCTATATAAAAATAAATTGGGAGACAAGCTGATAAGGTGAAATATATATGGACTCATTGGGTGAAAATAGTGCTTCCCAGGAGAGTACAGCAAAGATGCTTGCAAGCTTTTCTTTACTGAGAAAACCAGAGCAGGTGTCAGTGGAGCTCACTTGGGAACAAGTGAGTGCACAAGAGCAAAAGGATTCAACACTGCCATTCAGCAGCCTTTGTTCTGCCATTTCTGGGAAGCCACTGCAGCAAATGAGAGGCAGTGAAAAGAGGTCCAGCTCAATGGTCATTCTTTCTGCTCTAAGATACAGCAAGGAAATACATTGAGAGTCACAGTGCACCCTGAAGACTGAATTCTGCCTGCTGGGTATTAAATTCCTCCCAAGCAGGGAGGGGTGACTATGTTGGGTCTGGCCTTATGCCAAGCAGAACTGGAGAGAAGTGGTTGAACTTCTGCCAGCTTCTCTCTTTGCTGAGTCAAGAGAGTCTCAATGAGATGAGAACATGGCCTTGTATGTTCACTTCATACAAAACACTGAGGTCTGCAAAAATACAAAGCATTATGAGAGAAAATGTACACTACCTATGACTCTGAACCATTGAAATAAAGAAAGGTGAATAGCTACATTTCAACTATTGAAAGCCCATCAAGGATAAAAAATAATTCCTCCCTGTTCTGCAGAAATAGTTGAAATTGAGCTGCTAGCAGCTGATGTTTCTTTAAAAGGAAATTAACTTGTCCCCCCCACACGCTATATGTACAATTTAAATTAACACAGAATAAATGAAGTTTTGAAATGCAAATGTGAAAATGAGTCAAGAATATATTATAAATAAAGTTTACATATGGTGATGACAAGTGTCATCACATCTAAGTAACATCTACCACACTCTTCAAAAAAATCACTAATGCAGTTTGAATGCTTTCTTTCTTTAGTGAAATATGCAGCAGTCAGATAGAAATACCTAAATAGCTATACCCCCTGCAGTTATAAAACATTAATACTTGCTTTGTGTTGCTTTACTTCTTTACTATTCTTATAACACTGTTCTTTAATATTTTTTTAGGAGATGATATTTGAAGGCAGCACCTTAAAAAAACCAAACAAGTGTTTCTCTCAAACTTTCCTGCTGGTTACATTCCCCGCATCTCAGATCAATATCTCTTGTAACTGTTTCTGGAAGATCCAATATTTCTTGATATGCACATCCCAAAACTGTTGCCCATCCACCAAAGCCATCATCAGCTCTTTCTTGGCTTTGATGCACTTCTCCCAGGGCCTCTCTAACCTCTGCCCATGACTCAGGATCCTATCCCAGCCCATCTCAGGGACATCAGTCCCCAGCAAGGTCATAAGATGCCTTCCCTCAGATCTACAGGCTGATGTCCCAGCCTCAGCACATCTCTGTCCCCACAGAAGCTCCTGATGACCTGGGATGGGGCTGTACATCCCCACCAGGGGAGTGTCACGTGTACCCATCCCCCAGAGAGTCTCTGTCCCTTGCAGTCCTCAACTATGACCTTATTGGTATTGAGCAGAGTGGAAAAGATTATTCTGCAAGAATACCTTTCTGCTTATGCACCACAATGTTTGTTTTCCCTGCAACAACATGACATTGTTGGCTCAATTTCAGTAGCCCCCAGATCCTTTCTTGCAGAACTGCTATTTAAGCAGCTGTTCCTCATCATGTGCCAGTGTAACTGATTATTTCTGCTTATATGCAGTGCCTTCCACTTGCCCCTAGTGAATTGCATCTTCTGTTCTTTTCCTTGTTTTTCTTGCCCATGTCTTGAATTAGCCAATGTCATTTTTAAATCTGGTTATGCCCTTCAACTACAGGTGCTAGTGTTTGTCCTGGTACTTAGTAAGTACAGCATGTATTCTGTCACACAGGCTTTTAACTCTGATAGACATTTTAAAGCATAAATAATGCAATGCCACTAAAGTTAAAAAGAGTCAAGGATCTATGAACACAGACAAAATGGTCCACCAGGATGTTTGTTAAGAGTTTCTGAATATAGCTGGTTAAATATGGAAGCTGAATGACCAAGAGAACATTTGCTGTTTGAGTGGTATTGGATAACTCTCAGTTCAAATCTGGAAAAAGGCCTCCATTTTCTATCTTGAATTTGTGGCACTAAAGCTTCACCACTTTGACAGCCACCTGCTTCTGTAAAAATGATACTGTCTTTCCCTCTAAATACTCAAATACTTCCTCACCATAATTCTTGAAGAGATCTCAGAAAAGGTCAAATGCTATATAAAGACCATTGCTTAACACAGTGGTCACTGGTTCCTCACTATGCCTAAGTGATATGTCCCATCCTGGGCTGCAAAACCATTGGAACGAGAAATTTTTTGTTCATATACACTTATCAGGAGAGTTATGCAATGATGTTGTATTCACAAGTTAATTTCAAAGAAACAATCATATGCAAACCTTGGGGCAATCAAATGCACTGGGCTTTCATTTCAGATGCATCTCTCATTGTACGATATGAACCGTATTGGAGTAACTCTTGGAATCAACAGGCAGCAGTACCCCAGTGTTCCTTTACTGTTAAAACAAAATGTCTGAGCTGCTGTATGCTGGAAATATCCACTGGAAACATCTTGATTAGAGACATGCCAAAAAAACCTTAGAGCAGAGTTTAGTGCAATTTCCTTCTTACAAAGCACTGGAATTTAAGATATTTTGTCTCCCATTATGATTCCAGAATAAATAATATTGTGTACAAGCCACAACTGTGTAAATTATTGATGGTATCATTGTAAATAATATTAATCACAATAACATTACCTAGAGCTTGATTCTCATATGGAACTGTTTAACTTGGATTTAGAACCCTAGAGGTGTCAGAGACATTCTTAGGCTTGTTTCCTTGAAAAAATATTTGGATGTTTTGGAGGTCCCTGTATTACCTGGCAATGAGATTATGTTTTCCTTGGCTCTAAGTACTTTCACAATGTTGAAAGCAGAGTAGATGCAGGCTTTAAGATTTCCATTGCCTTTTCCTGTCATGCAAGAGAAAATGAAATTAATCTCAC
This sequence comes from Argya squamiceps, assembly GCA_037834095.1. Lineage (NCBI taxonomy): Eukaryota > Metazoa > Chordata > Aves > Passeriformes > Leiothrichidae > Argya > Argya squamiceps. Next base: position 142,767,736 of record JBBMKD010000102.1, on the reverse strand, counting down.
ATGTAGAGTAGACCACCTACAGATCATTCTTAAATCTTCATCTTCACCAAAAACCTGCCATTGCTATCAAAAGGAAGTCAGACTTAATCTTCTACAGCAAATCCTGCAACACTAGAAAGTGACAGGTTTTGGTGATTTAGAGAAATTCAATATCAAATAGATAGCTCAATCATGAATCTCCCCTACACCAAGGAAGATGTTAGTGAATGTAAAAACAAGAGGATGGAATGGAGAAACAAGTACTCTGCTGAGCCCGTACACATTAATTGTATCATTTCAGAGAATGACTAAAGATTGCCATGAGTCAACGATTCCTCCTAAACATTTTGTCTAAGCACACCTACCATCCCAGCTTGACTGGCAACGAGCAGATTAACATGCTTCAGTTATTATGGCAGCTCAGTTTGAAATAAATCACTATTAACAGCAGCACACCAGGCATCAGTGCTCTCTCTGCCATACAACTAGTCACTTAAAGTGTTATTTTGCATTTCTTAATGCAAGAAACCTTCATAAAGAAGATAAGAGAGTGAGGGGCAAGAGTTGTGTAGGGAAAATAACTGCCTAGGAACCCAGCTGAATTAAACCCTGTGTTTATCTACAGGCCAACAAATTGGAGTCCTACACATTCACATGCAAAATATCTGATGAAGCAATGTTTCAAAAACATTGTCTTTCAAAAACCTGCCTGGCACCCTGTCAACTTTTGAGCTGCTTGAGAACTCACTCAAAGTCTAACATGACACAGTGAAAGTCTTTTTTGGCCCAGACTCCCAGCATTTTTGTAGTTTTGCCATCCTTGAACCCCATACACCTGGAAACCCAAGTGACAGTCCCAGGGCTCCCAGCTTCCCTGGTTCGTGAAACAGGGATGCAAAGAAAGGAGTTCTCAAGAGTCTAATAATTGGATTCATATTTTATTTTAAAACTGAACAGAATTCTTTTCCCCAGACAGAAGAAGGAGGAGAAGAAACAAAAGGAATTTCCTTTCCCTTGGAAATATGAAGGTTTGTAGGTTTTGTTCCTGTTCCAAAGTTTAATACATGCACATTAGCACATGCATACAAAACCCTAGCAGACTTTCCCCTCTTTGAAGTGACTGACGGGGGGATTTCCTCTTAGGATATGTCTTATACTGCAGTAACTGCAGGATACTGATCTGGAGGGATTTAAAATCTCGTACAATATAACATTTCCCTGTTTGAAGCCTAATTAGATTTATTATATACATCCACAGGAAACAACTCCATCCTGTAACAAGAAAACCACTTTGAGATCTAAATGTTAAGCCATCTAAAACAAGATAATAATTATTTTTTTTCAATTTAAAAAACTCATACAGAATAGTTTTATATGTGTTTTTTATGGTTTTAGTTTCTTTCGTATGTGTCAAATTCAAAGTCTCCTTTCTGGTATTAATTTCACCAATTGTTGTTGTAGTTTCACCAATCAGGCTATCACTCCTAGCACTGTTTGGTTCAAGAAAATCAAGAATAAAATGCTTGTAAATGGATTGTCTTCAGTGGATTATAAAGATTTCACTTTACAGGTGAATTTAATATTCATTTCCATTTAACTTCTGTTGCATTTAACATGTAAGTTAAAGGTCTTATGTATTAAAAGGAAAAAAAATCCTCCTCCAAAGAAAGCCCATAAAGTGTCAAGAAGCATCTACTGCTTTGTAAAAAGTGTGATTCATTCAGCAGTGCAGGTGCTTCAGGGGTTGAACAGCATTACAGGAGAGTGATGTTGTGCACAGGACAGAGAGATGAGCCAGAAAACTGCTGTTCCCTAAAACCTGGTTGGGAAAACTTTTTGGTTTCTTTCCCTCAGAAAAAACTGAGAGGAAGTTCTAGGTGTTCCAGAGGGCAACATGACGGACATCAGTTCTGTTCTGGGAAGGTTTTTGGTTTTTTTTCAAATTCTTGAAACTGCACCTGATTCTGACTTAGAATAAAGGCCCTCCTTTCCTAACAAGAAAGAACAGTACTTTCTAGTCTTTATTTTTTCTTTTGCTCCATCATGTTTCTTCTCTGGTTGTGAAAGAAAAACCAAACCAAAACCCAAACAACCAAAAACCAGAAACATCCCAAAATACTACCATCCACAGCAAAAGAATCATTTGAAAATAATTGAATTCAAAGAATCATTTGAAAATGAAAAACTTAAATTCGCCATCTTAAAAATGTGGATTTCTTCTAAAGATCTAAACATTTCCATTGCTTTTACAATTGCCTGTATATACAGACCTCTTTTTTTAGTACAAAACAGCTATTCCTGGTCACCAGCAGTCCCCAAAAAGCCTTGAGTAAAAGATTTGCAGTGGTCACAGCTGCTAATCCATTTTCAAAGCCAGAGGAATAGCTGGGTGGGTGAGGAAGGAGTATACCTGGAAGAGAGAGGAGGAAAACACAGATCCAATCATTGGTTAAAAGGTGTATTATTCATCTCAAATCCCTTATTTCTCTTAATAGAATATCCATGCTTAGATCATCTTCTGAACTTTTTATGTGGATATGTGTATCTGTGACTGGCAAGAGAGATAAGAAATTTATTTGCATGTGAAGGAACTGCTGCTTCACAACATGGAGAAGCAAAAAAATTGACATATCTTGCTGCGTCTTTATATTCTGACTATTTTTTTTCTTTTTTGAGGGGTCTTTTATTTATTTCCCCCTGCTTTTTGGTATCACTGGAGTATGTAATAATTCAGCTTCATTGCTAATAAACTTTAAAATATTTCATTGATATTTTTACCTTACTGAAAAAAATTATCTGCAAAACACAGCAAATGTTGATTGCTTCCATCATCTGCTAAGCTATGTGTCCTCATCCTCTTTCTCTCTGATGTTTCAGTCCATGAGGCTCTGCATTTCATTTACCATGGCTTTCATTAATTAGTCTGAATGCTTTTACTAACCAGTGTTACAATTTTCAATCCATTCTCTTGTGCCTTGTGCTTGCTTTTGTACAGACATCATGTTGGGATATGCATTCATCTGAGGAAAGTGATAAAGTTTTTAAAAGAAGACTCAATCAGTGCGAAAAGTTTTTTCGTTTTTTGTTTTGTTTTGTTTTTTGTTTTTTTTCTTTTTCCTTTTCTTTTGTTTTTTTTTTTTTTTTTTTTTTTTTTTTGTACTATTAGAATATTTAAATTGTTGAATTGTTGTCAAGGAGAAGAGGAAAAAAAAAAAAAAGAATGAGGGAGCTATAGGAACAAAACCCCAAACCACCAAACAGGTAAGGAGATAATTCCAAGCTAATTTACTCATATTCTGTCATTTCTGTCATTACTCAAGTTTCACATTTCAGATACAGTGGCTTTCTGTCAATTATTTGCTTTTCCTTTCTTAAACTGTTTTGTCAAATATTTATTTAAATAAAAAGATGTATTTTAACACAAGTGTTCCGTCATAATGTGTTGGGTATTAAGCCATCTTTATTGGAGAATCCTAGAGAGCTTTGCAGACCATGGTTCCATGTTTGCAATCGTGAGGACATAATAGTCCCAGTAAAGTGAATGAGATCATTATTTGCATGATTAAATATCATAACATTAAATTGTACATAAATGCTACCGCTGTGGGTAGAGAGGGGGAAGGAGGAGAGAAGTGTGACATAAACTTTCAGGTGACAGAAGAGGAATGAATTCTGCCTGATTTTTCATCCTTCAAAAGCCTTCTAGTGACAGTATTATTTTTAAATGGCTTTTAGTGATTTTGTGACACTGCCAAGTCATTTAGCTCTATTAAAAAAAAAATCCAATAGCAGCAAAAACTGAATAATGCACAGTATTAATCTAGTGCCAACTGAGTTTGGGACTTACAGGACTTTGTGTGTGTGTGTGTGAAACTATCTTCTTGGACCCCGAGCTGATCCAGCCTTCATTGGTGACCAGGTCTTTGGCAGGATCACCCCTGTCCTGCTCCCCAGGGTGGTCAGGCTTCTTCCTTGCTCTGGAGAGCCAGGAGCATTGCTGCAGTGGGTGCCAATGCTCAGATCTTGTCCCCTTCTTGGTAACCCTCCACAAAGGTGCCCAGTACCTCTGTGGCTGACTCAGAAACACACACAAGAAATGAGCACACCGACTGTCACCTAAACCCTCTGCACTGCTTTACCATCATCAGTGAACAAGAGAGTAGGCTCACCAAACACACAGATGGCACAGAGCTGGGGAGGGCTGCTGGCTTGGAGGAGGACAGGTTTAATTTTCAACATGTTCTATTTCAAATTTGGCATGCAGGGTGGAAAAAACAATGCATTCCGGTGAGGGCAAATGCAAGATACTTCATGTAGGCTGTTCTGCGCATATGGAGCAAGTGACACCTGCCCAGGCCTTGAGGAGAGCAAAATTTCAGTAGGTCATCAGTTCTGGATAAGCCTGTGAAGGGAGGACAACAGATATGTCCCAGGATGTATAAATAGGAGTGCAGATCACAAAACATAATCCTAGATATAAGACAACTTTCCACTATAGAACAAAGTCGAGCTGTATGAATTTCACAGAGCAGGAAGAAAGAAAGATAATAAAATCATGAAACAAGAGTATATACTCAAGAATAAACAAAAAAGATCAGAAATCTAGCAAATGTGACCCACAGGGGGAAAAATGACAGAAATTATGTTATTTAGCCTAAGCAATGAGAAGAGGAAGAGGGAGTGGATAGAAGAGACATTCATTAAGTATGTATAGACTACTGCCAGGATAATCTGTTCTCCCTGTTCATGGTGGACAGCACAAGAACTGATGTGCTTAGTGAATGCTGCAAGGAATGTTCAGGTTAGATATGAAAATGATAAGGATGGAAAAGCATAAAAATAGACTGCCTGGGGATGTACAGAGCTTCTATCACAGGAAAAATGATGAAAGGAGAGTTCACTCTGCCATGAGGCAAAGGAAACTGCCAGCACTGTGATTCAGTGTATACAGTAACATTAGAGAACTGGAATGTCCCTATCTTGGTTTTATCTTATCTCTTTTGAATGGGTGTTTCCTTAAACAGCATTATATATTTGTTTCCTTTTCTTTTTATTTATCATGATTTGTGTTGAGCAATCTGAATGAGAAAGATGCTTTCATTCTGTGCTCTTGGGTAGTAACACTAACAATTATAATTTCTTTCATTAAAGAAATATAAAAGTTTTTGCATAAGATTTCTCCTCTTGTAGTATCATTTTCATCTTGAAGTAATGTTACAGTTTCCATTGGCTTTATCTAGGAGCAAGGATATGTGTCTCTATTACTATTGTGAAACCAGCATTAAACCTTTCCAGGTTAGTAGGGTCATGCTGAACCACAGGAAAGACCCATCTCTGTTCACAAAAATGCCACTCTTTCCTTATCTGGGCTCTGGAGAACAACAATTTCCTCTGCTTATATCTGTACAAAACCTTCCTCACACATGTGACACAGACTTGGCTTGAGTTCCCAAACCTATTGTAGTGTAAATACAGAAACAACCAGTGAAATCCTTCCTAAATCTCCAAGTCTTCCTGACAATAATAATAATAAAAGGTAAATTAAGCAATGACAGCTGGAGGGGTGTTCATGGCGGCTCACACCCACTGGAAGTCAAGCATCACATGCCATTTTTAAGCAGCCCAACTCCCAAAAAACTGCCTCCTAGTGGGGTAGCACAGCTCCCTTCCAGGCAGGGCCTCTATCCACACTGCCACTGTTAGAATATGCAGCTGCATATTTACCTCAAAGAGTTCATCAGGCATGGCTCTTGTCTTTTGAAACACAGAGAAAACACCTCTCCCTTAATTTGCCATGGTCTAATGTGCAGACTTATATCTACTTCAGCTCCAAAACTGGAGGTTTCATCCTTTTCCCCAGGAGAGGGTTCAGACACTTTAACAAGGTTTACTTTGGGCAGGGGAGGAATGGGAGAGATAAAGATAGATACCTCACCTCTTCCTCTCTGGGCTGTGCCACCACGCACAATGCTTCCAGGTTTGCTGGCATAGAGTGATTCCACAAGCAGAGGAGCAGAAACAATTTCATCTGCCAGCATGGGGAGTGAGGAGTGGCTTTATATCCAGGCTCTGTGCATGGGACAGTTTCTATTATTTCTCTAGCATCTTTAATGTAAATACTGTCAGGACAGCATCATCAAACACTCACTTAACACAGGGTGGTCAGAGCCACAGTCCTGGCAGTGGCATCACCTTTCTGAGAGGGTCTGAACCTGCTCAGTCAGAGGTGGAGGGGTTCGTAGGGCTCCCCCACCCTGGGCAAGTGTGTTCTCTCCAAGCAAAGCCTCAGGATCTTCCTTGTGGTGGGGCAAAGGGATGCCTGGCTGCAGCATCAGCTCTCACTGAGCGCTAAGGAGGGATGCACCTGTCAGGCAAGGCAGGACCGTCTGGGGCACCTGGAGAAGAGCAGCTCAGAGAAACCCAAGCGACGCTTGAAGGAACCTCGTGGGACCAGGGAACCTGCTCTGCGGCAACCCCCGCCCGCTGTCCCCCTCCCAGAGCCGCAGCTGCGGCTGCTTTAACCGGGCCGGGGGGAGTGCTGGCAGCCCCGCCGACGTGGCGGGCATCAGCTGACCGCGCCGGGCTCTGCCTCCTCCCGGGCCGCCCGCCCGCAGCTCCACTCCGGCGGCGGCGGCGGCGGCGGCTCCACCGTGCTCGTCCCGCAGCTCCCGGGACAGCATCCGC
>JBBMKD010000102.1:142711437-142755786 GCA_037834095.1 Argya squamiceps | reverse complement strand
CGCTCAGGGCCCCCCCCCGCCCGCCGCCGCCTTCACCCCACGGCCCCCACCCTGCCGGGCCACCCCTCGCACGGCGGGCCAGGGGTCGGCCCCGGGGAGCCGGACCTGGCCCCCGGGTGAGGCACGGTCCTACTTTGGCACTTTCTGGTGTTACACCATTTTCTTACTTTTGGCAGAGGATTGCTGAACCGTCTCGAGTGTTAGTGGATGAGGGCTTTTGCAGATGATGAAGGATATAGAACTACTGCTTCACAGGTGAAGACAGAGAATTTAAATGGCTGTGTCATAAAGGTTATGTAGGAAATCTTTGGGCCAACCAAAATTTTTTCCTCCTGCAGGAAAAACATTCTATTTTATCACAAGGCTTATTTTCTCAGGTAAAATACAACATCTTCCCTTCAAAGAAGCCTTACAAGACTAAATGAACTATTTCATTATGTACCAGTGTCTGTGAGCTTCTTGCTCTGCCTCAGGATGCAGACAGATCCTTATACCAGACAAAAATCAGGAATTAAAGTATGCAATGAAAGAAAAACCAAATAGCAAAACTCTGATCATGGTATAAATAATGGGTTTTCTACTGTTTTGGTTTTTTGTTTTTTGTCTGTTTTTTTAAAATCAGGATTTTATACGGGGAAAATACTGAATTCAGTTCTGAACAGGAAAAAAAGTGTCTGGAGTCCATTTAGTACTGTACCCAGCAGCATCTATGGGCAAAATGGTTGTGACTTCTTCTCAGTCACACAGGTATAAGTCAGCCATATGTCTGTCTAAACTCATAAAGTTGCAACAGTTTACACTGTTGAAAAGGAAAATCAAGTGCTTCTATGTGTTTTCCCCTAACCTCTTAATTTAGTTTTCACTGATAACTTTGTTCACAAGCAAGTCAAACCACTACTAATGCTGCATACAAGAATGCAGTACTGCTGCCTGGTTCACTGTTTGTTGTAGTTTTCATGCATTATCATGAATACCAATAATTCTCTCTGTTTACCTTTTTTTCTTGCAGTAACACTTAAGATGTCACCTAATTTTTCTTCCCTATCATCATCCTAGAAAAAGGTGAAGGAGAAAAGCTTGAAACTAGATTTTCTTAAAGTAACAAGAACAAAAACCCAAACATAGACTCACTAATTTCAATCCTGCTAAGTGCTGAGTGTTTCTGGGGGGATACAATCACTCTTAAACCAAACTGCCTCCAGTCTGAAATACTGAGGAATGTGCTGCTGCTCAGCTTGAGAAGAACCATGAAAAAGTGACTGATACCATGACTTAGGTAAAGGCTGCACTGATACTGATTAAAGACTGGGTCAGGAAGCAAATGAGAAATGAAAGATCTTACTGGTAAACAAGTGCAGTGCATGGATTTGTAAGCCTGGCCAGATACAATGATGGGAGTAGTGTTTGTCTCTGACATTCCCCAAAATTAAAGTTTTATTTGTATTGCATTAATTTTTACTTTTTTCCTGGGTAACAATGTATGCAATCCAAGATTTCAAAGACCACATATGTGTTTCAGGCATATGGGGAAGAACAAACAACTCAGAGCTCCTTCGTGTTATGTAACATAGGCAGATGATAAAATAGACATGAATTTTGACAGGCTTGAAATTATGTAAGCTACACATATACTCTGGATTTTAATCCTCTGCCTTTGCACTCTTCATTCACATCAGCAAATTCCACCTGAGTCAGTAAGACCACTCTCGTTACTACATCACGTATATAAGGGATACCTTGAATAACCAAGTCCTAAATTATGCATATTAAATAAAACTTTAAAAGTACATTTAGAAATAACCTTGAAGTGGGTAATATTAAGACCGGGTAAGCTCATTCTTTTCTCTCTATCTTTCCAAGCCTAGGCAGTTCTGTGAATTAATTTTTTCCCTGCTTATTTTTTCCCCAGATCCTCTCTCAGGGTTATTAATAGAGGGAAAGGCAGAATTTATGAAGTCACAAGGAGCCCTACAGAGATAAATCTGTGTAATTGTAGAATGGAAACTGACAGCCTTTGCGTGCGTATTTCAGCTACATGTTTTGCAAAATCTGATCATAGATATCAGTATATGAGTATATGCAAAACATACTCATCTCTTCAAAATTTCTGCTAAATGCTTGTGGAAAATCTATTCAATCTGTAAAATATAAGGACATTTCAAAGTTAGCTACCATTTGAGAAGTAGAATCAAAGAACTCAACCTTTCTCCTCATGTTTACTTTTGTAGCATTATTTTGCTATGTGTTTTTCTGCCATAATCTTTTGTGGGCAGTTTATAAATGGAGTGTGTGATTTTAGACTGGATTACAGACTGCTTTCCTTTTATATCCTGTAATATCACCTGACCAGTATCAGTGGGTCACAGCTTAATTAGATTAACATTGGATACACTTTTCTCTAAAGCAGCTGCATCATTGTTGTGCTAAGTAGGGCAAATGCACTAAGTATATTTACAATTTTATGATTAATTGCCTCCAATATGTAGGAACTCAGGCAAAACCATGAATGAAATTCACTTTCATCAGTGAATTTCAGCTTACAACAGTCAGTGTGCTTGTTCTCACTAAAACTTACCTTGCTAGATTTGATGTGACTTTTTTTTTTGCTGTCAGAACACTTTTGGATTGCTTTCAAGAGTTTGTTTATTGCTTGTTTGTTGCTTTTCATGGCCTAGAAAGAGGCATGTGCTCCAAAACAGCAGCATCTAATACAAAATAAGCACATACCAGAGCTCTGCACTTACAGCTCACAGTTAACAGCAGATCATGTTTGAATGATCCTTATTAGCCTGTACAGAAGTCTGAAGGGGATAAACATCTCCAGTTCAGCTTCTTATTGCACTTCTCAATAGTTCAATGATGTCATGGGAACAGGAAAGGGAAGAAGGCAAAACTAGAACTGTTCAAGGGATTAGTCTTTTTCAGAAGGCAAGGAAGATGGAGGGTAGAACATCGTCTCCTCACCTTATCCTTATTTCCAGAATATCTGTCTATGCATCAGATAAACTACAGTGTTTCACATAAAAGGCAAAATTTAGTAAACAGAAAACAAATTATGCTTTTAAATTAATGCTTGGGTTGATGGAAACTCCAAACCTGAAAGTCCTTACTCAGCTCCTGCCTAGCATTCCATTCCTGTAGGCACTTTGTCAACATTGTGTTAACACAATGTACAATGGGCTGGGCAATGGTCAGTGCTGTGGGTGGGGAATGGGCTGAAAGGCAGCACCCACTAGCTGGTGGCAAGTGGTTCCTTTCCAAAGTGGCAGCCTGTGGCAAGTGGGATCCCCAAGGGGTCCATACTAGGCTCAACACTGCTTCAAATCTTTAAAAGTGTTCTGGAATGTGGGAGCAAGTGTACCCTTACAAAGTTTGTCCTTGGTCTCAAACTGAGTAAGGAAAGGAGAAGCCACCCTCCAGGAAGCTCTGGATTGTCTGGAAGAGTGGGCTAGCAAGAACCCTATGAAGTTCAACAAGGACAAGTGTAAGGTGTTGCATCTGAAAAAGCATAATCCAGGATTGCAGCACAGGCTGGAATCTGCCTGGCTGGGAATCAGGTTTATGGAAAGAGATCTCGGGGTCCCGGTGGACACCAAATTCAGAATGAGTGACCACTGTGCAGCTAGGGCAGAGAAAGCCAGCAGGAGGCTGGGCTGCATTGACAAGGACATCCCCAGCAGAGATCAAGAAGTCACTATCTCACTTTATTCAGCACTTGCCTGGCCTGGAATACTGTGTTCAGGTTTGGTCCCAGCTATACAAAAAAGATGTGGACTGGCTGGACAGAGTCCAAAGAGAGACCACAAAGATGAGCAAAGAAGGGGGAAGCCTGATCTGTGGGGAAAGGCTGAGAGAATTGGGCATGTTCAACCTTGAACAAAGGAGGCTTGGGGGAGACATTTTCACCCTTTAGTATTTAAAGGATGGAAAACTCCTTTTTCACAAGGAGTCTCATGGAAAAGGTGTGCGGTAATGTGTAAAAGTAACTCTTGTCGAGATTATGATTGGACACAAGGGGAAAAATATTTGCAATGAGAAAAGTCTCTCCAGGGAAGTGGTGGATTGACTGACATTGGACACTTTTAGGATTCATTTGGACAGAGTGCTGGGCCATCTTCTCTGGACTGTGCTTTTATCAAGGAAGTCTGGACCAGATGATCCTGGAGCTCCCTTCAAACCTTGCATTCAATGTGTCTGTGATTATATGATCACATTTCACTAAGTGTAGCCTTCTTGCCCTTAAATGTGCTTCTGTTTCCATGCATCCCATGAGAAGTGTCTCAATAACTCTATGTTTAAGTTACCAGGCAGCCTACCCTACCCAGCATCCAAACACTGTTCTACTTGGAACACATTTTGCAGTTGTACTACACACAGAGCACCTGTCCAATGTCAAAGTCAGTAGAGAAGGTTACTGAGCTCTTCCTTGGTGTAAAAAATGTGGTAATGAAAATACTCCTGGGATGTGGTAGACCAAGGTTTGAATCCCTTTTTTCCCAGAGAGGATCGAAGTCTGCCTCTCTTACCTCACCAGAGAGTTTCCAAAGCAAAACTTCTCCCATTCCTAGCACAACTTTTCTTCAGTTAACTTAAAAGTTTAAGATTAAATGTGAAAAAAGAAAAATTTAAAAAGTAATAATCCTGACTCTGTAACTAACTGATTATGGAATTCATCACTAGATGTGTCCTTGCTCAACATTTTAGTATTTTATATAATGTTGTTAAATCATTCCCTCGAGCACAGGTTGCAACCAGCAGACTGTACAGTCTGATCTCCACTCTGACATGATGAATCTTGAACCCCTTTTTCAGAATGCCAAAAAGCCCAAGTATATAGGGGAAAACGTAACAGTAATTCTCTAAATCCTGGGGAAAACTGAGGTTTTAGATATACTCCCTGTTTTTCATAGTTCCAGAGTCTTTTTTGCATACTGTGTAAGGATCTGTAAGAGTATGGTGCATTCAGCATAGGCTTCTGAATTAAACTGTAGTTGTTGTGTGTCTGAAAATTAGTTGCTCAAGGACCTTGCTTTGTGGATTATGAGCCATTTTTTCTTCATCTTGCCTTTCTTACTAAGACAAGTTCTGTCACTTGCTCTGTTCTTGGTGCAGTGCAGGTTGTACCTATCATGAGTGCAGAAAGGACTGTAGAGTTTCAGTCTGACCCAAGGAGGGAGATGAATGCAAATCACTGGGTTAGTGCTGCAGTGAAGCAGAGCAGTAGAGCATTTTGTTAGCAGCCTCAGTCATTCAAACCAGGGATGGAAGAGACTTGCTCATGAAAAGTGATCAAGCACAAAAAGTCCTGAGGATCTGGCATTTCTTGAAACTAAAGATTTTTCTAAGGGATCTCATTAAGACCTGACTTACTCACAGGCTTCCAACAGCTTCATTTAGCTCCTTGATTTAAAGCCCACAGAATGTAATATAAAGAATCCCATACATATTACGATTTTTAGGTAAACCATGAAGATGACTTCTCAGGACTCTCTTTAGGGAAAGTTTTGCTCTGAATACACAGCTCTTCTGAAAGAGAAGACAAATGTGGACATCCAACTCCTCCAGGAATCTCTCTGAATGAGCTCTGTCATGCTTATCTCTCCAAACAGTCAGGTCTGCTGACACAGATACCAGTGTGGTGCTGCTTAACCTAGAACAAAAACATCAGGAACTGTACACAGGATGAAGTGCAAAGCCAGGCAGCCATTGGCTCTCAGAGGAATGTCTTGTCATACAAGTTGTATTTATTAACAACTATTTTAAGAAGTGCTGTTATTTCATTTGTCAGCTTCTTCTGCTGCAAGGTTTCATGCAGTTAGCCCTAGAGAGAGGAAGGCTGCAGAGTTCATTAATTAACCATTGCTGCAGTGTGAGAAGCAGCTGAAGTACATCAGTGTAAAAAAAAATCAAAACTAACACAAACCAATTTTTTCCACAATCACAACAAATAATTATACTTCTTCCAAATAGTCTGATGTTGGTTTTATAATTTTATATGATGTATTAGTGCATTATATGATGCATCTAGTTTTAATCTAGACAACAGTATCCCCAGTATAAATGAAATAATGTCTGAGTTCAATAATCTATTTTTTATTAGATTTTATTTTCTTTTAAATTTTCAATTTTGATTTAATCATCACTTTGTAGTTTTATGCTTTCCTCTATCTTTACTTTCCTTTTTAGAAACTTTATTTTTCCCTTAAAAATAAAATGCAGAAATCCTTCTTTAATGAAATTAATGGAAGCATTCAGTAGTGTCAGAATCTTAATTTTGAAATTCAGTTTATTTCTTTGGGTGGATCCAATCTTCAGCCCTTTACTGTTTCTCCTTTGTTTAAACTCTCCTGCTACTTAGAACTACTCAGAGATGGAGCTATCTATTCTGTGTTCCTCACATTAGTTCTACTGCAGTAGAAGGCTCATTCATAAATCCATAACTATCACCACAGTGAAAAGAAGAAATAATAAAAAACCAGGAAGATGAATCAGCACAGAAAAAGTAAGTGATATTACACAGTGTAGAAGAGGTTATATAATTCTGGAGCTAGAATTTTAGGTAAAGAAAATACTTAGATCTCAAGGAAGTTATTCAAATAATGGCACAAGATCTAGATGTACACATTCTTTTATCCTAGGATCCTCTTGTCATATGGGAAAGTACCTTCAATGCTTATTAATATTAATAAGCTTCATAAGCATAGTAGACAGGGTTGTAATTGACATAGAAATATTCCTACGTGTGCTCAGTATAAACTGATGTGCAGATATGCATGTTCTTTTAGCAGAAGGAGTAATATTCACCACAGATTTCATCTAGGGATTGGGAATGAGGATCATACCCATTCCATCACTAAATTAATCACTGGTCTGTGGTGACCCACACACATCTGTGTGCATTTCAGAGCTTCATTTGATTTAAAATTTTGCCTTCCTCAGCTGCTGTAATAAATTACTAATATGTTCAATTGCTTTGAGATTTTTGTATAAAACATCCCATTATCTTCTATGATGCATCAAAGAAGAATACTGCATTGGTTTCTTTCAGCCATGCACATTTTTGTTGAAATATGAATCCATTGAATATAGTGGGAATGCATGCATTTAACTTCATTCTTGCTTTAAAGATCTGGTTTCACATCATTCTCTTCAGAGTTGGAAAGTATGTCATATAAGGAGAAGTTAAAAACTCTGGTTTTGTCTAGTTGGAGAAGAGGAGGCTAAAGTGTGACCTTGTTGCTCTCTAGCAGCTTCCTGAGGAAGGGAAGGGGAGAGAGAGGTGCTGAGCTCTTCTCCCAGGGATCGATTGACAGGACATGTGGGAATGGTTCAAAGCTGGACCAGGGAACTCAGAGAATGGACATTAGGATGCACTTCTCTGCCCAGAGAGTGTTCAAACATTGGAACAGGCTCCCTAGAGAGGTGATCAATGCCCCAAGTTTGTCAGTATCTAAGAGGCATTTGGACAATATCCTTAATAATGTGCTTTAACTTTTGATGGCCCCTGAAGTTGTCAGGCAGTTGGACTAGAAGTCTTTTGTAGGTCCCATGAAACTGAAACAGTCTATTCTATTCTATTCTATTCTATTCTATTCTATTCTATTCTATTCTATTCTATTCTATTCTATTCTATTCTATTCTAGCCTGTTAGAACCTGTAACTCTTAACATCCACCTGTAGTGAGAAGATGTAAAAGTAGATGTCATATAGGTGGAAAAGGACCTGGGGTTGTTGGTCAACAGCTGCCTGAACATGAGCCAGTGTGTGCCCAGGTGGCCAAGAAGGCCAATGGCACCTGGCCTGTATCAGCAACAGTGTGGCCAGCAGGGCCAAGGCAGGGATTATACCCCTGTGCTGGGCACTGGGGAGGTCACACCTCAATTCCTGTGTACAGGTTTGGGCCCCTCACCAAAACAAAGACATGGGGGGCTGGAGTGTGTCCAGAGCAGGGCAAAGGAGCTGGGGAAGGGTCTGGAGCACAAGTCTGATGAGGAGCAGCTGAGGGAGCTGGGGGTGTTCAGGGATCTGGAGGCACCTTATCCCTCTCTATAACTACCTGAAAGGAGGCTGTAGCCAGGTGGGGATTGATCTCTTTTCCTAAGTAACAACAGACAGGATGAGAGGATGTGGCCTCAAATTTCCCCAGTAGAGGTTTAGATTAGACAATAGAAAAAATTTCTTTATCAGAAGGATTGTTAAGCACTGGAACAGGCTGTGCACAGGAGTGGTGGTGTCACTGTCCCTGGAGGGATTTAAAAGTTGTGTAGATGTGACACTTAGGGACATGGTTTAGTGATGGATTTAGCAGTGCTGGATTAACAGTTGGACTTGATGGTCTTAGAGGTATTTTCCAACCTAACTGATTCTATGATTCTTCATAGTAACTTATTCTTGAAACTTTAAGGGTGTAGTATACCTCAAAATGATTGGAGAGATTCACAGATGATTCCTCCAGGATCTGAAAGTCCTTGAGAGAAGCCAGTGAAAATTCTTTTTTGAGAATTAAGCAGAACTGAAGCCATATGAAACTTGTCTAAGGGCTGTACAAGTTTTACAAGTCACTGTAAAACTTTTTTGACATTTCAAAATGTAGCCAAATGCCACTCTGACTGATGCTATGACAATTTACATATTCTCTGCAATCCTGAGAGTAATAGCAGCTTGCTGACAACAATTGGAAGAGAAGAATTTATTACCTGTATTTAATTTGTGCTAATGGAATTGCTCTTGTCTGCTGTGTTCCATTAGTCACCTGAGAGGCTGTAAGAAATGCCAGAAGTACACATGAAGTGCTCCCATTTTCTATGTGGTGGTACAGGATGGTAGGCCCCTATTAATCTTCTTATAATCTCAATAGCTCTTCATGCTTAGAAATTATTTTTTCAATGACTTATTACTTTCTTCCTTGTAAAAATGTACTTGTCTCTGGTTATTCTTAAGGTACATTTTCTGATGACAGCCACTCTTCTTTGCTAACACTGCATGGTACATTATCTAACACAATCATTCAGTTACTTCAAATTTCATCAACAATCAAAACAATAAAATCTAAAAGCTTTAGGTACAAAACTCTCTGAAGCATTGTGACTTTGGAAATGAGTGTTAAAGAATGCACCTTAACAAGTCAATTATTTTAAACTCAGGAAAAACTCTCATATACATAAAGATTGGTATAAGTTTAAGTTGTTCAATGTCTCTTAGACTTTGCACAAAGATTGTGAAGGTAGTTGCTCCTTTCCTCTTCAGGCAGTTAACAGAACTGTGCTGGCCAGATTGCTTTCCATGACACATGCTAACTTCCACACTCAGTTTACAAATATCCAAGTCTATCCAAGTGAATTTATTAAAGAACACTTCTGATAGTGTACAAGAAGAAAGAGGATTTGGGATCACTTCTGGTTTTCTTCTGCAATGCAAAGCTTCTTGATTTGACTTGACAGAGTTGATTTTTTTTTTTTTAATCTAAAAGCAATGTATATATCTAGTAAGATTTCACATTTAAATTTCTAATGGTTTGGACCACTTCATAGATTTACATATATTTTTATTATAAGATGTAAACACTCAGCAAAAACAATGCTATGAAATTTCATGCTTTATTACTTTTTTTGTGACTTGCTTTCAGGCTTAGTAATTACATTTGCAAGTCAAAATAATATTTACTATGCCCCTAAAGTTTGTGTGTATCTGAATATGGTTTATAGGTGCAATTTAAAAATGGAAAAGATGCACAACATTAAGAGATGTTATTTCTAATTACTGTCATTAAACTATAATCTGGAAATCAAACTGTCATATTCTGGCTAACAGCAATATGGATTTAGCAGCTGCAGATTTTAAGCTTAGTTCCCTTTACTACAGAATGACAATTCAAGGAATCTCAGACAAGGAAAAAAGAGAATGTTAGTTCATCCTACAAATAAGGAAATCATTAACAATCCAAACCATAAACACATACATACACAGAAAAAACCCAGATTTTCTTACAGACTTTGTATGAAACTTGTCTCCAAAACATGGAAAAATAGGTGGTCACAGAAATTATTCCCAGGATAATCATCTGGCCTAAAGCCCATTTTTCAAAGTAATCTAGGAATTTAAAAATATAGTAAGATAGTGAAGAGAGTTTCAACACTCCACAGTCTCTTTAAATCACTTAAGTGGTTTTAAGAATGTCTTGTAGGAGTCACTCCCACCAAACTGAACAGAGTTTAATAGTCTCATGTGCAGACAACACAAAACTTGGTGGAGTGACTGATACACCAAATGACTGTGCTGCCACTCAGAGGGACCTCAGTGGGCTGGAGAAATGGACTGACAGGACCATCATGGAGTCACAAAATCACAGTATCCTTGAGGTTGGAGAAGATCTCTGAGATCCTCAAGCCCAGCTCTTAATCCAGTGCCATTGTTTTCACCACTACACCATGACCCCAAGTGCCACATCCACTTGCCTTCTCAGCAGTCCCAGTGATGGTGACTCCACCACTTCCCTGCGGCCTGTTCCAATGCCTGATCACCCTTTCAGTAATGAAATTTTTACTAATATCCAATCTAAATCTCTCTGGAAGAACTTGAGGCTATTTCCTGTTGTCCTGCCACTTACTGCCTAGAGAAGAGACAGACCCACATCTGTCTACACCCTCCTGTCAGGGAGTTGTAAAGAGTGACAGGGTGCCCCATGAACTTCCTTTCCTTCAGAATGAGCCCCCAGAGCTCCCTCAGCTGCTCCTCATCAGACTTGTGCTCCAGCCCCTTCCCCAGATTTATTCAGCAGAAGGGAAATGCAACATTCTGCACCTAGGAAGGAATAGCCCCATGCACCACAACAGACTGGCAGTTGAGCAGCTGGAAAGCAGCTCCTGCACAGAAGGCCCTGGAGAACCTGGTGGACACCAAACTGACCAGGAATCAAGAGGCTGAAGGCCAATGGGCTCCTGTGCTGCCTTAGGCAGAACATTCTCACTGGGTTGAGGAAGGCAGTCTTTCCCCTCTGTTTGCTCCTCCTGAAACACATCTGAATCTCAGGCCCACTGCAGGACTACCCAGCACAGGAGACACACGGACATACTGGAGATAGGCCAGAGAAGGACTGTGAAGAGCTGCCAAATGAGGAAAGGCTGAGAGAGCTGGGATTGTTCAAACTGGATATGAGAAGGAGCAGGGGTTGTGGGGGGTGGTAATCTGATAATTATCTATAAATAGATTACTCTAAAGTAAGGAGACAGAGACCAACTTTTTTCAGCAGTGCCCAGAGACAGGATTATGGTCAAGGTACATGAAATGAAATGCACTAAATTCCACTTAAACATAAAAAGAATACCTTTTTTTACTCTAAATGTGAATTAGCACTATGACGAGTTATCTAGAGATGTTGTGAAGTATTCATTCTTGGGAATATTCAAGATCCGACTGGACAAGACCCTAAGCAACTTGCAAGTGATCCTGCTTTGAGGAAAATCTGACAATATGGTCTCCAGAAGTCCTTTCCAAAGTCATTGATTCTGCAATAGCAGTACAGACATTGTTTCAAGAATACAGATACAAAGATCTACTGAGGATCTGGAGGGCAAAATTAACATGAGAATCCAAACTAAACATGCTTACATGGTCATGTGCAAGGCACATCTCCTGTGATCACAGGGTGAGACCTGATTTACATGCTGTGCCTTTTGCACTCACTTCAGTCCATTCTAGCCTCAGGTCACTGGAGGGACCTGCCTGCAGGACTGTATCATAGAATCATGCAATCATTTAGCCTGACAAACACATTTTGGATCATCAAGTTTAACCATAAACCTAAAACTATGGAGTCCACCATGTCATCAGCTCTCATTTCTCCATGAGTTTTGTTCTATGGGCTTACCACCATCACATGGTTCAAAGCTCAAAGCAAAAACCTTGCCTTCCTCATCCCCATCTAGGGACATCAAGCACTGCTTGACCCCAAGCTTACAGCAAACATTGGGCACATGCTCATTCCATGCTTCATTTGGGGAACAATTCTGTCTCCACTTCCTAGATCCCTGTGGTCTGTGCAACATTACAGGTGGAAGAGTTTGAACAATATTAGTAACACATCTTTCTGTGAGCTAAAAAAATTCCTCTACCAGTACCAACCATTCAGTTTCCCATGGTTAGATTGCTACATTAATGTTCAGATATGTGATATGCATGTGCGTGTGTGTGTGTGTACTGTGGTCTCCCTGGGGCTTCCTCAGCAGTCATAAGTGCCAAAGAAAACTGGAGGAAGATTTACCCTCGGGCAGTCAGTCTATCAAAGTTGGAACAGTGTTTTGAGCAGCAGATACTAACCTTTAAAAAAAATAAAAGTAGAAACTAAACTTCTCCCAAGAAAGCACTGATGATCTTTAAACATACTGTTTTCGGCTGCAGTAGATCCTGCTTATTTTCACAATTTCTTCAGGATAGAGGATTACTCTAGAGTAAAGGAAAATGAAGAGACAGCTGTGACAACCTTCAAATATGGAAGAGGTTGCCACAGAGAGGAAGAAATCAATTGTCCTCTGTTTCATCTATGAGCAATCATGAGATGATGGGTTAAGTTATTCTAAGGAATAGTTGCATTAAATAATAGGAGAAACCTTGAAAAATCAACCTAAAAACAATATCTTAAATAACCTCATTTTGCTTGGAAGGCTTTACCCTGAAGTATAATTAAACAGTTTAGAGTGGCAATTTTTAGGAGTGATTTCGGTAATATCCAGGACCCCGGAGCATGGGTTAAGTGACTTATCAAGGTCCTCTCATGCCCTACTTTCTATAAATAAATTATACTTGTGCCTAATTTTGACTATGATGCAAAATGTTCTCACCCTCAGTTTCAAAAGAAGTAAACCATTTCATCTGTATATAATGATTTCTGCCCTGAGGCTTATGGATTAGTCTGAATTATTTTCATTTATGAAGCCTGAAATGCTTCAGCTTCAGGTATTTATATTTGTGGTTTGCTGCAGATATGGTGGATCAAATATTAGCCAATAATATTGTTGATGGTGCAAGAAAATGTCAGAATTTGATTGTCTTTTCCAAAAGAGTAACAACTGGTGGAGACACTGTGTTGCCAACAAAGTCATGTTGAAGACAAAAAACAGAGAAAAGTGAATCTGTTGATTGAATAGGGGCTATTTTTGCCCAGTGAGAAGTACTTTTTTAGGTAGGTCATCATCAGCTCATTTTACTTCATCTTTAATCTTCCTCATCTTATGTCTGATGATCAATAAATAAATCACCTGGTCTGATTTATTTATTTTCATGTGTATACATACATACATATATTCAGAGGAGCAATGTTATTTTTAATTATGCCCATTATATAAATGTGCATATACCACTTAATTACAAAGAATAAGTATTTTCCTGGTTGTTCCTGCTCTAAGCAAATACTTCAGTAATTGTGCACATTAAAAGATACATCTCAGAAATCTTTGTGACTGCAGTTGACTTTAGGACTATTCCTAGACCTGTGGTGCACATGAAAATAATGGAAACAATATAGGAATACAGAAGTAAATATAGAGATTAATTAATGCTTGCTGAGTAGCTGGGGCATCATTAAGAGATGAAAGAGTCTTGTCTCTAACTTTTCTCTGGGAATGCTCATGGAACACTTTGTTACTGCAGTGATAGAAAGCATCCTCTGGTGTAATGAACCTGTTGTGGGTGTCACACATAGAAAACTTGGCAAGAGACAGAGCTCCTTCCCTAGGGCTGAGCATCCCACTCTGATACAAGCAGGGAATTGGACCTTTACTTTAGACCAGACAAAATATTTTCTTCCATCTCCAATAACGAGAACGGCCTTAGTAGCTGACAATTTTAACTCAGGGAACCTGGTGGCTAATGCTCTCTTCAAGGGCAATAAATTCTGACCGTGGCAGTGTATTTTAATCAAGTTTCTCATGTTGTGAACGGCAATTCAGTCTTTCAGCAAAATACCTTCATTTACACACTACAAAATCAGTAGCAGCCATTCAGGGTAATTATACAGACAACTTTAATGAAATATCCTCAGACAACCATTTCTACTCCTGCCAGACACAGGAATCTCTTTGAAAAAGGAATACTTTGCAAATTATGCTGGATTTTTGTTCAAGGTAGAGGATGGTATTAAACACAAAGGCAAAATACAGTTACTCTTGTTCTTCTTTGTAGAAGTCAGGTGCTAGGTAAGGTAGGACATCCCATATTTTTCACCATTATAATAGTTTTGAAGATGTGCACATTGACAGTGTATGGATTAGAATGCATTTTTCCAGACAGATCATCCCATCCAAATGCAGTGATATTCCTCTGTTCCTGGCTGGACTGGCTGCTGAGCTACAACCTCACAATTGCAAGTCCTGCAGATCAGTGGTGTTTTGTCATCCAGCAAAGAGTTTTTATTGAATACTGAGGTCAGCAGGAGCTGACATCTCCCAGAGGAGGGATCTTGCAGCTCTGAGTGGCAATGACTCTTCCATTTCAGTTTTCCAGTTGAACTGGAAGCTGAGGACTGCCATGTGCTTTCCACATGCTGCAGGTGTGGTCTAAAATATCTCTGTGTAGCCACGTTTTCCCTTCTGGAGGCCACCAGAAATGTATCAGCCTAAGAAAGGCATTTCTATTCCTAAAAGCCTGAGTTTTTCAGAAATGCAGCAGTTGCAATGCTTTACTACTTTCTAGGGAAATATAAAAGATGTGGAGTTTGTTGTTTTTTTCCAATTCTGCCAAGAACTGAAAATTTTAACATAGAAACACACACTTGTAAAAAATTAGCACTTCATAAAACTGTTCTGGTTTTCCATATTTGTATTGCTTGTCTCCAGATACTCTTCTCCAATATTTGTATTTTTAATATCATCTTGTGAGGTATTTAGTCACAGTGTTCTACTTTTATAATTAATATTTGTATTTTTAATATCATCTTGTGAATTATTTAGTCACAGTGTTCTACTTTTACAATTAATATTTTTCTCCTTAAAAGTAATAACTGGCATGATTTAGAGTCTTTGTCTTTTTTTTATAAACTTCTTCCGTAAAATACTATATAGGAACATGTCAGAAGGTAAGAAAAACCAAAATGCCTGGAACAAGTAATTTATTATACTATTACATAGTGTATTTATTGGAAAAATATGTTAGGCTTGTACTCATATAATGATTAATTATGCTGACTAACAAATAGATATGAATATTCATGAGGATGACAACATGGTGAAGTCATTTGAACCTGTTCTTGTTCTTACCTAGAATTTAATATAGGTTACACATGTTGTTACTGTACAGTGTCAGCCTTGAGATATCAGCTTTAGATCAACAACTAGTGAGTTCATAATGCTCTCTACAGACATGGCTTTAATTGCTTTCAGCACCACACTGTCTAAACAAGAAGAAAATAGCTTGAACAATGGAGCTTGGCTGGGGCCTTATTTTACTTTAAGAACAGAAAATCTCTTTTTTTTCATTTTGAAACAATCTGACCAATGCTAACTGGTTGAGTGGCAGAACCTGTGCAATAAGAACTGACTTCATCTTTGTAGGGAAACCAAAAATTTCAAATTGTTATCAGGAAGGAGCCATAAGTGATTCCTGAGGATATCTGAAATGCTTTGTTTCACTCATGTTTTGATATCTAATAGATAAAGATTGTTGGAGTAGACTGCTTAAAAACCCCTCAAGGCTGGGATGAATATCTCCATCAAACAAATGGAGATCTGGATCAAGTGTTAAATTCAATGAAGTGTCTCACCCTGTCATTACCTGTGACCTTTCTCCTTCAACCCTTTCATAATTTAACTACTAGAACTGTCTGGCTTTCAAAAAACATTAACCAGTTGGAAGATCAGTTTATAAAACTGATTGTCTTTGGTTTTCTTTTTTAAAACTCAGAAGTAATTTTCTCTCCCCTGCCTAAAATTCCAATAAGAAATCAGCTTTATCAGCTAATTTTTGGCTGAAATTATGGGATGGTTTTTGTGCCACAAAACACAGTGTCATCAGCCTTGGTGTTCATATGCCAGTATGTCCAAAACCACACCTAATTTCTTTTCAAGCAGTGGTCTGCTGAGTGCTCCTATGAGCACATTATTTATGTATCCTGACAGCAGTGATATTGACTTAAATATTAAATCTATGAGCTAAATACTCAGTAAGACCAAACATTGCTTTGCCCAAGAAAGTTTCCTTTCGAAGACAATCAGGTTCTGTGTGAGCAGGTAAAGACTGACCTTGCTCCTGAGTGGGCACCTTTACGCAACTCAAACTGCAAAAATGTCCACATCATTCATGGCTGTGCATTGTATCAAACCTTGTACACAGCCATCCTGATATAAATCATTTAAGGGGCTTCTCTTGTTAGTTTATGTCCATCAAGATTTAACAGTCTCCAGCAGCATTCCTTGTATCAGCAGGATTCATTATTCAACATCAGAGACAGAGGTTGTTTTGCTTTGTGTCATTTATTTAATATTCCATGAACAGTCCAGTTTCTGTTTCTCATGCTTATACAGGCAGGGAAAACAAAGGCATGGCTTGTATTGTCAGGCAAGGATTTGGCTCACGGTAAATATCAGGGTTTGATATTAATTCCATCCTTGTTTTAAACCAGAATAAGCCACTGCCTTCAAATGAATTAGTCCTAAATCACACCACTGTCAGTGCAAAATTAATCCTGCACTATATGTCTCCTCTGCTAGCAAAGTGTCAGGAGAAGCCTAATCCTTCATTATTTGTCTCTCGTATATTCTGTCAGCCAAGGACTGAATCAACTCTTTCCCACAGCACTCTCTGTACTTTTGATGTCAGTTTGACTTCTTCTAGCTCACCACACTGAAGCGTTCACCATGACTAATAGCAGAACAACACCCACAGGTTTCACAAAGGCAAATGTTTGTCCTTGCCTAACTCTCTGAGATAAAGTTTTAATCCAGCTGGTCTGGAATGTTGTAACCTCTTATGGCTTTTGTCTGGTACATTTCCATTTGTTCCCATGTCCTTTCCCTGCTTTCTGTTCAGGATATGGCCTAAATGATAGTTTAAAAATCTTGAGTTAAAGCAGACTTTAAAGAATACATCAAATAACATTAGATATCAATAAAATTCCTGAGTGACTCATGTCTTCTGCTGTGCCTGAGATGTGTTCAGTTCAGCCCTAGAGGACAAAGTCTCCTGGGCCCTATTACAAATCTGCAGCCATCCTAAAGTTTTCCTTGCAAGTTCATCCATATCCTCATGGGGTCTCCATTTCCTGAAGCCTCCCAAGGTCTGAGCACTGGTTCTCACTGTGGTTAAGGATGCCTGAAATTCTGTATACACTGAAGTCAGATTACAACTACTTCTTTTATTGTCCCCAAGATTTCTCTGAAGTAAGTGTTGGTCTCATGTTTACAGCTCAACAGGGACAGCTAAGAAAATAGGTGTTTGGGGCTTTTTTTGATTGTTCTGGGGTTTTTCAAGGTTTTGCTAGGAAAGGACTCTAAAAACGGAATTGTTGAGTTCTGTCTTTTCTTGATGTTCAGATCATCATAGTTGGCAACAAAAGAAGATATCGAGGGGAAAAAAAAGACAGGAATATCAATTGCTTTTACTGTTTTTACTGGGGTTTTTTGTTTGTTTTGTTTTCTTTTGGTTTTTATTTTTATTTTTGGTCGAATAGTTTAATAAAAGAACAGCTGTAAGGGATGGTTTATTTGCCAGCAGGTATCACTGATTAACATACACAAGTAATTAGTAGAGCTTCCCATCAGAATACAAGCAGGTTTTGAAACGCAAGGCTTGTTTGGAAAAGGACACTCAACACTGTGATACACCTCATGTGTTTTTCATTACCAGTATTCTCAGTATTATTCCAGTTAAACCAATTCACTTTTTAATAGGTATTAGTCTCACTCTGACAAAGACTAGAGTGGATTTTATAAGGTTGTCTATTTCTTGATAAAGAGTTCAAGAGTAATTTAAAATCATTACATTTTGCTATTAGTTTATTTTTTTCCATTGTAATTCCAAAAGGGAAAAAATGGTTTGCAGAATATTACTTCTTTCTTTGTCCTATGGCCATAGCTTGGCAATTCAGAGGCAAATACGTGCAAACTGACCTAACATAACTATGAAGAATAAAGAAAAGCTTCTCTTGTGCAGTCTGTTGTTAGAGCTCTGTAGAATGCACCAAGGCAGGGTCACCTGCACACAAATTATGACAATTGCAAGTTCCAGTGGGAAGAGACACGGAGTATGTCCTGCAGGTAATTTCTGGGACATTAATACAATTCATCAGATGAAAAGAGCAATGAGGTATGCCAGAAAACCTGAACAGCTGTCACCCCTACAAACATAATTATTGGTCACCCTGTTTTGACATCTTACTTTGGATAAGAGCCATTATCCAGAGCAAAAACAGCTTTGCAGAACAACACCCCAAAAACACTTAGCAGAAATGCACACTACATAATTCACTTCTCCTTAAAATGTTGTGAAACTCTTTCCAATGCTGTAAAACAGCTATGATGTGGGTTTGTTTTTTTGTTTTTTTTTTTCTTTTACTTCCATTACTCCTAATTGGTTGCATAATCTAATAAGAGATCTACTAGAATTTCTTCTGCTTTGGCTATCTGACATTGACTTAGGTAAAACTATTGTAATAATTTGAAGCAAATTTCCAGAAGTGACTTTCACATTAGACATCCTAGTTTTAGCTTGTCCAGGCTCATCCTAAACGCAGTGATGCTCTCAGACTTTTGCAGATGAAGTGTCAGCTGGAATTTTTTGCCAGTGAGATGATGTTTAATGCTTGCTCCTCACATACTGGTACATTTCTACTGGGAGACAACTATAAATAACTCAGATATCCATACATGTAATGCAAGGGGAAAATTTAATGTTTTGTAAGGGTTGCTTCAAAAAAGCCCATAGGCTTTTTTTTAAAATTATCAATACCCAGAAAATTATGGGTGTACTTGTCCATTTCAGATTAATTTCTTGTAAATTATTTTTAGATGTTGTAACTTTCAGATGAAGTAATTTATTTCTCAAGCAGCTTTAAATGGAATGTGGCTCCTTTTGAACATAATTTCTTTGTTTTGACAGTAAATATGTAGCTTATAAGGGAGGACAATATCTGCATAGAATCACAGAACATCCTGAGTTGGAAGGGAGCCTCAAGGACCCTTGAAGTGCAGCTTCTTGCCCTGTACAGGACAACTCCAACAATCACACCATGTGCCTGAGAAAATTGCCCAAATGCTCATTGAGCTCTGTCAGACTTGAGGCTGTGACCACTTCTCTGGAGAGCCTGTCCCAGGGCACAAACACCCTCTGGGTGAAGAACCTTTTCTGAATATCCAACCTAACCCTTTCCTGACACAATTTATGCCATTCCCTTGAGTGCTGTCACTGGTTAGGAGAGCGATGAGATCAGTGCCTGACACTCCACCTCCTCTCATGAGGAAAGGGCTCCCATCACTGCAGACTGTGATGACATCTCTCCTCAGTCTCCTCAAGTAATTTCAGTGCTCCTCATATGTCTTCCTCTCTAGGTCCTTCACCATCTTCATAGCCTCCCTTTGAACATTTTCCTGTAGATTTATATTTTTTTAAACATCTCTGTTGCCCAAAACTGCACACAGGACTGGAGGTGAGGCCACCCCAGCTCAGAGCAGAGCAGGGCAATCCCCTCCCTTGCCCAGCTGGTGATGCTGTCCCTGATGACCCCCAGAATATTCCTGGCCCTCCTGGCTTCCAGGGCACCTCTGACTCAAATTCAGCTTGCAATCACCCAGGACCGCCAGGTTCATTTTCAGGCCCCTGTCCCAGGTGCAGAATCCAGTACTTGTTTTTTGTTAAACTTCATACATAAACTTTAATATGTCCAGGTTTCAGGATCTCTCTGCCTTCAGGCCATCAACAGCACCTGCCAGTTTATTGTAACTGACAATGGAAAAGTATAGGGAAAATTTTGGAGTCAGACAGTGCTTCATGGGTCTGAAATATAGAAGTGCAGGAAGAGAAACGGCTGTAGGATCTACTCCTGGTTAGACAGCACAGGTCATTTAAAGTATTTCTGTAGTACATGTGCTGTGGTTTCAAGGTCACATATATTTGGAGAAAAGAGATTCCTATCTAAGCCCTCTATGTTAATTTATAAACACACCAAATGAGGTGATGCTTTTTGGCAATGAAATAATTTCATCTGGAAGATTAGCTTTAGAGTTCTTGTAATTACCCTGCAATACAGCGGTCTCAAAATAGAGGGAAAAGGTACCTAAGTAATACACAGAAAACACTGAATGGAGAAAGTTATTCATGTCAAAAAAGATAGAATTGTTTTTTCTAAATGGGAACCATTTCAGATATCTGGTAAAGTGGCTCATTTGCTGGGGAATGCTTTCTCTGGCTAGCTGATTCCCTGAGCCAATTTATAGCACTTTGTGAGTTTCCCAGGTAGCTCGCTGGAGTGTGGATTCAAGATTTGGAAGAAGGAAGCGTGCCCTCTCTCTTGGGCTAACAAGGTGGTGTTGGGTTATTGAGGTGCAGTTCCATGTGACCAGGGCCTTGCCAGAGCTCTGCACGTGGAGGAGAGAGAGAGAGAGAGAGAGAGAGAGAGAGTTCCCAGCTTGGGGGCTGGGCGGGGAAACACTGACCCAATGGGGAAGGGAGGTTATACCATGTACATACAAATAACAAAATACAAATACAAAAAATCTGAAATTCACACTGCTACAATCTGGAATTGACAGCATACTGTATACAAAATGATGAAAGAAGGCCACTGTGCTGCTCAAATCACATCTGGAGATGTGATCTCCAGATTTCATTGCATAGTTTAGGATCAGTTCCTAGGTAAGTGTTAGAGAGTTCAGCTAAATACCTTATAGCCATGGAAAACAGTTTCTAAAAAGTGAAAGTAATTTTCCCAACCCTATTCATTCCCCTGTATGCATGGGCTCTGACCCTGCCACTGACATTGTCCCAGTCACATCTAGTCACTTTAACATCCATAAAAAGAAAAGTATCTAAAAAGGATTATCCAAAGTCCCAGAATACATTTTTTTATTATTAAAAATATTCCTGAACTCTGAATCTTAGACAAACTCAACAGGGGGAACAGGAGGACATATGTTGAAACTTTGGGGCTGCTTGATGGCACTAGCAGGGTTATGTATTTGCTTGACTGACTCTGCATCCCACAGTTATGTCAGTCCTTGTTGCAAGGACACACCATGTTGCAAAAGTTTTGCTATAATTTGTAGCTGACTGACCAAATTTGTGTGGCTTTAGCTATTTATAAGCAACTTCATCAGACAATCAATTTTCTACATTTAAAATGGATTCAATGGGAGGAAGAACAGAAAAGGATGCAGCTATTTTTTCTAATAGCAAATTACACTCCTGTTCTGAATATTAAAGATACATATTTTCAAATACTGTCTTGAACTGGAACAATTGATTTCATGCAAACTTGTCATTGTTTAGAGGGAAAATGGTTTTTGTTTTCTAAATCACTAATAGGACAAAAATTGGTGTTAGTATATTCTGCAACAGGATGGAGAAAATTCTGTCTGAAACCAGTTGTTTTCACTGAAGGTAATCTAATAATTTCTTGTAGTACATCCTGTATTTTGATAGGGCCAACCTGCTTGCAGACTGCACATTTCATGCACCTTAAAGGCCAGACTCTTCCTAAGTACACAGTGAAGTCCTCCAATGACAGCTCTGGAAGTAGCAAGATCAGGCTTCTTAAAAGATCTCAGCCCTCCTAGAGGCATGAATAAGATCAGAGTTTTTCAAGAATCAGCCAATGTTCCCATGGGAGCTGTGCACAGCTGAACCACAAAATTCAGTTCTAAACCATCTAATGAAATCAGATGGTGATACTGGTACAAATGGCTTCATTCTCATGTAGCCAATCAAGGGTGGGTGGGGTAAAGCTGTTCTTAGCCATCATAGTCCGTGCTTATCTAACTTTACCATAAATAAACATTATGCATTTCCCCATCCCCATCTTCTGAGGGATATGGTATATTTCTGCCTTTCAGTAAAGTATGTGTATGTAGATCAGATAAAAGAGTAGCACTCACTCCCGCTGTAAATAGGAGCTAAACATCTGTTGTACTTATGCATTGGAAAATAGAGAGGATTAGGGACAGGTGTGAGTTTTCTGGAAAGGTGAGGCAGCAGTTTGGGCACCTTTGTGGGCCAGACTGGTTTCCAATAAGAGTTAGTGAAGAAGCACCCACAAATGAAAACAAACAAAACTCCCTCTCATCACTGCCAGGAGAATTCAGCAGTTAGACTCAGGAGAAGTCAGAATGAGTGAACCTGGGGAATAAGAACATTCTTTACAAGGTGATTTAACAATAAGGCAGCAATGATTTCCATCTAATGAGTTGGCAGCAGTGCCAGCTATGAATGTTCACATGCTTCCTCTTCCTGTGGAGGCTGTGCTGTGAACTTAATCAGACGATTGCTCTAGATACGAAAATCACTGCCAACACCAAATGTTTGTTGTTTAAGTTGGCTAAGTTCCCTGATATAGTTCACAGTATGGTCCCACAAATAATTGATCTGGCACAACAAAGGGGAAGCTGTACTGAGGGATCAAGGTGGGCATGAGGCAGTACAGAGAAACAGGTACTTACTGGTTTCTCTGCCAAGAGCTTTGATTCATAAAATCCTACTCTCAGTGGGAGATAGAGGCTTGCTGCAGCCCAGCAGTGAGAGAGCAGTAGAGCCTGTGCTGCCAGATGTTCCTATTTTAGAGAAAGTAGAGCATTTTGGTCTTGTGCAACTCTCAGTCCATTCCTGGTGATAAGTTCTTACATGAGCCTCGTATTTTCCCTCAAATCACCCAAGCAAGACAGTGATCAAGAAGGGAGAGAGTGTTTTGTGAGACATTTTAATTACAAAAAAAACCCCTTGTGGTGAACTTCTATTTTGTTAAACAACTAATGAAGAATCAAAATGCTTCTCCAAACTTAATTATCCAATAATATTTATCATAGCAACCAGTTCTTTATGTGGCACATGCTGAAAACACTCCTTAAGAAGCACAAGTTTACCCTCCCAGTTTTTCCAAAACAGACAAGAAATACTTTAATCTGTTACTATAGCCCCAAGAATGTCTAGCTGGAGATTACATTGAAAATAATTTCTTTACTTCTCACATGAGTTTGGGTGACATCAGCCCCAGCACTGTTCTGTTTCTATGCAGCAGAACAAAATTGCCTGCTGAAGAAGTTAATAATAGGTCTATTTCTGCTAAACATTCTACAGTGTATTTCTAGACTTGAGGTAGAAACACACAAGTTCACGGTCCTTCTGGATTTCAGAATAATTTCTAAACTTAGTCAGCTTTCTCTCCTCTGCCTCCACTGTGCTTTCCATGTGAATATATGGTGTTGTCTCAACTTTATGATGAAGATTGCCTGCCATCTATCAATCAACATACTTCCAATCCATTTGGTTTGTTGAATGTTCATAAATATTCACTTTTCTGAAGGTTATGTGTTCTTTGGAAGTGCTGAACTCAGTCAATCACTATACACTCCATAAACATCTGTTAGTGACTGGACTTATGGTTCTAAATTTCCTGATGGACAACAACCTATTTCAAAAAGGGATATCATAGTAAAACACAGTTTAGTTATGATTTTTGAAGTCTTGAAACTTCTGACATTTGCTAAACCTTCTTTTACTTCTTCCAGTCATTCATAAGCTTACAGGATTCTGTGTAAACTCCTAAGGAAGGCAAACTCAATTAGGTGCTCTTAATAGAAGAAATGCCTAAAAAATGTTATGCTTAGTCCAGTATCTCACCTGTACCCTTCTAACCTTCCTGATGCCTGACCTAGATTCAATTTTGCCTTGAAAAATGTCTGCAGCTGATTACCTGCCACTTCACAACAGACTTGGGAGTTACTTCACCATATTTTCAATGAATTTTCCTTTTTCTGTTCTCTTGCATTTCTAAATGATACCTGCTTCGATTATCACTTCTTTCTGATGAGCAATGTCTGGTGTCTTTTAATTGTTTCTTTGAAACCTGGTGGTTCCCAAATCAACTCAAAATATTTTCTTGGTTACAGCTGTCTTGGCAAAGCCTGTTTTATATGAGTGGCAGATAAAAATGATGTTATTTCAATCAATGTATTCTGTCAAATTTAAACTAAGCTTATATCCGACTTGCATCCTCTCCTTTCATATCCTTTGGTTTTTGCTAGTTTTCATAATGATCTTGCAAGGGGTTCTGGGGTGCCTGTATGGAGGACACTTTATAAATGACAATTTATTTGAAATGTGATTTCTATGTCAACTAAGTTCTTAATCACCTCCTACGAGAAATGAAGAGCAGAGTTTTGGAGTAAGAATTTTAATGGCTGCTTCTTCTTGGGTCCCTGACTTCCAAAAGGACATGTTCAAAGGAGGGCAATGAAACTGGGGAAGGATCTGGAAAACATGTCCTGTGAGGAGTGGCTGAGGGAACAGGGGTTGCTTCACCTGGAGAAGAGGACAGCTGGGGGCACCTCATTGATTTCTACTACTACGTGAGAGGAGGTTTCAGTGAGGTAGTATCCAGTCTCTTCTGCCATGTCTCAAGTGAAAAGACTAAAGGAAATGGCCTTAAATTGTGCCAGGACTAGATATTAGAAACAAAATTCTCTCTGAGAGAGTAGTCAGGCATTGGAACAAGTTGACCAGGGAGGTAGTTGAGTCTGGAATTTTTCAAGAGGCATGTAGATATAGAACCTTGAGATGTTATTTAAGGGTGATTATGGTGCTGCTGGGTTGATGCTTGGAATGGATTACCTTGAAGGTCTCTTCCAACCTTGATGACTCTGTGATTCTGTGATTCTACTGCCTCAGTGATCTTGTCAAGTAACTTCCTTTAGCTCTGTTCATCCTATTATGTGATTATGTGTAACTGCAGGTTCAGCAGGGACAGTGATGATCCTTTTACAGAGATATTCCCAAGCAGTGTGGTGAAGGGTACCTTCTTTGCTTTTATTAAATATTCAAGTAACAGATCTCCTCAGAGCCCTATTAAAAATCAAAGTATATCATTCATGGCTTTTTAAGATCACTTGCTGTGCTACTACTGTTCATTATTTAAGCACTGTGCAAGGTACAAATAGACTTATAATTGTTGTGAAAGCATTTTCTTTTTTCAAATTATGCCTCAGCTTCCCTACTGTGTGAGCATTGATTATTTTCAGGTCAATAAAAAAGATATGAAACTCTGTACATCTTCAAAAACAGTCTGTCCTGGCTTGTAGCCTTGATAGGTTGTAGAAAATCCTCCGAGATCCTGGAACTGGCCCAAGTAAGCTCTGGAAAAAGGGAACGTCAATAAGAGACTCAAGTCCTATATTTAGGATTTGAGTATTTTTTATTATTTTATTAACAAGGGC
This sequence comes from Argya squamiceps, assembly GCA_037834095.1. Taxonomy (NCBI): domain Eukaryota; kingdom Metazoa; phylum Chordata; class Aves; order Passeriformes; family Leiothrichidae; genus Argya; species Argya squamiceps. The sequence goes on along the minus strand of JBBMKD010000102.1, from coordinate 142,730,383 downwards.
CCCTGATTAGTATGCCTTGCAAGTCATAGTGTTTTACTATTTGGAACAGTTTCAATCAGACTACTATGTATCAGAAAAGCTGATTCTGCCCCTGCATAAGCTGTTGTTTTACCTGTAACACGTTTTCCATTATTCCCTTCCTCCAAATCAAATTATGTATTCATGAATTCTAATTGAAAGCCAAATTCTAGTGCATTTGCTCTAAGGAGATCTGCTGAAGTGAGTGGAACAAGTCCTGAGCATTAGCAGAGATGGGTGAATGAACTGGGCTTATGAGGAAATTGCAAATGAATTTGCAAGCAATGGTAACCACTTCGTCACTGCTTTCACTGTTGAAATCCACTTTTCAAATGTTCTCGAGGGATTTTCTTTTTTTTTTTTTCCACCCTCTACTCTTACTTTCCTAGGATGTGTGAAAATACAGTCCAGGTCAATGTTAAAAGTCAGTCAAAAAGGTTTGAAAAGTTGATTCTTCCAACCTCCCACAGCTGATTTCAGTTGTCCTGCTGAACAATTCAGTTCTGAGCTAGTCTCAATCTCATGTCAGCTCATCATTCACCTCTTGGTAGCTTGCACCAGAAAGGAGTTATCTCATAGATAAATTACTGCCTTCTCTGATTTATCTTGGAGCAAAGGCAGAGAGTGTCTGGGGGAAGCTGGCTGGGCCAGGGCATCTCTCCAGTAAAACATGGTATGGTAGATAACAGGAAAAAAGCAGTAAGAGCAAAGGGAGAATAGTGATACATACAGAGTGACTAAAGGGTCTCAAATTCCTCCCTTTTAAAAAGTAAAAGTAAGGGGTTATGTTTTAAGTCAGTAAAATCAGGAATGGTGAAGATGAAATTAATTGGAAATGATTACTTACTGTTTATAAATATCATGCAACACTCAAAGAAGTGATAAAACTGTGAATTAAAGGAAAAAAGAACAGGAAACATTTTTATCACAAAGGATTTAATTAAATTGTAAAAAAATCTTCATTATTGAGTGACATAGGAGCCAAATATACTACTAACTTGAGAAAGGCATCAGGAAAAGTTGTGCGGGTGCACTAAGAATACCACCTCCAGCTTATAGGATCCTGGAAGACAGAGAGATGCAAGGATCATGCTAATCATGCCCTACTTCTCACAAGCCTTGTCTAGACATCTACTTCTGGAAAAGGTTAAACAAGACTTCATCTGGAGCCAGGATATGCATTATTATTTAATCATGGCATATAAATTGTAAATTAATTCCCTGTACTATAGTAGAAAAATACTCTAGATTCAGAAACATGGGAATATATAAGGCTGAAGTTTCAGCCAGATACTTTTGGTCTGATATCAGATCTCATTTTCAAATCCACATGACTGTGGGGAGCAAGACCTGCAGATCTGAGTCAAAGCACGAGATTAGGAAGTCTTTTATTAGGACAAACAACACTTGAATTTTAGGAAAACTGATTATTAGATGATAGTAAGAAAATACAATATCTATTCCAAAGTGTTCTGCAACCACAGATTGCTGGAGTGTTCAAGACTGTTTTGACAAGACATCACTCAGTGCTTGCTGTATTTTTGTACACACTATTTACTGTTTTATCCTACTCCTGCCTGAGAACTTTCTGTTTTCCACTACTAGAGAGAGTATCCTCAATGATGATAATTTGATCTGTCTTGTTGTGGCTGTTCTGGTGTTGCTATGACCCTGTGGGTATCACCCATAGCTATCACAGCCTTTGAAATCTCAACCAATAACAAGGATGAGATATTGGATGAATGTACTGAGGCTGCAGAACTTTTTCTTCTCTCTAGTACAGCCAAATATTGCCAGTTTCTTACTCACTTTCCCAGCCAATCCTCACTTCAAGGGTGTTGATGTGCCCTGCCTTACAAACATGCAGAGCACAGAGAGGTCAATGACAGACAAGTAATCCACTGAAATTTACACTGTCCAATGATCCACTCCCGTTTGGCTCTCTTGACTTCATATGGAAAAGAAAGAAGCTGTGACGCAGCTGCTACAAGGAAAACCAGTTCAGCTCTTACGTAGATTTCAGCAAATAAAAGGTCTGTGTACACTGGCACTGGCTATGCAAGAATTCGGTTATCCTTTCAGCTTCCCCTATTGAATGGTTCAGAATTCAGATTGTGCAAATTTGTCCTTTGGCATCAGCTAAAAATGAATGTATTTAATTTGGTCGATAATAATACAATAACTATTATCACTGATATTAATTCTTAGCAAACTGACATTCCTTGTTTTCCTTAATATGCCTTGCTTCCCAAACTAAAGCCATGGAACAAATCACAAAGTTGCTCTTGTAGAAGAGGCAGTGCCAAAAACAATTGCTAATTACGTTTGTAATCATTCCTGGCTAGAGCTCTGTGACTCAATTTTTGGAAATATAATTTGTGGTTCAACCAGAGTTTAATGCCCCCAAATACTGCATATCTCATCCACAAGGCAGAGACAATTTACAGAGTTGATGCCTCTGCTTAAGATCCAAGACATTCTTTTATGCAAACTTTCCTAACTGCTATTTTTACAGCCCACAAAGCTGCCTTTGTCTCTCTTTCATTTTTTTAAAACAGATATTTTTGCTTCTCCTGTCTAATTAAATCCTATTTGTTGTTCATTGCAGATTGCAGCTCAGGCAGTGTTATTTATGTGTATGAACACTGCAGGAATCTTCATTAGCTACCTATCAGACAGAGCACAGCGTCAAGCCTTCCTGGAGACCAGAAGATGTGTGGAAGCCAGACTGAGACTAGAGACAGAAAACCAGAGACAGGTATGTATGGTCACCAGCAAAAACATTCCTATTTTTGTATTAACTGGTATTGATAATTGGACAAGACCAGGCTTTTTTAGCCTTGCTGGCTCCAGTGTGATACCCTCTGATACCCTCTGATTTGCAGGTTAGGTGAGTTATATACTGTGCTGGTGTGTGTTGAGTTGATATGACATCTAAAAGATTTCCCCTAGGAAACAGGATGAATAGAGTGGCTGTTCATCCTCCTTTCCCACAGCAGAGGCCATCAAATGAAGCAGCAACAGCAGGTGTTTAAAAATGCTTCTTTACACAAGAGGGGTTAAGCTGGGGGACTTCATGTTTCAAAGTGTTGTAGATATTAAAGCTTGTATTAGTCAACTGAAAGATATTCCAGAACCATCTGGATGCAATCTTGTGCCGTGTGCTCTGGGATGGCTCTTCCTGAGCAGGGAGACTAGACTAGATGACCCACTGTGGTCCCTTCCAATCTGACTGCTTCTGTGAGTCTTTCAAAATTAAGCAAGTTCATGGAAGTGAACTCTATGTAGGCAAAGGAAATACTAAAGCATCCTTTCAGGCTCATGGGTGGGTTTTTGCAGCTGGGAGGCCACTGCAGCAAAGTATCACTATTCTGTTTTTCTGTTCTTAAACTTGTCTTGAAAAATCAACTTTTGGCCACTGCGTACAATAGCATCCTGGGTGAGCTGCACTTTTGATCTGAACAGGTATGGTTGATCCTAGGTAATGATCTTTTGTGACCCAAAATAAGTATTGAATAAAAAGAAGTTTGCTGCTTATTATTTTGCACCAAGGGAGCAGCATCTATATTATATATGTTACATTGCTGTATCATTCTAAGATGAATTTAGTCTTTCATTTTGCCCTGCTGTATAACTATGTATATGACTTCTCAAATTTATTTCATTTGCCCCCTGAAAGTCATGCTGTTATACAGAGCTCTAAGAAGATGTCCTATTCTGGACTTCACTGACTAATGACTCAGCACACATGACTGTGTTGAGTAATGCCAGGTATCTCTGCCAGAAATTTCTGCAGCCATTGCTGACTGAAAAGACTTTGAGGGATATTATCTAGGATGCTCTGTTCTTTTTTTTCACTGCAGGATCATATTTTCATGCCTTTTGGGGAGTTTGGTGTGTTTGGGTTTTTTTCCTTTTTATTCTTGACTAATTTTTTATAAACCATGATTTTTTAAGCTTTACTTTGACCATAGTTTTCTAGAGCTCATTGTAAAAAACTTTATAACCCTAACAAAAGATTCTCTTGTTCTCTTGTTCGATATTATACTGAGATTTTCTCATTAGAATTATTTTATCCTTTCATGTAAAATGAAGTTAGTACAAAGACAAATATTTTGAGAAATCCAGTTTAGCGGAACTTGTACTTGCTATTAGGAAAATGAAAACAGATTGTTTCCATTTGGGTGGGCGGGGGGGTTGTTTGTTTTTGTGTTTGTTTGTTGTTTGTTTTTTGTGTGTTTTTTCTTTTTTTTTTTTTTTTTTTGAGAGAGAGAGAGGGGTGGGAAGTAGTGGTTGGATCAGAAATATTTTTTTTTGTTAAGTCAGGTTGAACTGTGAATTTTTTCTTGGCGCTGTGCTTTATAAGGTTTCAGGGCTGTGTTGTTCCCTGAGGGCAGAATTTCCTGGAGTGTTACCTCACTGCAGCTGAGATTCACCTATAACAAACAAAGTAGTGTGTCACAGGCATCATATGACTGGGAATGCATAAGGGGAAATGTCCTTGGGCCAAGGAAAATGCCCACAGGGGAAAAATACAGACAACAGGACACTAAATGAAAGATCTCTTCTAAAACTTAATTTAATAATAAACTAACTCAAAATTTTGAAACAAAGCGTTTTGAAATATTCCCGATTAATTTTCTTGTGACTTTGTAATTTTGTTATTATGCACACTGCTATATTTAAAAATGTTTAATAAACTTTTCAGCTTTTCATTTGTATTTGGAACAGCAACATTAAAAAAATATTCCAATACTGGAACATCTTGAGGAATGGAGAGCCTGTTTCCCTCAGCAGTCTATTTTTTCCATTTGTTTCTGAGGTAGCATCTCATTTAAGCCATTTTTAAACCTACTTTTAGAAGACTGGCAAGGTCACATTTTAGGTGACCACCTTTTTTAGCAGCTTGTTCATGATCACTTAATGAGTATACAGGCAGTAATTCAGTGACTGCTAACATTTTTCTGTCTTGAGGACAAATATTTCACGATACATGGAATCTGTAGTTCAGACGAATGTAAAAAAATTCTTAGTTGTTAATGCATATCACCTTTTAAAAAACAATTATTAAAGTTTACTAAATTATTTCAATTACTTTATTTTCCTATGAAGGGGGGAAAAGGGTGGAAAAAGAGTCTGCAGTATGATAGTTGTGATGTGGCTTCTGCAAACGTCTAGAAATACTGTTGCAGAGAACACTTTGCAGAGAAAATAGAAGAATAATTATTTGTGTAAATCTTCCAGACAATAATTCAAGAAATTCCAAATTTATTCCAGTTCAATTTATTTCCCCTTCACTTCCCAGAAGCTGTTTAAACTAAAGGGTACTTACAGCAAGTGCAAGTTTTTTGTTGCTTTCAGTGGTGGTACTGCTACTTTTTATAGTAGTGGATGATTTAAATTAAATCTCTTGAGGCTTCTTTCATCCCCACACATCTTCTGCTTCTTAAAATGAAAGAAATAGAAAATTAAAATGTAATGATGTGTCAGATGTATGGCACGTCATATGAAGTGTGACAGCTTGCCAGAAAGATCCTGTAAGGTCTGCTTTTAATTTACTTTGTTTAAGCCAGAAGACCAATAAAATTAAAGTAAGAACAAAACAACATGAGTTTTAAACTACAGTGAGTGATGTGCTTGCCCATAAACAATTACAGAATGAGGCTCCAATTTTATATAATCATGGAAGTTATAAAGATGCTTCAGATATACTTCTATTCATTATTGCGTATTGTTAAAACCAAGAAATTAAGTTTCTGCTCTCCCAAAATGACCCTTCCAATTTCTCAATATCTCTTGGATTCATAGCCTCTAATCTTCCGTCATTCTAATAATGATAAATGCTACTGCTATCATTATGCAGTATTTTGCAATGCCAGTCACAGAATGCCACCCAATTGTGAGCCAAACATTTTATAATTTGTTTTAGAGAAAAGCAAGAGATACCATTAGAAATTTGGAGCTGTACAAGGAAACAATAATACTGACAAGGAAGGATCTCTTATCGCCAGAGGTTTCTAAGGACCTTCTAATGAGTATTTGTGGGTTTTCTGAAATACAAATATAAACTTTCTACTGTGTCAGCTTCTGTTGCTGGTGAAAAACAAGAGATTTTTCTGTATTTCCAGATACATTTCATATATATGAACTGATTATTTTTTCACTGAAAGCAGTTTCATTCATTCACTTGCAGCCATTGCATAAGGAGCAATGAAAATAGAAGGTGAAATCACCAAACTCCCACTACAGATGAAAAACCTTTTCTGTTGTTCTTTATGTTACTCTGACCTGAAATTTGGATGTCATGTGTTTTCCAGATGTCACTATTTTCCAGCAGTGTCTCCCTTTGTGGGTTACCAGGGTTCAAGAATTCCTTGTGCTATTTTGCTTTTGCTGTGAAATTTTCCAGTTTGACAGTCAAAGCCATTTTGTTTTTTCAGAAGTGTCTGGGCCTATGGTCTCTGTAAACCTGAATTAGCTCCAGAGGCTCATTTTCCACTGAAAATATCTTCAGATGCAATTCAGCTTCTACACCAATTGCAATTCATTCAGTAACTGCACAGGAAGGAAGAGAATGCAGTGCAAACCTGGATGATGCAAAAGATTTTATGGAACCAGGTTGATCCAGGGCAACCTGACTCCAGTTTTGAAGTGACTCAGTTTCCAATGTCTGTTTCCAAAAGTCTATATACAATAAAGCTCCTACATTTTTTTTTCATTCTGCCTCCCCCATGCCCATTTACTCTCAACAAGACTTGTAGACAAAATTTTCAGAAGTGTTTCAGAAAGACAGAACTTTCAGTTGTATTTTCAGATCATCGAGGATCTGATTTTCTATTGTTATCCTTTTGTTTTTAAGCACCTGGGGTAGTTGAAAGTACCTATCAGCATTTTTAATTGAAATGAATTTCCTAATTCTAATTACTCGATTATGAAAATGAACAGCAGTGTGGCTACAAAGGAGAATTACTCCAGCAGTCATTGCTAATGATGTTTATGCACTTACCAGTATGGTATTATCTGTGTGACACCATTTGGAAGTCCTAGCACCCTGTGAAACTGAGGGAACATCTGTGTCTGCTAATTTCCTCATTTTAATTAAAGAATTAGAATTTTTATGAAAATCTAAAACATTTCAGAGCTTGATATAGTTAAAGGAGTTGATGAGTATCAGAAAGACTTTATCGTCAAAAGACGAAAATATTAGAGAAGCAAGCTGCAGGAGGCAGCACAGACAAATATGTTGTAAAAACAGCCTCTGTTTAGCAGTTATTGATAAAATAAATTTAAATATTTTCTAATGAATTGTAGTTAGTGACCTGTTCTTAAGAAATGTATTTGCATCAAGCAACAAAATATGGCCGCCAAAAATGTCCTCCAATTTTGTTCTCAAAACATTGTAATTATGAATAAAAAACAGACATGGGGCTCTCAGTTTTCATAAACCCATTTTATTCCAACAATATCATAACTTTCTACTACCCATTTGAAATTTTGGTTTAGTACTTTCACTTGACATCTACGTGTTTCAAAAATGTTGACAACCAGTACTATACTTTGTTAATGAACACTTCAAAGACACTGTCTTTGTTCTTAGCTTGATTTTGTTGTAAGGACACAGTAGGTAATTCTGCTTTCATCATATCTGGGCAATGAAAATAGATAGTCTAACTCACTTTCCTAATTAGCTACTGGAAACCCTTCAAAAACAATGAGTATGTAATTTCTCTCATTGTGTAAACGCTGTGAAATTTCCTTAATGAAGAGCAGAAACCTGCACTAAATTTCTTTTTCATTTCTATTTCTCAGGATACAAACTCCCTAAGTTTTAAATGAATGACATATTAAATCCAGACACATATTGAAAGGATGACTTTATGAAGGATTGCATTCAATATATATCAGGTGTCCTAACCTGCTCTTTCTCCAATCTTTACATGAAATTTGCTTAACATTTTAAACCCTGAAATACTGCAAATTAATTATAAAGACTCTCTCAGATAACTTTGTCAAGCTGCCTTTTCCTGCACCACACATACATATGTCAAGTTACACATATCTGAAAACAATTATTGTGTAGTGAAGTCAGGAATATTGTTGTGAAATAAAAATTGTGCAGGCATATTTGACTAATTGAAGCTGCAAATTAAGACTTAAAAGGACTAAACAGGGAAAATCACAAAAATTAAATAGCTAAAGTTATTAAAGCTAGAGAACTATAAAATCAGTCCAGCCTTTACCCCTTCTCTTGTAATAAGATCACATTATTACAGGACAGCTATTCATAGAAAAGGCATTTAGTCATAACCAGAAACTTCTCTGGTGTCATGGCCACACTTCAACTCTCTATTCAAGACTGCTGTAGACCAATGGAACTAATGAAGCCTGGACAAAGCAATGGGAAAATATGGATGCGAGGTTTCTTTCAAGCTAAGCAAAATTGTTAAACTCTATCTTTCTAACATGAATAACCTAGGGTCTGGACTAATGTTCAGAAAATGCAATATATATCCTCTCAGAAACATTCTGTTTGCATTGTTTCTAGTAGATTTAAAGCACCTAATGGCATTTTTTAAAGAATTTGTTTGAGATCAGAGGACAAAACAGTCCATATCTGTTTGACTTTTACATTCATCCTCTGGAGAGGCATTCATTCTTGTTCCCAATGTAGCAGGCTGTGCATCATTCATGGTGAGAAAACTCTTTACCTCTTGTACAGAGCTCACCAGCAAGGCTGCTCTGCCTCTGCTGTGATAAACTATGGGAGGGGAATGAACTCAAATCAGAAACAAATCCTCCAGGTTTTAAGTTTTGACAAGCCAAATGGAGAAAAATATTCTAATTTTAGCACTACATTTGTGCAGTTTCAGTGCAGATACCTAGTTCTAGGACTTACTAAAGCCACATCAGTCTTTTTAGTTGCACTGTTTAAATCCCTCTCCAAGACAGTCCTCATCAAGCAGGACTGTTTCTCTGCAGAAATAATCTCGAATTCCACAGAGAAGGGTCTCTTATGTGGAAATAAAGGCCCTTCTTAACATCTTCCTTAATCCTTATGAAAATGCTCTTGGGCAGGTAACACACTGGCAGAGGAAATGGAGCTGAAGGCTGGAGGCAGGAGAGTAGGTGGGGCACAGCACTGTCTGCTCCCAGTCTTGCAAGGAGTATTCAGGCCAAAAGGTCCAGGCTGCTATCAAACCTGATCCACTGGGCTTCTAGGGATGCTTCCCATCAAGGTGGGACAAAGATGGGCATCTGCAAGTTTTAATTATGACTTGAGTCAGATCACTGGGGAGAAAGAAGAAAACCTTTTCTATATTAAATGGTGTAATGAGAAGAGTCTCCTGAGAGAAAACCCCACAGACAATTCCTCCCTGCAAGTCCTGCCACTGGCTTAGTGAGCACCTACGTTCCAGGTAATCTATTTCTCATCAGGGATTCTACAAATCCAGTTAAAGCTCTTTTTGAAAGCCACAACAGTTTAATGTTGTTTAATTTGATTTACATAAACGATTAGAGCTCACCACCTGAAAGGACCATTGCCCAGGCGGGAAAAGGATAGATTTTTTTCTAGGTATGATCACACATTCTATCTTTCTAGTATGGACGTCAGGGCTGTAAAATGAGGAGACAGCCCTTAGTCTTGAAAACAATCTGCTGTTGGCATATTTAGTATCTTCTCCCTGTTATCTTTGGAAAAACTGTAATCCTGCCTTAATCTCTTTTTCCATTAAAAAACCTGTTCTGTTTGACCATTTGTTTCCTTTTACCTCTACTTCCAGAGGATTTTTTTTCACACTTTCCCCTGCAACAGCCTCTATTTCCCATGGCTTTAGGAAGCTCTCTGCAGACTGATGAACTCTGGATTGTTTTCTGGTTTTGGTTTTCTAAACTTTTTAAAGCAGCTTACGTGTTATGTAGGTTTTATCAAGCTTTTACAAATCTAGAATTTAATCAACTGTCAGTACTTTGCAACCTCTAAAATAAGAGCAGATTGGACTGGGATTGGAAAGGACACTTTAAGAAGGTTAAGCACCATAAAGTCTTGTTTATATATATACATGTATGTACATACATGTACATATACATATATACATACTGGGGGTAAGAATATTAAAATCCCTCTAAATTGGTATGAAGATAAAGTTCGGATTTAGTTTTAAAAATAAAAGAATAATCTTAGCACATAGTCTTTATAGAAATAGTTTTAAGTGCTTCATATTTAAAAATTATGATCACAATAACTGAGGTTTTATTTTTAAAAGGATAAACAATAAACTCACAATTTAAAGAAAACATATCTAAACCTATCTGGTCAGATATTACATTTTAGCCTTTTTTTTTCCTCTTAATAAAAAGCAATTTTTTGACCGTGAGATTCTAAGTAAAGCTTCACATTTATCCAGACTTTCTTTCATCTTAGTACTTTTCTCTAAAGAACCTTGTTCCCCACAGAAATTTTTTTCTTCATGTTGCTCCATCAGCACTTAGAGGATCAAACTCTAAGTATAACATGCTGGTTAATCCAACAAATAAAGGAATGTGGAAAGTTTATATTGTTCTTCACAATCCATTTCCACATTCTGATTAAGTAGATGACCTGTTTTCTAAATCAAATAACAGACTTTTCTTCCTTATTTTTTGGGGGAAGAAATATTTACATGCACTTATGATTTTGTAGATACCAGTATGGATATTTACCACACCTTCTCTCAAAACACCCCATTATCTAACCCATTTGTGCTAGAAATCCAAACATTGTAAATTCAGATTTTAAATATCGTGCCTTCACATTCGCTGCTGGTGTTTGTTTCTTGTCATCAAAGCATAACCTCCACATTTTGCTTTCAAGTAGAAATCTAAGGTAAAATCCAGATAAAAATTATCTGCTACCTTCTCTTCCATTCCTTGCAAAACTGGGGTGGTCACATGGACTCAAACAGAATAATGAGATTTATGGCCAATGCCAGAGAGATAGGGCCAGACCCTGAACTGCAATTCATACAGGGGAAAAATCCCAGAGTGTCAGATCTTTAGGTGTGGGAGCTTTCCTTGGAAGAAATTAGTAAGGAAATCTCCTTCCCAGTAGATGGATTTTGGATTCACTAAGGATGAAACTCCTGTGGGGAACCCTGATATCTAAACCAGGTTCTTCAAATGTTGTGCTGATCAATAGTGAGTGAGACTGACTGGGTTTTGGTGAGCTGTGTCTCCTGTGATCTCAGCTCTTTGCTAAAGAGAGAAGTTTTTTTTAAAAAAAGAAAACCATTTTTCAGAGCTGCCATCAACTAGTGACCCTTGCTGATGTGTCAGGGAAGTGGACAGAGATGAAATGAGTAAGGGGAATGGAATAGTTTCAGCCTCCTACAGTGATGAGATTCTTCTACCAGCTGGGCTTCCATATATTCCTCTCGGCTTAATAAAGAATTCCAAGCCCCACATTCATCAAGTTAGTGCCTCTGCTCTGAATATACTTACTAATTTTAAAGTTACTTTTCTATCTTGTTCAGGATCAGAACTGTTAGTGTACTAAGAAACTTTCCTTAGTTCCCTAAAGGGACTGTAGGAGGACTCTAAAATTAATGTCCTTAAAAGATGCTTAATTAATAGAGGGACTCGAGTCCAGGTAATGGTTTTAAATCATATAACCATGAGCAGTACCAATTCCAAGAGTGACAGAGTCAAGTTACTGGATGCCATTACTGAGATAATTTAAGGTAAGATAGAATATTTGGATTAACATTTATAAATAGGTCTTTCATATCATCAGTATTCAACTGCCCATCTACAAGTCTATTCAAAGGGGTTTGATTTTCAGGAGGTGACTGTTGCTCCCCCCAGCTGAAAGGAAGTTTTATCCTGCTTGTGCTGTTTAGTACTAGAGTCTTGTAATTCTCTGACAAGGTGCATCCCTTGTTTTGACTAGAAAATATGACCTTGTAGCTCTTATCCATCTTGGTATTCTGCAGCGATTTAGTCATATAAAGGTGAACAATTAAAGGCATAAAAGCCCTCTTTCTGATATTTTCCATATCATTAGCTGCCATGAGTACTTCTGAGAAATGTGTATTTTACTGAAGTTGTCTAGCAATTTTCAAAACAGACCCCAAAAAGTAACAAAATGAAAGAAGAGACATCTAAATCAGTAGAAAATAGAAACAGTGCAGAAGAATTAAATGAAATTTTAATAGCAGATAAGTCAAAGCTGTTCCAGAGAAACACAGCAATAAAGTCAGATAAGCATTAAAGTCAGATGGTGACATTCTGATATTTTAGAACAAATTTGAATTGTAGGAGCTGTTTTGTGCTCGTTTTCTATTCCAGTAAAACAACGAAAAGCTTAAGATTATGCTATTATGAAATCAGTCCCCGATGTTGTGTCTGTCTTTCTCCTGTTCTTTAGCTCTGACTCTGGCCTTCCTTGCAAACTAACTGAAATTTATGGAAGCCAATACACCAGAAGACAGTACAAAGCTTTTTGTCATAATATGTGTCTTATTTACATAAAAATCTTTTTCTTCTGAATATTTGTCTTCTCCACTATTGTTCAATAAAGAATTAAAAACAAAAAAAAAATCATGATATGTGGAAGAAACAAAACTACAAAAGTATAAAATATGTTTTCCATTATTAGATGAGTCTAATGGGCTACTGTGGGGCTGGAGAATATCACTTGTTCAGCTCAGGGATCCCCAGCGTATGTAGGACATTGACCTGTTAGTGAAAGTTTAGAAGAGAGTCATGAAGATGATCAGGGAGCTGGAGCACCTCTCCTATGCAGACAGTCCAAAAAAGCTGGAATTATTCAGTCTGGGGAAGAGAAGCCCCTTGGGAGACCTTATAGAACCTTCCAGTACCTGAAAGGGCTACAAGAGAGATGGGGACAGACATTTGACAAGGGCATATAGTGGTAGGACAAAGGGAAACGGCTTCAAACTGAAAGAGAGTATGTTGAGATCATAGATTAGGAAGAAATTTTTGACTGTGACAGTGGTGAGGCACAGGAACAGGTTGCCCAGTTGTGGCTGCCCCTTGCCTGGAAGTTGGATGGGACTTTGAGCAACCTGGTCGAGTGGAAAGTTTTCCTGCCCATGGCTGGGAGGGGTTATCAACTGATCTTGAACATCCCTTCCAACCCAAAACATTGCATGATTCTGTAATGAATGTTCACATCTACAAGGCAGGGTGGTAATACAAACTGTTTTGCAACTCCTGCTTTTCACCACTCACCTGTCTAACGTGATTGGGTTTCCCAATGAAATGTAAATTAACATGCTCTTCATTCAGGAGACAAAACGTCATGTGTAAGGATTCAGAGGATCTGGAATTATTAACAGATGCATGTATTCAATAAGACACTTTATTTGAGGACATTTAATCTGAGACCTCTAGTTCCTACTTCCTAAGCTAAAAGACACCTCAAGCAACACAAGGCACTGTCAGGAGACTGTTTCATGATGTGCTCCCACCCACTCTGTGCAAGTTAGTGGTGCTCATGTGTCTTTATGACAAGTTGATTCATTGTACCTGTGCCATAGTATAATCACTGCCTGCAGTTACCTTCATGATCAACTATGTTACTTCTAAAATTAATTTTGTAAATATTTTTGTAAATATTTTTGTAAATATTTTGAAGAGGAATATTTTTTTAATTAAATATACGTGCATCAGCAATAACAAGTATCATGTCCAAAAAATAAAAAAGACGGGGTGTTTTTCTACCAGTTCCCAGCATGCAACATGATAAGCTAAATATTTATGAAGCCAAAATTATACTGGGAAGACATAAATACCCAAACTGGCAGCCCTGGATTCATCCTTCTACATCCCAGGAACTGCAGGATAAGCAAGCACCTTGACTGATTGTGATCTTCTTACACAGCCAAGTGGACAATAAAAAAGACACCTCCTTTTACACCTGGCAGTAGACTGTTAGTCATCAAGCCCTGCCAAGATTTTGTAATGTGGCTTCAGGTATTGAATCATCATTTGCTATCCAGCCAAAACAAAGGACCAGCAGAACCTTGCAATTCCTCCATTCAGCATGTGCTATATAGATTGTTTTATGCTGTTCTGGGCAACAGCATAGAGGAAACAATTGGATAACATGTCCTTCCTACAAGAATAGTGTGGAAAAAGCTTTTTCCTTCTTTCATTGCCACAAACTTTGCAACACGTCTCAGTTAATTGAGATTAGACACTTTCATGTCTAATTATTTATGCCATGACTCTCATAAATACTAGGTTATCAGTTTGGTTGAGATTCTAGCTATGTTTCATAGACAAATGCTAAACAAAAGGAGACTCCAAGACCTCTTGTGTGATCTGGCCTTGTTTCTCTTTGAAAACAGCAGATGCCTAAATGGAACATGCAGCCAAGGATGGGATAATTTGGGGTAGTAATTGCCGAAATTAAAATAAAACAAAGTTGATACAGCTCATATCACACACTGCAGCAGTGAGTAGTAAAAGCTAAAAGGCAGCCTCATAACCCCACAAGTCTGAATGAATTAGGTACTGCAGTTCCTTCAGTATTTTTTAATTAACTCCCATTGTGTTGATGAGACACAAGAAAGAACAGCTGCAAATAGACTGTCCATTGTACACTAAGTAAGCACGAAGGAATTTCTCTTCAGAGCAGTTCATCACAATGAGAGGCACTAATTTCTGTTTTCTAGAATGGCATTTACCATAATTATGTCTATTCTGAACAGATTTTCAGTAGAAAACAGTACCATTTTTATTAATTTCCCTTAAATGTAATAAAAGTTCATGTGCTCCAGAAAGACTAAAACTACTCGTGACCTGAATGGCCCTTTTCACATCTATTAAGTTCAGTGTTTAGTACAATAAAACATCTCTGATATTAATCGTAAATGTTGTTAAAGACAAGCTTGATGGTTGCAGAAAAATGATTCTTAAAAATCAAGATAAGAGATGTGAAATATTTTCTCTACAGCATCTATCGTTAAACACTTCTGAGGTATGCCCACTCCAGTTTTACACAAGTTCTTGGGAACAACCATAAGCAGCATGATTCCAAACCCAGACTTACTCCCACAACATCTCTGTAGGTCCCCCTTTTGATGGTACATGAAGAGGAGGAAGAGCAAAACCTGAACTGACCTGTCAGTCAAGGGGGTCTTTTCATACCTTGGCAAAGCCATCCCCAATAAAAATGATGTGAAATAAAGAAAAATATATACCATCTAAGAAGAGCTGGTGCACAGAGTTTATGCAGACAGCAGACCCTGCAGAGGTGATGCCCTCACATGACCTGCAGAGAAACCTTGGGGAGTTTGACCCTCCTCTTAGCAATCTCCTCCAGATCCCAAATTGCTTGTCGGTGTTTTGTGCTTGTTGGTTTTTTGGTCTCTTTGATCAACCCAAGTGGAAAGGTCTCTGGTTTTTATTCACAAGACTGAGGCCTTGTGCACTGGTTAATTGACTCTTCTCAAAAACTGCTGCAAAGGTCATTATTCATCAGGGACATGTCCCATTTCTCCATGAATGTGCCTAGTTACATTTGTGCAGTTGTAAGCACTGGTACACCCTGATTTCAGTACAAGTGACACAAGGGATCAGTGCATGCAGACCACAGCAAAGCTGTCCAACAAAGAATGACTACTGCAAATGCATAAAACAGCAAATGGGCTTTAGAGGCAGTATCAATGTTAAATTACACTCTTGGGACTTTAAGTAGATGTGGGTGATTCATGAAGTTAATTTACTTATCCTTGCAGGGTTTGTTTCACTGTTGCTAACTTTTCCCTAAGGAGTAGATTGGGTAGGAGTCAGCTCCATATTTGACACCTCCTAAACTAGGTGACTACACGCTCTGTACATCTATGAGCTCTTACTACCATCAACTGAGATCTAATCAAAACAGACAACAGAACCCAAAGAGACCCATAGTGACACTGAAGGAGTCGTTTACTCAGTTGAGTATCTCTCCAGATTCATTGGATGAAATGGAAGTTTGGGCATAACCACCTTGGGAGTCACAAAACTCAGATGTTTGAATGCAGACCTGAATGCTACCAATAATTTGTTACATTTAGTGATTTCTACTGGTCTTTTTCCTTCACCATGGTTATTCTTTGGATTAAAGGTACTTTTTTAAAACTTATTTACTCTAAACTCTGACTGTTCTGTCTTAAAAACTAGGGTTAATGCATGTCATGCATAGTTATTGGAAGACTAGTTCACAAGTTCTTTTCTAGCATCCCTTTGCTGCTATTTTCTTTCTTCTATGTCTTTTCTCTTGAACAAATATATCTCTGTTTCTTTTCAAACTACTTACCACTGCTGCTTTGAATTGTCTCCACTGCTCAGCTAGTAGGCTTTCAAAAGAGCTGGTATTGGTGTTTCCTTCACCCTAGCGTTCTTTATTTATTATAGGCCTTCCTCTGTAAGAGAAGGAATTTTTTTCTCATGTGTTTCCCTCCAGCTCTGAAAATGCCTTCCAAGAGAGACTGACTAGAAATGTGAGGACTCTTTGATCATGTAAATAGTAAGGTACAGGGGACAATTAAAAAAAGACCTTTATTTTTTTTTTTCCCTGGGATTAGCTTCTGCTTTTTTGCACATGACCTCCACACATTTGTGCAGTTCTTCTGTGCCACAGTATCTAAATCTGTGAAATAGGAGCAATAGCATTTAAGTTTCTTGGAGGAGAGTTATATGGCAAGCATCTTTATATCAAGGGCAGTGAGCTGACACTCATTCTTGAATAACCGAAAATCTTTCTTAACTGTTGGGTTGAAGAAAAGTGATGTGAAAGACCTCTGAAAAAGGGCATATCTTGGTCCAGAGAACAGTAAGATCAGCTGTAGGAAAAGAAAGAATGGAAATGATCCACAGTAGAGCCCACCTGAGTTCCCAGTTTGGAAAAGAAGCCTGGTTCAACATCCCACCATCTTGTCAGTGTGGTGTGATGTAAAAGCAGCTTGGCATAGCAAGGAACAGCTGACACCTATAGAGGGAAAAAAATTCTGATGTTTGAATATTTCAGTACCAGAGATTTGGTGGCAACTGGAGTGCCTCAAAAAATTATATATAGATACACACATACACACTTTAATGCTGTTTTTCTTGCAGTGCTCCTCAGCACAACAACATCATGCAGAGTTGTGTATGAACCTTCAGTTGTGATTCCAACAAAGGATCATCACAAGCTTCAGTATTAATGCAGGAGGGCTGCTACAGAGGCAAACTAATTAACCTCAGTTTCATGGGTCATTGGCAGATCTTATGTGCAGACAAGAGCATTTAACTTACCTTAATGAGTAGCATGAAGGTTAAGATATCAAATGTGCTAGGCACATTTTTCTTGGCTTCATGAACATGTGCCGAACCAACTATGTTTTATTTTAAATAAACTTTCTAGAGGCACTACTCAATACCCCCTTAAGTGAATGCAAATAAGGAATGCAAGATTTTCCTTCTGGGAAAAAAAGAGTACCTGCTCTGTTTAAGCCATGCATGTATGAAGGAACTGACCTTTTTTTAAATGTTCTCTTTTCATAAATTTCATAAACAGTTCAATAACAACCAGGATTTGTTTGCTTTTTTCTTTTTTAAAATCCTTTTTTAAAAAAAAATTGTATTCCAATTTGTCACTGTACATGGGTAAGCTAGGAAATAACGTATTTCTTTTTACAGTGAAAAAATTTAATATTACTCTGAATGTATCTTCACAAGGAATCATTGGACACTTTATTCATACAACTCCCTGAAATACTGATCTGATTTGTTCAGAAGGTGGATTTATTTTTTGGTCAAATTGAGCTATGATTTTAATGGTGAAGGAATAAGAAAATCTAAGTGCTTTCTATCATAGATGCCTTCTATCATAGATGCCTTCTATCACAGGATGCTTAAGGACACAAAATGTTAAAAATATTTCTGTGAGTGAAGCTACCTGAGGACTAGATGTTCCTGTGAAACCTGGGTTTGCAGGAGTATGAAGGATCTCCTGAGGGACTGGTTTGCTTCTTGCTATCACAAGCATCACATCCAGTGTTTACACATCAGAAGAATGAAGGACAGCAGAATTCCCAGACGGAAAAGGTGGGAAAAAAGCCAAGACAAGGCAGATGTGCTAAAATTAGAACCACCTTGTATGGGAAAACAGAAAGTCTGAGCTTGGCTATTTCCCAGAATAAAGGATGATCTCACTGTATTGTAGTTCACAGCCTGCTCTATATCAGCCATCACTCAGATAATTTTCTGTCTCTTCCTCACAAAGGCAGGTCTTGATTTAGCAAAGGTTTGTACAATAGATGGATTAAATATTAAAAGATTCTCAGTTCTCTTGTATTCCGTCAGCATGTTGTGCAGGAAGGAATGCTTTCTGGGAGGGGAGTGTAACATGTGTTCCAGTGGTGAAACATTCCTGTGCTCCAGTGCAGCTTTTGGCAGCGTGTGCTCTCCCCTCTTAAACAAACATACAGTTCACCTCAGCTGGGGCTGCCACCTAGACAGGTGGAGGTATTTATCCACAACACATTTAGCAGTTAGTAAACAATCCTAACTGCTGACTAAGACTGGTCAGAGTGAGAATTCTTCATGATCTACACTGTGAAAGTTGTAAGTTAGTAATGATATCACCTTCTATGAAAACTAGGGGGGTATTCCTTCATTTATTCAGATATTTCATCCATGATACTGAATCCTGCTGGCATAAAAATCATTATTTTCGTGATTGGTTTGCTTGTCTCTCTCATTCCACTCATCATTCCTCTTTGGTTTTTCTTGTTCTCTCTGAACAAATTTTCACCCTCGAGAAGGGACATACCCACAGCCTGTATACTATGAGATCATTTTATATCCTCCTGATATCAAGTTGCCTCAAAACAAATTCAACATCTGTTTCTTTGACAGAAAAGGGAGAGGAGAGGAGAGGAGAGGAGAGGAGAGGAGAGGA
>JBBMKD010000102.1:142652990-142711217 GCA_037834095.1 Argya squamiceps | reverse complement strand
GAGAGGAGAGGAGAGGAGAGGAGAGGAGAGGAGAGGAGAGGAGAGGAGAGGAGAGGAGAGGAGAGGAGAGGACTTTAAGCTTCTGCGTGCTCTGTAGTCTACATGTGTGCCTAATTTGGAAATTCACATCTGGTTTTCCCTAGATATATTCTATTCCCCAAAATGTTGTCTGAAATTTGGTGATAAGTAGCTTACATAACTGACATTCTCTTCTTTAGCTCAATAAGATTTCAGTATTTACAATCCTGTAAAGCAAAAGAAAAGTGAAAAATGGTAGCTTGGCTTCAGAGTGATCGGGAGTGACATATTCCAATACTGGACAAAGCTTTCTAATCTGCAAAAAAAAAGGGGTGGACTGAGGGCAAGAGGCCACAACAACATTATTTTAGTACAGAAAGATTATTACAGAGAAAGCAGCAATCAATAATTATCCATGCCCAATTTCAAAGGATAAAAAGAAGGTTTAATTAATTTAAGAGAAACAGATTTGGGTTGGATACTTGCAAAATCTGTCAAAGCCATTAAACTGATGAACCACTGAAGCAGGGACAGCCTAAAATCTCTCAGGGGATGATCTAGGACTTTCATGAAAGAATTTGATTACTTTTTGAGGGCCTGCCTGGGTGCACTAAGATATGGTTAGTTAGAGCACAGTGCTAATAACCATGATTGCAGGTTTGATCCCCATATGGGCCAGTCACTTAAGATCCTTGTGGGTCCCTTCCAACTCAGAATATTTGGTGAAATTCCGTGAAAATTCTGGGGTTAATTATATTATGTCAGGGCTGGAAACAGCTCTTCTGTGAATATGTACATATTTCCTTATACACTAATACTAGAAGTATATGTGCACTAATACGCACTGATATGCTGTGTTTGCACACTAATAATAAACTAATATGTGTGGATACTTTACTAATATAAATAAGCATGTGTATGTATATAAACATATGTTTCAAATGTTTGCTCTTCCTGAGTCTTCTTGAAACATAGACAGAACTAATTAGAAATGTTAAATATGTCCTCCAGTCTTCCTAGTCCAGAGGACTGGTTTGAATGGCTGCATGTGAGCTCATTTTATTCTTCTTTACCTAAACCAGAGATGTCCTGGACGCTGGACACAGGTTGATAAAGTGAATTATCACAAATGGCCTGAGCTATAATTTTTGGAGAGGAGGGTCACATATTAAGTAAGCAGTTGAGATCTTCAAACAGGGCATTGTAAAACACAGTTCAGACTGATACTGACACTTTGGTTTCCTGTTTGTTTTAGGAACGACTAGTGCTCTCGGTGTTACCACGGTTTGTAGTCCTGGAAATGATAAATGATATGACCAATGTAGAAGATGAACATTTGCAGCACCAATTCCATAAGATCTACATTCATCGTTACGAGAATGTCAGGTGGGTGGAGTAGCCTTTCTGTAATGTTTAAGGTCTCAGTTGTTGCTAAATTACTTTTGTCTGAGAGTTTCCCTTCTGTTGCTTTATTCATTCATAAATTAGAAAATTAGAGTAC
Organism: Argya squamiceps; assembly: GCA_037834095.1. Classification (NCBI taxonomy): domain Eukaryota; kingdom Metazoa; phylum Chordata; class Aves; order Passeriformes; family Leiothrichidae; genus Argya; species Argya squamiceps. Next base: position 142,709,698 of record JBBMKD010000102.1, on the reverse strand, counting down.
CCTTGTTTAATATTTGAGCAGAGAAGCATTTTGATGCCTGCTTTTACTCATCAGAATGGCTGGATGCCATGGCAATGGCAAGACCCATTTGAACTAAACACTGAGTCTGGACCATTTATGCCTTTTTTTCACTTTTTTTCCAGTTTTTTTTCACTTTTTTGCACTCAGTTCACTTAAGTGGTCAGGACTGCACAGGAAAGGAAGCCCTGCCTACATGTGGACACATATTCTGTTATAACCTGATGGTACATCCCTCACACTGAAGAATGAGATGGAGACTTGAAAGTTGCTTTCAAAGATGGTGACTTGTTATATGGTTCCTCTGCTTTATAGCCATTTTAATTTAATCAGCCTTATTATTATTTTCATAAATCCATTTCCTTTTTTATTTCAATCTAATTTTTTTTCTTTCCTGTAGTTATCAAAAGGGTGATAATTATCCTGTCCTCTGCTACTCAAGGTGATTAGTCCTAATTGCACATTTACACCAGAGTGATCAACTTCCACTCCATGACATAACCTAATCTTGATTTTATTTCTGATTTCCCAAAAATCAGAATATTTTGTTAAGCCAATAGCATTTTCCATAAACCTTTCCCAAAACACAAGGGTAAATTATTGAGTGACCATCTTTGAAATCATCATTGAAGGTGGTGAAAAATAAGCATGAATATTATGGTAGATAGTTTGCTTGGGAAACATGTATTTTGCCTTTAGATGAAACCACAATATAACTTTGTCTGGACAAGTTCAATAAAAAAATTTGCACTTCTGCAGAAGTGTAAATTGATTATCTGCTACTTCTGTGGCCATGCAGTAGCTCAGATATGTTATTTTATTAAATATGATTGAAAGTATCAAGAACCCTCATAAAGGTTTGAGTTGCACTAAATGAAAATGTCTTCCATTAGCCTTTTTCATACTCAGACTAAGTGTTGCTGTAGAAAAATCAAAATATGGAGAAGATGGCCCTTTTGTCTTAATGGAAAAGGGCTGTAGATAGGGTGAGAAGTTGAAACATATTTTATGCTTGGAAGAGATTTGAATTTAAGATTCTTCATTCTTTAAAATATAGATACTGGTTGGCTTCTATGCATGCTGCCAGAAACTAGACCTTCTCAAAACAAGGTTTCATTCACTATATTTTTTTTTCTGAATGTTCAGTACTGAAGACTAGCTAAATCAATGTTATATGAATCCTTAAAAGTAGTATTCAGTTAGAAATTGTTGTTGGTTTGAAAAATTAAAGTGTAGAAACCAGCAGTTTGAAAATCCTAATTTTATAAATTTAATCTATTATTACTATTCATTCCTTTCAAGTGCTACTGAGGTTTGTGCCAGAATGATATGTGTCTTTTTGAACATCACTACTTAAGAAGATAGTCAATACTTTCTTTGTCTAATAAGTCCTAAGCTATAATATGCTTTGTTCTGGGTGGTATCCTGCACATCACAGATTTTGTGTGTATTTATGTTTCTCTGTATTCACTTGTGGTTATTCTAGGCATAGTAGCCAAAAGGCAAGAAAAATAACTGGACATTCAAGGACGGGTTAGAAGTCTGTCCCCAAATAGTTTCTTAGTAGGGATCCTACCACAATTTCAGGCACACAAGTTGATACACCTAAATTCAACATATGATCACACTAGGCTCCCTGTAAAAACAGTAGAATGAAAAAGGAATCCAATTCAAGATTTATACCTTAAAAAGAGAGCACTGTAGTTCTAACTTGGATACTTCTATCAAATGCCTAAAATTAGGTGCAATAAAACTGGCTGTAGCCTGACATATATCAAGACTGTCACAGATCTGTCTGTAGTCTTAGGATTTGAGTCTTGCGTGATTTGAAAATCCAGAATTTCACGATTCCCATTTTTGACAAAACTTTCTCACACTTAGTAGTATTTCTTAGTCCCTTCAATATTTATATTCAGTACTCCAGAACGTGGAGAAGTCTAGAGCAAAGGTAGTGTGACTTCAAAAGTAGTAAAATTACTCTTCCACTAGTAAAATGCTAGAAGGTAACTTAAAGCATTCAGTAACTAAAGGAAACAGATGGAAATATTAATGCATCTTCTTCTTTTTAGCATTCTTTTTGCAGATGTTAAGGGCTTCACCAACCTTTCCACCACTCTGTCAGCCCAGGAGCTGGTCCGAATGCTGAATGAACTCTTCGCCAGATTTGATCGACTAGCACATGTGAGTTAAACAATTTATTTTCAAAAAGACAAAATCAATTCCATGTTTGGGAGCCTCGGGAAACACCCCCTGGTTGCTTTGAACAATGTATATCCAGATTCTCCCCACCAGGATTTTATGTAGCTTTTGAGATTGGAATGAGTTTTATGAACGATGATGTGTTCTGATAGCAAGAAAAAGCATCAGAATTTTGGGCTTCTGTAGTACTGGACAAAGAATGGTATGAAATCAGATCACCTACCACAGCTGCTAAGGAAGCTTCATATTTTGGATCTTTGCTGGATTTTTTTTTTTTTTAAGACCATAGCTTTATTTTGTCCTTTCTTCTGCAAAGTGAGGAAGGATAAAAGACATACTCATTTAAGGTCATCTAATCAGTTCCCACAGTCTTTGCATTGGTTACTTACTAGCAGGGCTTACAGTCTTTAGGCTGGATTCTATCTTACTCAACAATTAAACTCATTAAACAGAGCAGAAAAAATTATTACATCAGGAAAATTAGTTGCTACTTAATTTGCACTGATCAGAAAAAAAGTGAAGCACAAAAATACAAGCAGAACACATGCTCAATTTTGCTAGGCGTGTATATTCTATTTTTTTCACGTTTCTTTGGTCAAAATTTAATTTAATATTGCTATCCTTAGGTGTAAATATCTGAGCTGACTTATAAAGCTTCTAAGTGGAGGCAATGAAGTACAATTCATGGAGTTTATCTTATCCTTTATCCAGCTAAATGTAGGTACATACCATGGGAAAAGCTAATGGCACTCTGAATATCATAGACCACGCTATCTATTTACTATAAAAAGAACACAAATTGGCTTGGTGTGATGTACAGAACTACATCCCTCACTGACTTTTATAGATTTCTGAATCAGGGTTATGGGGTATTTGTACACGTACTGCACAGTATCAGTAAGAGCCTTGTAGTTTTCTCTCAGCTTACACATTAAGGTCAAGAACAACAAGACTTCCATAATTATTGAAATTTCTTTTGATGCAGCTATTTTTATCTCAAATAGCAATGTGTTTTCCCTTGTACAGAGTGATACCATAACCCATGACCTGGGCAGTGGCAAATGAGTAAATGCAAACTACAATATTTGCTTTGCAATAAAAAGCCCTCATCAGCTCTGGTCTATACTATAAACCAAGCCAGGTGAAAGAATTATCTCAGTCCTGTCTTTTAGGAAGCTTATAGGGGTAATGTCTGCTTTTGTATGGCTTGACAAAAATGACTACTACTTTAACTGAAGAAACATCTTTTACACCAAATTGAATGTATGTATGTCACAGAAATATTTTAGGAAGACTATGTTTATAAAATGCTTTATTGCCTTGCTTTACATTTCAATTTTGGCTAGCATTCATGATCATTAACCATATTTTGTAATCATTCCACAAGCTATCTTTAACCATTAGTGATTTTGTAAAGAATGACTACATCCGGTAAAGGAGTTAGGAACAAAGAAGGTATTTACATTTAAAAGTCTAATCCAGTGAATCTTCCTCACCTGCCACTTAACTGTGAAGTCAATTTCCTGCTTGTTTTTTTTAATTTTATGAGAACTGAATATTTTACTTCTTTAATTCCTAGACACTTTCCCCTTCTCTGTGGCTTGCCACACAACTCCTACTTCAACCTTCAATAAATCTTTCTGTTGCAGTTCTAAATTCATATATCTTCCTGGAGAACATTGAATGTGCCACACAGTAGTGCCACATCCTAAAAATGTGAGTGAGATTATTTTAAAGAAACAGTGGTAAATATATCAGTCTCTCTTACATAACCAAGAATTTCTTATCCAGAAATCTGTGGTTTGGGATGAAAGAGCATGTGTGTCTGCAAAACTCCGTCATCAGGACAATCACCTCTCAAGGGAATGTCCCAGTTACTAAATTCAAGACCCTAGGCTCCTTCATACATTTCCCTTCCTAGTCTGGGAATTTACTTCTCTTTTTAACACATTGTTGATTGTACTAATCCACTGGTCTAGAACAATCCTCTGAAAGGTGGGAGACACAAGGAAGAATCACTGCAGAAATTGAACAGATTTGCTTACAAAGATTAGAGTGATATGATCATGGATAATCAAAATTTAGTAAAAAAGAAAGATATTTTGAGTGTGTTCCTTATCTATGGGTTCTGTGACCTAGATGCCATGATACCTGTCTGACACCCTGATAATAGAGATGCCTAACTGAGAGGAACTCCTCTTGCTTCCCTACAAAGGGTTTGATGTTTCTGTCCAACTCAGGGAGACAAAGTCTCCCTTTGCACTTTACAGGAAACCAAGATTCTTTGCTGGACTCTTATGTAGGGGACCAGCTGCACAAAATAAAGGTCTAAATGTTGTATTGGACTTCACCTTTTCCTTTGGAAAATTTTGGAAATGGACTTTGACTGGTCCTGAATATTAAGGATTTGTGAATTACATGGGCCTATCAACCTACCCATTTGATATTGAGTAAAGCTTTCACACCTGCTAAAGGTGTATCTTTTGGAAAAAATTCCTGGTCTTCATCTGAATGCACCAAGAGATGGTCTTGTCTTAATACTTTTCCATCTTGGCAGAATATTACAGTGCCTTAACACTCTCACTTGTTTATTCAAGCGTGACTTTTTTCTCATTTGTTTTTTCCTGACTGTGAATTACATCTATTGGTTCTTGCTATGACCCTATCATTCCCAGACAAAAGAATCATCTTCCAGCCACTGACTTTCCCCAGCAATGCATCTGGATGCTTCAATCAAGGAGCTTCTCAGATTTCCTTTCAATAAAAGAAACAGACCAAAGTCGTGGCAAGGTTTTTATATTGTAAGATTTATTCCTTCAAATAATTTTGGGGACTACTTTTCTGGAACATCTATTTTTGAGAATCCCTTTTAAAGCACTGAAAACAGTGTTCCTGGACTAACCTTCATGAGTGCAGTGTAGGTAGATCATCACCATTCCTCCTGATCTCTCTTTCCTTGATCATTGTCCAAATGCCATGTTTCTGAACATAGAGTGATAACACTATTGTACTGAAAAATATTATTTCATGGTTTTCTGGTCTTCCTGTCATGTTGTGAGCCCCATGTCTGCATGGTAATTGTTTGTTTTACTGGTCTTATTCCTTTTGTAAATGTTATTAGCAATAGTTTCCTACTCACCTGTAAATCCTTGACAGGATTTTTGGAAAGTTGTCCAAGGCTTCCCTAGAAGGTTCTTCTGCTAAGGAGGATTACACAATCATATCTAGATTTCAGATCTATCATTTAACTGGTTCTTAATCAGCTTAGAGTTATCATAACTTTATTTTTAAATAGTTACTGTTACTTTGAGTCTTGGATTTTGCTAAGAATTACCATCAAAGAAAAGAGGTCAATTGCAGAAAGCTTGAAGCAATTTCTTTAGATTTTAAAGAAAAAATATATAAATTCTTATTTACTTCTAAACAAAAGAATTAAATTATAATCTCATGTAAAGGATTGTTGTATCTGCTCAAACATCCTATATAAATCATATTAAAGAAGACATTTTCACAGCATACTGAAAAATGTAATTTGGCTAAGTTTCTTTTTTCTCTTATTAAGCAACACAGAAGTAATGAGAACTCCCTAATTTTTTTTTAATCTTCCCTAAGTTACATCAAGTTTTATGGCATAGATTGATGCATATAATTAATAACAAAAAAATCCATAATATCTGTATCACTACCACAGAATACTCTGAACAAAAATTAGAACTCAGTTCAAAATTTCTTCTAAGAAAAAACGGATTAATATGTCATGTACAGCTATTTCCCATTTCTAATCACTCTGTGATATTAGTAAAAGACTTATAGTTATTAAAGAGAAAAGTGGCATTTTCAAAATAAGAAAAATAAGTTGGCATAAAACAGAAGAAAATATTACCTTATATCTACATCTATTGAAAGGCCTAAACACAAGCTTAATTAATATTAATACTTTCCTTAGGCAGAAATTTTGAGAAGAGAAGGGAAATAAGGTGACATTCAGCAAGATATTTAAGCCTAAAAATAGTCCTGCCTTGGTGAAATAATAGTTATTTTGAGGTTTGTTTTTCCTCTGCCTTCTCTACAGTGCTAGATGTCAGGTAATATCATGATTTAAATTATCATATTTCTAAATTCATCTACATTCTTTGTAGATTCAGTTTCAGATATGACAAAAAGGAAAGAGTAAAAGCCTAAATAAAAGATCTTATTAAAAGACTGATGGGGTTTTGTTTATTTTTTTCTAAGGAGGCAATCTTTCTCTGTAACCTCAGTTAAATTGTCTCCTGTAATGTTGCAGACAAGCTGTCAAAATTCCTTCAACACTGCATTACCAATCTTATTTATGACTGCTGTTTCCAAGGGTGGAAACCAACCTGACTACCAGGCTCCCATGGGACCACATCACCCCATAGCCCCAGTAAAATACCTGCACCTGCTGGTATCAGAAGGGGAAGACTGGAGGGTTTTGAGGGCTTTTCTGTTTCCTTGATAAAGGCACTCTCATTGCAGGGCTTTACTCTCACAGGCCACATTTCAGCTCTGAGCTGGCAGTGCTTTGTTAGGTGGTGAAATTATCTTCAAGCATGTATCTCACAGGAGTCCAGAGAATTCCTAAAAAAATATGTTTAAACATATAAGCCAGGTGTGAATTTTTTCACCTGTATATGTTTGGGATGCTGCAGCAAGAAGCAGAGTTCCTAGATTACAAGTCTGCATATATAATAATTAGTTCATTATAAAGACATTATATGATTTTAAAGGGATAGAGTGAATGCTCTTTTTGCAGTGCTTAATTCCGAGGTGTTTTTCCTCCAAATCAGTTTCAATAATTAATTGTCTCATACTAATGAATAAACAACTTTGCTCACAATGTTCTCTCTACACTTACAGTTTTTTAGATGGTAAAGAGCCCATCAAAAGACCTAAACAGTCAAATAACCCCCAGCCCACAAAACACTTTTAGAAGTGATAGTATACAGATTTTTTATGAAAAAAAAGCAGATGAAAATGACAGAGTAAGTAAAATTTGTTTTAAATTTTCACAGTGATTTATAAACTAAGAATTACTCAAATTCAACCTCGCCAAAAAAAGAAGCCCCGCTTTGTGAGTAAATTGAGATATGAATTAAACGCTTCAGAAGTAAATTCTTGGGGATTCTCCAACTCATCCTTAATAGATACATAGAATAATTAAGGTTGGAAGAGACCTCTAAGATTAGCCATTTCCCTAACACTTCCTGGGCCACTACTAAACCATGTCCCTAAGCAGCACATCCATGTGTCCCTTAAAGAGCTTCAGGGTTGACAATTCAACTGGTTTTCCAAGCAGCCTGTTCCAATGCGTGACAACCCTTTAGATGAAGAAATTTTACCTGGTGTTACCCAATCTAAATCTTTGCTGAAGCAACTTGAGGCCGTTTCCTCTTGTCCTCTCTCTTGTTGCTTGGGAGAAGAGACTGACCCTCATACAGCTTCTTTCTTGGCCATCTGGGCACACCCTGGCTGATGTTCTAATGTCTTTTGCAGCAGCCCTCTTGTTAGAGGGTAGAAATGAGCTGAGACACAGACTTCTTGTTTATCACAGCATGAAAAGAGTCTTGGTTTATTCCTCTTTACAGCTCAGCCATCCTGGCTCCAGCTATTCACTAACTCTGGCTTCAGCAAGCTCCTACTTTAGGTTTCCCCTGCAGCCTCTGACTGCAGGGATTAGTTTGCTGACTCTGAATGCAGGCTTTTACCCAGCTAGACTGTGACTGCAGGTTCCAACAACAGGCTGTAACTACAGACCCAGACCGACCTCACAGCAGCAATTCTCTCACCTCAGGATCCTTCCTGATCCTCTCATCCCCTCTTCCTCAAGGTTCCTTCACTCATTAGCTCACTCCCTTTTATCACACTTATCTTTATTGACTACAGCTCTGACACATCAGGGGCAAAGCTGTATTGGGTAATTAACACAGCTGTTACTTATCAGGCATGAGGTCACCTGCATTCCCTTCTCCTACAGCTGACCACTGTCCCATGTACCTGAAGCAATTAAGTTCTAGAAACTCCTAAGGGGCAGAATTTCCATGCAGAATTTTTCCTGCCTTAGCTAGAAAGAAACACCTTGAATCTTTCTCATGGGGAATTCTGTCCCTTAAATCATAGTCTTCTAATTAACACAAGCTGGCAAGGCAAATTGCTCACCAGACACAACAGTCATAGAAGGTTTTTTCTACTGTATGTCAAGGAACAAAGCTGTGTATATAATATATTATAAAACTCATTCACCAACAAACCTTAATTCCTTCTGCAGCATGAGAGACCTCATGAAAAAAACCTATTTTTTTCTGGCAGCACAGAGAAATTCTAATCACCCCATTATAGGTTATTCTAAAGAAAAAAAATCTTTATACAGTATGTTAAAATATATAGAAAATGTTTAATATAGGGCCCTACTTATATATTTCCTAATTTAGGCAAATGAAAGACTGATATATTTTTCCCTTTCTGTGTATAAAAATTAGAAACAATCTTTGTAACTGTGCGCTATATCTGGTACTCTTTCTTGCCTACATGACCCAGCTTGAGAACCTCCCTCCATCTGGTTCTCTCAAGGTCCCAGTTCTGTTTTCCAAAGTGACAGAGCTGCAATAGAAGGAATTTGGATGGACCTCTCTCACCAACCTAAAGCAGACTGCTGATTAAGATCTTTGGCCTTGCCACCATCCATGCTGAGAAATGAGGCTTAGCCAGGTTTCCTCTGCCTTTGGCACTTGTTTCAGGAACTGAGTTGTTGTTCAGAAAGGCCAAGGCCCTGCCTCTTCCCACTCTGGCTGCTTTTTAAAAGAAGACTTTAGTGTATGACTTCTCTTTGTTTTGTAGTTCAGTCGCAGTAATTTTTCATCTGCAGTGCTCTAAACTTTTAGCTTGAAATTATAAAATTGCAAAAAAATTTGACTTTTCTGTGGTCTGTTCACTAATCTATGGGGTTCCCTTCAAAACTAGGTGAAATGATTAATTCAGCACTGGCAGAATTGAAAAAGCGGCATAGCTTATCAAACAAAATCACTTTTTTTCCCTTGTCAGAAATTTAGCCCAAGGAAACAAGAAATATTAATGAAGTTTCTGACCGTGTCTTTCAGTAACTTGATATTTGAGAAACTCATTTCTGCAGCTCCACCTTATGCCAATTTGCTTTACTTCCTTTCCAGTCACTAGGGGTCTATTCAATAAGCACAAACATAAATCATTCACCACATACGAGGTAATTATTTATGGAAAATCTGCATATTTTCTTTTTCTCTGGATTTACATGAATTGGAAAAAGATTTCTTATCAATTGCTGCCAAATTAGTCTAGAATTATTATTAAAAATAGTTGGGTGTTTGAGTTGGTTCAAAATCCCCAGGCAAAAATTTTGATTTAAATTGATCTTGGCAGAATCAGGCCCCTTAATCTTCCACTTGCAGCAAATGAAAAGCTGCAAATAAGGGGAGAAAAAAGCCTCTATTTGGGACAAGCTGAGATTTTAATTGATCTCTTCAATAAATGCTGTTAATGAATAAGTATTAGAAGGAGTGTGAGGCTGATGGATACTGATGTGAATGTCTGTATAATATCAGCTGTCATTTACATGCCCAAGGACAACTTCTAGAAATGCATATGAAGAAGGGAAGAGGAATAGAACAAATTAAAGAGAAGATTATAATAACCTCACAACTGTGTAAGGATTTAACACTGTTGTGAAAAATACTTTTTGTATCAAAGTTCCTGTATGACAATTTTCTCTTATTTAAATAATTCATTCATTTTACAGATTCTTCATACATATTTTGATTTTTCATTCCTTTTTATTTAATATCAACTTGCCACTCTTAGATACCATTGCAGTGAGATGATCTTAGGAAGTGGGCTTGAGCTCTACAGTGTGAGGAAAATCTTGATTGCTACTAAAGTCATTTTATACCACTGAAAAGTGGGCAGGCCTTGACAAAACTCAGTCTCTGAATAAAACTAAGGCATGGATGCCCACATTATCCATGAATCTAACCTTAATGCTCTCGTACAACCAGTCTGGCAAAGCTTTGAGTCTAAACTGTAGATGTGATTAAGCTTTCTGAGGGAATCTCAGGAGACCAGGCAATTCGCCTCTGCCAAAGGCAGATACCATTAGCGTCCTGTCCTTCTTGAGAGTCGATGAATTATCTTCCTCTAGATAAAATATTTCCAGTGATAAAAAGCCCATAGTTTACTTTTGAAATAAGTATGATGGGAATAATTAGGGAAGAATAAAAAATACAAAAGCAACATAGTCAGGCTGTAACACAGATCACGCTTAGCAGCCATAATAATTTAATTAACAGGAAAAAAAATAGGAAGATAGGGAGTCATTTAAAAGCTCCCTGTGGTTTCTTGTGCCAGTAGAGACACCTTGCCCAATCCCTGCAATGTTCCACAGGATATAATTTTATGTCATATTTGTTAGTCCTGTGTGGGTGTTTCACACACCCAGGGTCTTACAGATACATGGTGAGTTTAGGTACAGACAGCTGACCTGAAGCCCAGCCAACTGCTTTATCTGTGCTTTGTTTGTCGCCAGACTGCCTTGCCTGGCTCTGCTTGGGCTGCAATGTCAAGCTCCACTGCGAGCTGGCACAGGGACACCTAACATACTCATCTCCACTTGGATATTGCACTCTGTAGATGACTTCCTGAGCTCTGGCAAATGGTCAGGTGACATCACAAAGCAAGAAAAAGGAGACATTCATGAGTAGCTGAATGGATTTCTTGTGTCACACACATGCACTCACATTTGCATATATCAGACCCCCATTAGCAGATCTTGCCACGCATTGAGATTCTTATTCTTACAAAAAGCACATCCCACTGAAGTCGTCTAATTTATTTTGAATTTCAGACATGCAGGAAGGTGATATAAGTCTCACCTGAATTCACTGGAATCAGCACTTTAACCAGTTTAAATGAGTCATTAAGAATCAAACAACAATCTTATCCTATTGGAGACTACAGTCTTTAACTGTGCTGAAATAAATTCTCATTACTAGGAGTTTCCCATATCATCAGATAGGTATAATAAATGTTGAAGTTAAAAATTTCATTAAAAATTAAAATATAATAATACCTGAGCTATACCTTTCTTCTTTTCTTTTCTTCCAGTCTTTCTTTCTTTCTTAAAAAATTTTATTTTTCTCTTTTTTTCCCCTCTATCTTACTATGAGGTTATTATTTGTAAAGTATTTGTAGTGGCTCTGAAGAGAGTTAAAGTGCTGCCTTTTGATTTATTCCACCTCTGTCAAACCAATATGGCATTAAACACTATCCTTTTACTTTGTAGATGCAAAAGCAAACATCTCTTATAGTAAGAATCAATTGAATAGGACCTTTAGAAAGCCAAATAACTCTAGAATCTGTGGTTTATATCTTCATCTCTTTGCAATTTGTCTAAATGAGGAACATGGAGAGAAGCTTAAGGAAGCCTACTTACTGTTGGACATGCATTGATTCATGTCACTGAGTCCTACCTACTTGTCAATTAACTTTCATGTTTCATAGTTTCACTCTATAGTTAAAAAAATAGGTGGGAACTGTGATAAAATCAGATCTCTAATTCTTTACATTGAGGGGGAACTGCTTAAAAAAAGAGTTGTTTTGGAGGGGTTTAGGACATACAATTTCATTTGAAGCCATATGAAAAATTTCCAGTGTTCTTGTGTGATCTGCAGAGCGGCTGAAAAGAAGGGGTTGAGGAAAGAGGAATTACATATAAATTTTGACATTTTAGAAGCCTGAGTTCAGTCTGGAATTTTGTGTGAAACTTGGACAGCAAGACATTGCACTCTGAAAGGCAGCACTGTTTTAGCTGGAGACTTAACCAAAGCTTCAAACACAGTCAGTTCCTACTGATGATTTAAGGAGATTTTAGGGTGAATCAGCTTACTTTGGTCTTGTGCCCAGAGCAGATATTAGCCTTGCCGGCATAATTACAGCTTCAGCTGACTTCACAAAATCTTTGGGTAAAAGTGTGTAGATTCTGCGTGCCACTCCAGGATTGTGCAAGGCTTGTCTGAGGCTGACTACAAAGCTTTGTTCTTCCTAAGCAAAACTTTGAATGGAGCCCATACTTGATTCCTGGGAGAACCAACATTCACATTTGCTCCCAGAACTGGCCTTAAATTTCTCTTTTTAAAGGTCTGTTACTTCAGCCTTTACTGATTGATTATTAATACTACACTCAATATTCCAATGACTTTCCATCACAAAAACTTGTCGTGTTCTCTGTTCTTGTTCATTGATTGCCTGCTGTGAGAGCCCAACCAGCAGGATACATTGGGCAAATTTACAGGTAATCTTGGTCTCATGTGCTGGTCTGGGAAATGCAAAATTTCAGCAACTCAGGTATTTCTGCTCACTAGAAAAGGATCTTCTAAAATAATGATCAAATCACGCAGTATTATTCTGTTTCAGTGTGTAATTATACTGTTAATATATATTTTAGAAATTAAATTCACTATTTGCTCATAGGGTAAAGGATGTCTCTAACTAGGAGATGTTCCTAGGAGCCCAAGGAAACATCATTTCTCCACAACATGAGCCTGATGCAAGACAGCTTCTTTGAGGTCTTTGACATGCATATACTTGATCAGTTCCTTTAGCTGTTGGAAATACTTGAGTGTGACTGTGAAAACTGTAGGTGGGAAGGGATTTCAGTGGGAGAAAAGATATTTTTCATTTATTTCCAGTGTAAAAAGTGGGCAAGAAAACATGCCCTGAAGGAACATAGCCTAAATTGGGTTATTCATTATCTCAGCTGGCGTTTCTGAATCCTTAGACTATGTTCCACCTAGCTCTGATAAAACCTTTCTCCCCATCAGCAAGGACGTCTCTGATTAACATAAAAGAAAAATCACTGTACCTTTTTTTGCTGCAGATGTAAAAGTACTTTATTTCAAAAGTGATATAAATCGCAATTATACTAAGGACAAGCAGGAGACATCCAGAAACAGGGTGGGGGTTTCACTGGTTTTTTTAACAGTAATTTTTTAACCACTTTTACTTTCACCTTAAAGTTATGGAAAAAATATGCAAATATTTTCTTTCTCTTTGATAATTTGTGCATAGGAACATCACTGTCTCAGAATAAAGATCCTGGGGGATTGTTACTACTGTGTGTCGGGGCTCCCAGAACCTCGCCAGGACCATGCACACTGCTGTGTTGAAATGGGGCTCAGCATGATCAAAACTATCAGGTAATGCCTTTTTCTCCCCCTGATTCATTTTTTCTGGCAGTGTTCTGAACTTCTTACCTGAGAATGCTATCACTAGATAAGTATTTATTCTGTTGGTTCAAAAATCTCAGCATTATCACTGTGAAAAGGACAGGACTTTTGTAATCCATGTAATGCATGGGAACAGTTACTAAAATGATTTTATTAACCTGTGCTACTTCAGAGATGTAACACAATAGCTGTGTGTGAAACTGAGAGGTTTCACAGTTCTTGACAGTTCTCACTTTGTACTGTTGTCAATTTCAAGAGGAGCCTGAAGAGGAGTCTGAATTTCTTCCTATAAACCCTTTTAAACAACAATATAAACACAAAATAGACAGCTTTGATTATCCTTTAGCTTGGAAACTAGCTCATAGACAAACTCATAAGTACTGAGATTTTCCAGATGAACAAATTTTACCTGCTAAATTAGGTTCTTGCTTAAATTCACAAGCACTGGAAGTGTTTTAATGAAGGAATATGTTCCCATCATGTAAATATAATTATGTTGCTCTTAGATTATTGTGTTTTGATGCAATTACAATTAATAATAATGATGTTTCAGCAGCCTGTGGATAGAGCTTGTCCAATGAGTTACCATGACATTGGCTGACATCTAATGCTCCAAGAGGTTTTGTCCATCTTTTTGAAACTTATGGGGTTTTGCTGATGTAATGTATCAATAAAAAAATTACTGAGTTTCTCATATTCAAATAATTTTTCTGTTGCTATTTTCCCTAAAATACTGTTGCCTAATACGAGCATTCTCCCCATCTCCCAGGATATTTTGCTGTCCAATCTCCTTGTCTGTTTCTTTTCCAGACCTCTTTGCCCCTTTTATCTGGGTATGTCTCATGACATACATCAGACAGTTAATGCACACTGCAGCCACATTACCAAGCTCTTAATAGAGAAAGAATTTGACTAAAATTAATTAATGGAAATGTAACTGAATAATGATTGTGCAACAGTGATATCTAAGAAGGCTGGATTCAATTATCACAGGCTGAATGTTTAACAAAGTAATCAATACTTTGCTTCTGGAATCCCCACAGTGAAAGTGAAACATGAATTAGAGAACACAGAGACGAAAAATAATCTACCAGCATTGTTAAATTTTTTTGGATACACACATCTAATCATTTGCATTTCCTTGGTAACACCACCTGCAGACAACCCATTGTAAACCCTTTTTCTCCTTCTAAGGCCTTCTTTCTTCTACTGTCTGGAGACAGTAAATTTCTCTCCATCTCTTCACACGTGTGGAAGTTTGTACTGCCCGGTGCCCTTCAATGAGCAGTGTCTTGAAGGCAGTAATCCAGTAGAAATGATGCTTTATCTTTAGTATCTTAAAAGACAGCTGCAGTCAGTTGGAGCCGTGACACCATCAGGACTTGGGTCATCCATCGCAGAATAATTCAGTTCAGATTGCCTCCAATTTATTTGATAATCCCAGTATCTGATTTTCTGTCTATGCAATGAGGATGATTCTTCCCTTAGGCTTTTCTGTTCAGAGTACAAGAGCCTTATGTTGCTTATCTTGATGTGCGTTTAAACAGTTCACAGGGAGGACCAATCCTGCCATGGAATATTATGAATACTTCTGCCCACATTTCTGAGAGAATTTGGAGTTATCTACAGTCTGTTAACTAGAATTAAAAAAGTAAATATCTCTCACAGTTAAGATGAAAAAAATATCCTCTTTATAAAAGTGAGTTTTTTACAACATTGGTCCCCACAAATTTTTACCATATTTAAAATACGATGGAAATTATATTTTGATGATCAGAATTTTTTTTTCTCTTCATCAGAAGATTTCAGAAAAGAAATGATAGGGAATTGATCCAAGATATGGGAAACCATCATTCAGATTTGAGACCTGCATTGAAGTTACACAGACAAACATTTCTATCCATTGACAGCAGGTGGTTGGTAACGCTGTACTGATCAGTACAACATTTCTGCTGAGGCAGAGACCTAAAAAACCCTGTGATCTCAGGATACGATTGCTGAATATTCCTTCTATTGTCTCTTCCTTCAAAGGGAATAGAACAAGAATGTCAGATCCATTCATTACACAACACGTAAAATAAATCTACGTGGACAGATTGTATCCCAAGGGACTTCTGAGTGTTTTCATACAACTCGTATCCATAGAGCTAAATTGTTAATTTATTGTTAATTAAACCTCTACGACTTGATTTTGAGTCTTGCAGCTCCACTACTCTTTTTGCAGAAAAGGGAACTATTCAGAACTCAACAAAATAGAACGTTGTTTTCTCTGTACTGTTTTTTTGCATTACTATGCTTTTTTTAAAAAAATCTCATATTATTATTATTATTATTCCAATCTGTCTTCATGTTCTTTACTCCCTTAACTGTTGAGAACAATTGATGGCCAACCTTTAACCACAGGAAGATTCCATGGAATCTGATATTTACTCCAAAATAAGGCATTTTTCTCCCCAAAATTTGTGCAGGAGAATAAAATCCTTACTCTATCTGTGCTGCAAAACCCAAGGACCTGTAAAATCTGTTTAGCTGCAGCTGGAAATGTGAATTAAAGTTAAAAGGACAAGCTCTTCACAAGGAGTTCTTTTATTCAATTTTATCTTTTCACATGCAGCAATAATTGTGCTGAATTTTATTGTATCAATGCCTGTCTGCACTGACTGTTGATGGAAACAGGATTCCAATGGAATATTTAGTCACTAGATGATAATGTTTCATTTTAACAATTATCGCCCAAGCTAAGTGGTTGTCAGGGATAACACCACCTTCTCAAATGTCCTTATTTGTAAAAATCTCTGTGACTGGGAGTGGATGGAAGGGAGATTGTGTGAGACTCAACTCCTCAAGGACTTTCATAGTGTAATGATGGAAACGGCACAGTATATTTAACAGTGGAAATTCAAACAAATCTTTGTGTTGGTATGTATGCTTAGTAAATCAAGGAGTCCTGAATCATTTCATTTGTTGGATCATTTCCCACTGAAAACCATCTGAAAGAGTAACTATTATGACAGAATAAATGATCCCAGCATCCAATATAGACTAAACTCCAGAAATTAGATAACAGCTTGTCTTCATTAAAAGTCTGTAATTAAGTACTAATATTAAGGCAAATTAATGAGAGAGAGAAAAAAAAAAGGAAAACTAAACAAAACCAAACAAAACCTTCAACCAAAAATACCTCAGCTATTTCAGAAGACTGACTGCCCTTGCAGGTTTCATACTTTTAGCATGAAAAAACTGCTTTTATAATCTGTTGAGTATTAACAAGAATCATGAAGTGATCAATTCTTGTTAAAGAAGTTACTCAGGGAGTAAAAGAAGCACAAATTGCTTTCATATTCCATTATTAATAAATTATTTAATTATATAATTATATATTAATATCATTCATCCAGTTCTGGATTCCTTCCATAGATTATTTCTCCTATGATCTACAAGGCTCTGCCTATGATGCAATGAGCTCTGATTCACTGAAGAGAGGATGTATTCACAAACCCAAACGCTAAGGCTTAACTTCATTTCTGTGTGGTGGTGGAAAGAGATATTGTGACACATTTACCAGTTCAGCCAGGACTTTTTAGACAGTTCAGTCTTAGAACATAAGTTTCTCACTGAAACTTGATCATATTGTGACCTCCACGTGTTTGTTTCAGCCACTGACTCTGAAAGGAGAACACATCAGAATAGTTTTTCTTTCCCTGTTTTTGCTGTTGGATGATGATATGAACCAGGTAGAGATGAATGGGTTCATGTAATCCTGCAATCTCTTTCCTTGGAATGCACCACAAAATACAGTCAAGGAAAAATGGCATAAGAGAGTGTGTGTGTACATATAGGATTATATAGATTTTTATAATATAATTTTCAAATGAAAAAGCAAATTCTAACAATACTGTGTGTGGTCCCTTGTACTATGTTATTTCCCTGTTTCTCAGAGTAGATTGACATAAGGAAGAGGTACATTAACTCTGGCCATGTACCTATAGTTTCTGCCTGAACTCAGGGCAAGTCAGTTAAATTAGTGATAGATCTGACAATATGAAACTTCTCCAGGAAATAGTTTCTGCCTACATTATATTCCAGTTCTAAATCCAAGGTAAACTCATCCTGGTGCTATTTTAAACTGGCTCCTTGGGAAACTATCTACATTAAATTAATTATTCAGATTGTATAAAGTTCATCTACAAAGTGTTACATTGTATAAGTCACATTACCTGCACTGTACCATTCAAAGTGTTCAGTAGTTTATTTTATTCCATTACCTAGCTTTTATAAGATAATGGATATCTCCTTCACAGGCATGACACAGTTCCTAGTCACATTGAAAAAAATCACTTACCTCACTTCATCTACTATCCTATCATGTCAGCACCAAAAAACATTTGCATTCCTCTAGGAAAATCCCATAATTCTGTTGAGTCCAACCACAATGTTCCCTATATAACTGAACTTTATGGTCAAAGGACAGTTCAGTTAGCAGGAGACATAGGAGATCATTTACCCGTCCTTCTGCTCACAGCAGAGTCAGCTAAGACCCTTCCTTCAACCAGAATATGTGTCATATTTCACCTGCATGAGGATAATAATGACCATATGTTGATGGGTAAATTGAACAACCCCTAGAGAATTTTAGCCATCACTAGGAAAAAGTGGAATAGACTCACCGACTCCAATGTTCTGAAGTTGTTTAGCTTCCAAAACCAGACAGTTGCATTCAAATTACCCACTAGAAATGATCTTCATCACATGCAAACTGTTGAACCTGGGAACAGGTAGTGAAAGGGCTTGTTGAGAATTAAAAAAGCATTCTGGGGTTGTTTTAAGTATCTCAAAGAAGAGACATAACCTTGCACAGAACTGGTCAGCACAGAAGCAATGAAAATGTGTCACTTTCAATCTGCAGGGCCTGAATTCCAGGGCATTCAGATTTTTGACAGCCACAGAAAAGGTTGAAAAGCAAATTTCTGACTTTTGGCTCACCTTCTTCATGCAAATAAGAAAGGTTTCAATTAACACCACAAAAATCAAATATCCATCAAAGAATGCTGACCAGAAAGAAATGCCAAGATCCAATTAAAATCATTGAATTTTTTTATCTCTGGCTAGACTGAAATGAGATGAATGGCAAGAATAACACCACAGTTACCTCATTCTGGATAAGATATCAAAGCACTTGTGAGGCAAAGAGGGCTTTATAGATCATCAATAATGCATCTATGTGCATGCACTCTGTCAACGTACCTGCAGAGAGCCTGTAAAGTAGTTGAAGAAAATACTTTTTTTTTAATTAGAAGCTTCATTGACAGTTGAATAAATTTAAGAGAGATAAGAACTAGATGTGGAATACCTGAGTTCTCTTAATTTTTTATCTCTATATTTTTTATCTAGTACATGCTATTATTTCTGAGAATTTTTCTGAATAAGTTAGAACTACCACTATTGATGAAGGTGATCCAGCCTTTGTTATTTTAGGCTTTGTTTTTCCCATACCTGTATGTAAACAAGACCTCCTAAACTATGTGGTAGTTTGGCTGCTAGGGAGTTAGGTTTGACAATTATTAAGTCCCCTTCTTTACATAATTCAGAAATCCTTTTCAACCCATATCACTTCCAATTTTAAAGAAAAAGAGTAATTATAATTCCATGATTTTTTTGCATGCTAAAAATCACCTCATTTTTAAACTTTTTAGTCTTTGCAGAGAAATTTTTAAATAAAGTATTTATTCTTTGTTCAAATTAATATCTTAAAACAAAACTTTTATGAAGATTATTGTTTCCACAACAATTTCTCAACAGTTCTCCTTTCAGTGTTCAGCTGCAAGTAACAAAGTAATTTGATTGAGACTGGATCACTCTTGTGCTTTGGTTCATGCCCTATATAGGGCTGTTTAAATGTATTTCAGACTGCCTGTGACTTCATGCCATCAAGTCCCCTCCTGCAATTATTTTCCCACCTATGTAAACAGGAGCACATTGCTGTGCATGACAAGAGGAGGATGCAAAGACAAAGCCCTGCATGTGCACCACCACTGCAGCAGACAGAGAAACAGAATGTCCCTCAGCCAAAAGGTGCAGGCAGGAAGCCAAATCCACTCTGTCTGCTGATGAAGAGCTGAGATCAAATATAACACAAAGAGTTGCTGGGAGACTGTGAAAGACAGATAAGGCAAGGGGGAGAGGACCTTGATTAGTGTTTGCAGTGCACTGTAGGAGGTGGTGTGGACAGCACAGCTACGTGAGGTTTTGGATAAATGCAAACGTCCTGTGTGGCTGGTAGAGGATGCCAAAGCCCCCTCAGGCCATCATATTTTTATGACAAAGGAAAAGTTAAATCCAGCAATCCTCAGTGAACACTCTAGAAGTAGAGGTGCACATTGCTCAGTTGCTCCCTCCTTTGTACCTAGTCTGTCCAGTGATACCTGTGTGTGTTAGTTCTCATGTAAGATACAAATAAAAGATCACAATTTACAGTATTTAAAATTAATAGACTAGACTAGACTAAACTAGACTAGATTAGACTAGACTAGAAGGATAAGTTATTTTAGTTGGAAGGGGCCTACAGCTACCATCTAGTCCAACTGCCTGCCAATTCAAGGATCACCTAAATTAAAGCATGTTTAAGGGCGTTGTCCAAATGCCTCATTCTCACGGGCTTGGGGCATCAATCACCTCCGTAAAGAGCTTGTTTCACTGTTTGGCCACAGTCATGGTAAAGAAATGTTCCCTAATGTCCAAGCTGAACCTTCACTGATGTTGCTTTGAGTTATTCCCGTGCGTCCAGTCACTGGATCCCAGGGAGGAGAGCTCAACATCTCCCTCTCCCC
Source organism: Argya squamiceps (assembly GCA_037834095.1). Taxonomy (NCBI): domain Eukaryota; kingdom Metazoa; phylum Chordata; class Aves; order Passeriformes; family Leiothrichidae; genus Argya; species Argya squamiceps. The sequence continues at coordinate 142,689,384 of JBBMKD010000102.1, read as the reverse complement.
TTCTCCTCCTCAGGAAGCTGTTAGAGAGCAACGAGGTCATACCTTAGCCTCCTCTTCTCTAAACTAGGCAGACCTAGAGCCTTCAGCTGCTCGTCACAGGACATGACAGTTGGTAAAATAGAAATGAAATTGGTAAAAAAGCCTGTGTGTCCATATATGCATAGAGAAAGATTACATAAATATAGGCTATTAAAACATTTTATTAAACTTAAGCTCTTTTTATTAAATGGATTTTTCAATAAAAATCTTTTTGCTCAATTATTCCTCTAGATAAAATTATCTTTTATTTCAAGATAAGGAAATCAGATGCAGAATGAGAAATAATTATCTTAGTCTGAACAAAAGGAAAAGGCAGACTGGGAAAACAATCATATGAGGAGTTGTGTGATAATTCCTCTGACAGTTATGAGTGACAGTTTAGATATTTTTGTAGGATATAAAAATTCTTTAAAATAGATTAAAATCTCAGTGGTCTCACTTCTATTAGCTGCTCTCACAACACTCAAAGTGCTTTAGTGTGGAGGAGTTGTTGCATATTCTATCTTCCACAGACAGGTAATTGTTTAATTTTGATATTTCAAACCCTTTTGCTAGCATTCAATGAAGAAATTTGTAAATGAAAGCTATGAGCTCTAAATATAACAACACAGATAAATCTCTTCTCAAATCCTCTTTTTATTACTTTATGATTAACTATTTAAAACATTTTTCTCTTAGATATCTGAAATATGTTGGCTTCCTAATGTGATTCTAGGTTTTGTAGGCAAACTATGCACTGGGACTTATCATACTTATCATACATCATACAAAACATTCTCCAAGTTTTCATAATATGAAGAAAAGGGAAACAAAGATGAATTTCTTATTTTCAGTTTTTCACATTTTTCTGCAACGAGTTTCTCTCCATTTTATAACTCTTGGTTTGTTTGTTTTTTTTCTCTTACAAACTGAGGTGATGCTCTGTTGCAACAATGAAAGCTCAAGTACTGAATGCAGTAAGCAATTTACCCTTTTCTCCTCTACAGAGGATCTGTCAAGGTCGTTACTGAGGCATCTGAGGCAGGGTACTTAACTTGAGAGCAGTGAAATAGAGCTGTTTATTCTTCGCCTGCTCTGTGGTGTGATCTTGCTGTGTTTCTATTGACTTCAGTGACTATAGAGATGAGGCCCTTTACAGAGACACAGCAGGTTTGCAGACCAGCAGTAGCAATGTGCTTTTCCTATCCTGAACACACAATTTAAAGATTAATGAACGCAAGGTCTAATACTATTTCTGCTGCAAACAGTTATTGTTGCACAAACAGAGCTGGAAAAGCAGTCTCTTAACAAATATGCTCATATGTGTTTATTTTTGAGAGGTGAAATGGTCTTCAGCACCCCACTAAACGGACAATACTGATTTTAAAATCACATAGTTTTCATGATATTCTGGCCAAATCTAATGAAAATAATCATTTGACAATAAGTAACTCTGGAAAATCCCAATCAATAAAATAACTTTTTTTTTTTTAAAATCGGAAATTATTAAGGAATACACAAGAACATAAATTAATAGACAAGTTTGATGAAAATAGTTCCTGTTCCTGAACCATCCATGTGGTTCCTGACTTCCATACTGTTCCAACAGTTCCATACTGTTCCTGAACGTTTTATAATTCCAAGATAAAACACTCAATAAGTCCAACAAAATACTTTCACTCAGACATCTTTTTCTCTCTCTGTTTTTCTCTTTCTATCTGATTGAAATAATAAGTGTGCCACTGAGCCATGCATGCAATTAAGTGCTTAATGATAACCTGGCTTTTAGAATAATTTTATCACTATTTCTCTACCTTTTCTATTTAGAAAGTTCCATCTTCATTTTACAGTCTAGACTGCACTTTACAGCTAATTGACATCATATTTTACATCATACTCTTTTCAAAATGATATGGAAAATTGTGGTGTATATTTTCATAAGTCTGGTCTTTTTTCTTTCTTTTTGTGTTTTGTTTAACAGATATGTCAGATCAAGAACAAAGCATGACATTGACATGAGAATAGGGATTCATTCTGGGTCGGTTCTGTGTGGAGTTCTGGGTCTCAGAAAGTGGCAGTTTGATGTCTGGTCCTGGGACGTGGATATTGCAAACAAACTCGAGTCAGGTGGAATTCCTGGGTAAGGCAAAGTGTGTTTCCCACAATCAGAAAACATTGCCAGCACATTGCATTGTTAACCTTGCCAAAAGATTAACTGTCTTACATCATTTCATCAACTGTGACCCTTTTTTTGCTATTTTGCAGTTGGCAAGGATTAGTGAGGCTATAGCTAAAAAAGGTAGAAATGATTAGCCTGTAGAGCCATTTGAAAAGACAAGACAAAAATCTTTATTTTTGTTTGTCAGCCTTGATTTTCTGGAAAAGATCAATTTTTGTTTTCAGCCCGCATTATCCTCAGAGGTAGCCCAAATTTCCCAGTTAGGTGTTTATCATGAGATTTTCCAGGCTTCATTTTCTCACCTTTTTCATTCAAATGATACTATGAGGTAGAAAGCTATAATTTGATTTAATTCATAATGCACAAAGTGTGGGAAGAATTACGTGTTCATAGGTCAATATGTTAATAACAAGTTTTTATGAACAGCAGGCTCTCTAGGAAGTCTTTTAAATAATTTGATGTTTTAGTAGATGTTTTGAGATACTTATCTTAGCCTGTCTATACATTAAATGCATGGTTTTCCACTAAAATAAGTCCCATTTTTTTTTTCTGTGTCTGATGTGGCTGATTCACCTGAAAGTTGAATGTTATTTCTGCTTGTTATGACCTATATATCCTGCTAGTTTGGAAGCTACAAATCCTAAATTTGAACTAACAGTAGCGATTGCAAGAATCTTCTGTTAACTTTCAGTTCCACCTGCCAATGATGAAAGACGTAGAAAAGATCACCTAGACAATTCCAATTTTAGCCATGGAATTTAGAAGCAATAGCAGCAGACATCTTTATGTGGAAAAAAGTCTAAGTGGTTCTGTCACCTTGAATGACAGAGATTTTAAGTCATCAAAACTGAGTCATGTGCTGTCCTCCCTACACACACATCAGGATCTGCCAGAGCTGTCATGTTCCCAGGAAACTAGAAAGAAATTTGCTTCATATATTGCAAATGCAGGCCTGTTCCACAGTCCCACATAGTAAACCTTTATTCTAATATATATTCTTGGAATTAGCAGAAAATGAAATTCTGCATGCTCTGAGAACAACTTCTGTACTCTGCATATGTCACCCGTGTATAAAATTTCAGAAAAAAATGTCATTGCCTGCTGCTTATCCCATGTGGTAGCTCCAGATGACTAAGAGGATCTTTTGTTCACATAAGCAAATTGATCATCTAAGTTTCACCATCCACACCTGTAAAAAGCAGAGTCTATTACTGTTAATGTGTGCAAGTTGTATGGCTATTAATGAAGAACCCAGACAATGCACAGCCTTGCTGTAGGTAAAACGCTGGGCAGGTTTTCAGTCTGTCACAGTGATTTCGTGGATACCAGTGTGCCAGCAGAACAAAGCCTGTATGTGACAGCAATGAACCAAGTCCCCCAGAATAGTGATTTACATCAGAGTTTCCTGGTGTGCAGAGCAGATTTAATAGAGCAGTTAAGTTCATTTCAGCCTCTCCTTACTTCTCCCTGCCACCAGCATTCAAATCCCCCTACTTGTTCTAAAACCGAGGTCATTCCCATTCCTAGAGCAGCTTCACCAGGAAAGCTGCCCTGGGGTTATGAGCAGTCCTGCTCTCATGCTGTAAAAGAAGAGCAAAGATGAACTGCAGCATTTTCCTGAGGGCATAGTGGAGAGAGGCACCTGAGGATGGGAAACATTCTTTCACCCAGCCTGAGAGCAGGAGAGAAGGAGCTCAGCTCTTCCCCTCAATGCCTGCATGCCCCCATGATACCCCACGAGCATGGGTGATGCAGGGAGAAATTGCACCTGACAGAAGGAGCATAAGCCAACAGCCCAGCTGCCCTAGGAGAAGGCAGTTAGGAGCACTGAGAAAAAAATGATAATTTCCGGTTTTCAGAAAATAAAACTGTATGTCCACAACACCTGAGAAGGAAACCTTGTAAGATCCTACAGTGTTATTTCAGTGACATTCTTCTGCCAGGATCCCATTTTCTAATAGTCTTTACTTAGTGTATGTAGGTATTAATCTCTACTACTGAATTGCATAAATCCTAGGTAATAATTAATTTTCAATGATGTCTCAATGGCAGCTATTATCTAACACTGTGGGCCTGATATGCTCTCAAGAGTAGGTCAGCAATACTTTTTGACTTCAATACTCAGGCTCCCAGTGTACTGTATTTGTATAAAATAAATAAAAGATATTAAAAGATATCTCTACACATTTTAGGTTTTTTAAGCAAGCAGTACAAAAAGTGAAGCTATAAAATACTTGTAACCTACCAACTATTTATTAATATTTGGCCCATTTAAGGATATTACATTAATAGCTATCTCCATACTCTCCCTAAAGCTGTTATCATATCCACCATAAAATCCATATTTCAGGGCTTTATTACTCAAAATTCCTAAATTATATTAGTTGAATCTAAAGAGAGAGATAGTCACCTTGGCAACTAGTGTTTCTCTTTATTTATTTATTTTTTCTTTAATTTTGGGTTAGTACTTTACTAAAATCAATTTAGATTTTTTAGATTTCTTAGAGCTAGGAAACACATCATCTTTCTTAGAGGCCACATGCTTTGCTCTTTAAGTCCAGGCCAAAAGTTGCTCATATTTGATAAACATTTTTACTGGGTTTTATGATGAGTTTTACTGACTTTTCACTACAAAATACTACTGATCTCTGCAATCATTATAACAGCATGACTTTAGGAAAAGAAAGTTGTACAAAACTTGGAAAGAAGCGGGGAAATTGAAACAGCTTAAAAAATGGCTGGGATACAATTTTTTGACCTTTTAATTAGATGTTGGTATTTGATGCTCTACAAGGACAGTTTGTGCCAAGTTCTGATACTCCTGGGTACTTCAGACTGCTTAAATAAAACCAGCACTTCATTTTCTACGAAAGCGTACACATCGTATATGCTCTTAGTCTTTTATTCCATCAAAATACTATGCAATTCAATTTTGTATTGGCATCCTTTGAGTTACAGAAGGAAGTTCCCAAGGGGCATGTTAGGACCATTTCCTTCACAGGAGGAAGCCAAACTGTGGTGCCTGAGAAAAGCAACTTAGCACGTGTCATCAAGAAAGGATCAAGAATTTTAGCTCACTCTGAATATGAGGAATCTGTATGCAAGTCTGTCTTTCAGAAAGTGACATAACCTCAAAGTTTAAAAAATGAGGTGGTTTAAAGAGTCACTACAACTATTTGCTTGGGTTAGATAAATGCCTAATGAACAATTCTTACTGCATTCATGATCCTGCATTGTACAGTATAGCATAGCTGACCATGTTGATGTGTTCTAGAGGTGTCTGCAATTTTCCTACATGCAGGAACTTGAGGATTCCTTAAAAATAGTTTAGCTGGAAGACATCCAAATTCTTATCATACCATTACAAAATTTGAGCTCTTTTGCATGTAATCTCTTAAATTCAACTTCACTTTGGCCAGAGCTTATCAAACTCATGGCTTAGTCCTAATATAAATTATTTCGTTGCTTGCCATTGCATAGTTCCCCTATTTTCCTAATTCACTTCAGGTGCAATCAGACCACTAATTTCAAATGTTTCAGCTACCTCAGGAAACTGAAGGAAATTAAAGACCTTCACATAAACTGCTCTAATGCCTACCATTTATTTTTCTTTCAACATACTTCCCTGAAGTGCAATTTTCTTTCACTCAGAATAATATTTTACTTGGGAAGGTCTCCCATTAAACTAGTAACTATGAGCAAATGTATCAGGTGTGAATGTCAAAACGTTTTTCCTTTGATAGGACTCTGTGCATTAATGATATCTTATTGGTGTAAACATGTTCTGACACAACTAAAGCTCATGTTTAAATATACTATTTAATTTTCATTGTTTGCAATAGAAAACCTTGTATTTATTCTTGCTGTTAAACAATATACAGAGTTCAAAACCTCCATCTAATCTAGGCATAGTAGAGCACAATCAGTATTTGCTACAACTTGTTTTATTTATGCAGGAGGATTCACATCTCCAAAGCCACTCTGGACTGCCTGAATGGGGATTATAAAGTTGAAGAAGGGCATGGCAAAGAGCGCAATGAATTCCTGAGGAAACATAACATAGAGACTTATTTAATTAAGCAACCTGAGGAGAGTCTGTTGACTTTACCTGAAGATATTGTGAAAGAGGCTGTCAGCTCCTCTGACAGGAGAAACAGTGGAGCGACGTTTACCGAAGGATCCTGGAGCCCTGAACTTCCATTTGATAACATAGTGGGAAAACAAAACGTAAGTCAAACTTCCTTTAATGTCATTGAGATGAATGCATGATTGAGTGCACTTCAATAATGGAGGCCTCGGAGGAGCCAAATATATCTTTAACCTTTACTCTAACATGAACTGTAACAGCAGAGGATTGAACAAATTGTTTCAAGGCAGGAAAAATCATGTATGGGAAAATGCCAGTGAAGCAGAGATTTTGGGTTCATTGTTGGTTTTTGTTTTTTGTTTTTTGTTTTTTGTTTTCCCAACTGAAATTAAATACTGCATGGCTTAGTTTCGATTGAACCACTCCACAAAGTAATTAAAAATAAATCTAATGTTGCTGAATTCCTTGGAACATTCTAGTCAAAGTGTATATCTCATTGCATAGTTTCACTTTAGAGCCATCAAATTTAAGGAATGAGAGAAAGGACATTTTGCCAGAGAAAAAAGCATAAAGTAGTTTATTGATATTTCAGGGAAGGGGAAAAAAAAGCACCTTGTGAAATCAGGTTCTTAATTTCTCACTTTTAAACAAAAAATATTAAAAACTCATACTCTAAGATATAATTATGGTTCACTAGCAGTTGAGTTAGATTCTAAAGGCATCTGTAGCTCAATAGAAATATGAGATAATCGCAACTTCTCCTGATCAGATGTTTTCCAAAAGCACTGCATGGCTGATTGCCAGCAACCTGGGAACCCACAATTCTTGTACAGTAAAAAAATAATTTCCTGAAGTCTGCTTGTTTAGAGGAATTTAAGATGGAAAGGTTAAAATGCCTCCACTCCACTCTTCTCACTGCACTTGAAAGATTGATGAGTCTTTATGAAGCAAGGTCAGCTGAAGTTTTCTTTCATTTTCTTTGAAGGATCTGTAATGACATGATATATCCTTTCTTCTGCTGCACATCCTTATTCTTACTTGTCTGGACTGTCTGTTGAGCCTTAAGCATTGTTGTGTGGAGCTCTTGCTTTTGCCAACCATCTTCTGCTTCTTACAAATGTGCTCAGAAGTGATAAAATTTCACAATCAATCAGCCCACAGCACTGTCTTCATCTCTCCAAACTGAATTTGAGCATGGCACAGTCTGCTGTTATATAAAACACCTGTTTCATATATGTTCTGTACATCTGTGTATCTGCATGTACACTGCCTTATAGTACTCTCTGTATTTTGTTGACCTGTCTCCATATTGTCATTTCATTAGGAATAGAGATATGGTTGCATGCTGCTGTGACTATCTTCAGATCTCTCTCTATTTCTTTCCCTTTAAGATATTCCAATTTCTGTAGTCCAAAAAAATCTATGCAGAGTAGGATCTCATTTTGTTGGTCATTTTCTCAGCTAAAACTGACCTTGATGTTAACAAAGAACAAAATAAAGGATTAGTGGGTTTATTCAATTATTGATCAACAACTGCTCAGTACTAGTAAAAAGTAATTGAAATAGGCATAGCTTAACAGTTTCTTTAAAACTTTTTTTTTCTCATGACAGTAAACAATCTACTTTTAGAACAGTTTCTCACTGTTTTTTAAAGAATTTGAAGTGGTGTTGGGAAAAGCTGTAATTTTATATCACACAGTTTTACAATAAGCCTTTTGGTGGAGACAAGATTTCAAAAATCTGCTGTTCCATGTATGATTCCATTATTATGTAAGTTTTAATTTCCAGTTAAGACAATAGGCAGTATTGCTCATAAATAATGTATTTTAGTTTAAAAATTCAGATGATAGATTTAAATTATACTAGGATGTAGTAGCTTCTTCCAGAGGTATGTCAGTCTTGGACAGAATAAGCATTTAATAACACTAATTAAGCAGCTTAAAGGTCACTGTCAGCAGCAGGATTTTGAGAATCGTAGTAGCAGCAACCCAACAATGAATCACTCTGTATGTTTGAATATTTGCCAATAGAATTAAAATTATTTCTTTACTCCATATAAATTATAATAAAATATGAGCAACTGATCACATGTATCTTACTTTTAACTCTAGTAATGTTGGGAAGCTTGTGAAAAGAAATCTGTGGGGTATTCTGAAGACAAACTCAAATTTATCCCAATCCATGCTCATTACCTCAAGCTTGTGCTCTATGAGCAGCCTAAATCAATGAATTGTAGATGTATTTACGTGAGTAAGAAAAAAATAACCACTTTTTATGTAGGCAGTCACAGATATTAGCAAAAACTATACTTGTCTACAGCCAAGTTATCACTATTTGCCCTTGCTCTGATCGTGAGGTAAGCCAAGGGTGCAAGTTCTTGTCTGAAATTCACACATGTCCAATATAAATGGAGGTTTCTGTCATTGAAACAAGTGTCTGGGCTTCTTTCTTAAAACAAAGAAAATTGGACAGAAGTTATTTTATTTCAAGAGAGTAAATGCCTCCTCCTCTAGAATGAATTAATGGTTGTTTAAGTTGGATTTCTTCCATATACCTTACAAAAGGAGTAGCTGAAAGCATAACATGGTCACTGTACGTGCTGGTGGAGGCACCTGCTGGGCCTGTCAGGATGTGAATTAGGAAAACCAGCATATTAAAATGTTTGTCTTCTATAGGTGCACCTTAGTAGTGGTTGCAGTGAAATTTAACATTGAGCACAGAAATTAGACTAAAAGACTGCCAAGATGACAGACAAGTCTAGACAAAAGGGTGGAATTCAGTTCATACCCAAAGTTCCTGCATGTTACAGCTACCCCATTGTTACGATGCTTGTTTTTTATGCTGAGATACCCCAACACACCCCAGCTGGTCCTCACCACTGACCAGTGGCACATGGTGTCCCTGTGTTTTGTGCCACATTTCCTGGCTATTGTCCAGTTCCCTAAGGCATCTCTGCTGACCACAGCTACATATGAGTGGGCAACTGAAAATATCTGGAGTGTGTATTGGACGAAATAGAACTTTAGACACTGAGCATGTAGACACCGAGCATGTAGACACCAAACTTGTAGTCACCCTCATTTAGGTGTCTTCCTCTTGAACTAAATCCCATCTGCAACCTGTATTTTTAAGTATGTGACCCTTTGTTTTCCTATTTCCTTCCAAAACCTGATGTTTGCATTATGAAAAAAATAATTTGAAACCTTCCTGAGGTTTTCTTAATTGGCACTGGTTAAAAATTTCCCTTCTTGTTGAGAGCAGGATGCTTGGACATTTTGCAGGAAAACTTCCCAGGAAGGAAGTAAAATCTAATCTAAGCTACCTTTTAAAGTCTCTACAAAATGTGTCAAAAGTTGGAGTTTTATTATTTGCTTGTTTTAATTCATCTTCTTTCAGTTTCAGATGCAAGTTTGGCTAGGCTTTTTTTTTTTTTCTTTTTAACAGAACTTTGTTTTTGTTCCTGTATAATGAATGGCTATTATCAGCATCAGAAAACTTCAAAGGCCCATTGTAGAATTCACGACTGAGTCTTCCACAGAGCTGCTCACAAAAGTGTAGGAGAGAAGGAAAGATAATAGGAAGAATCAATATTTCTTTGTGCTTGCATAAAGTCTTAAAAGTTGCAGAGCAAAGAGAGGAATAAGAGACAAAACGTGGTTAGAACTTATTCTTGAGACAATAATTTGCTTTATGTTTTTTCGTTGTTCTTATTTCTAAATACAGGGAAGCAGTTTTTTAAGTATGCGTGTGTATGCGAGGGAGAGAAAACGGTGAAACTCAAATATGAATTTCCTTGCTATTCTGTGAATATAAATGCAAATTCAGTCCATTTTTGCAAGATACTATAGGCACCATGGCCATAGTGGTGATATTATGTCATGTTAATCTACTATGAGTTGTAAAACACTTCATACATTCAGCAAGAAGACGAACATTCATATCAATCACAGCTTAAAACAGAATTTTAACCAAAATATAGTCACTTACTAGGATGAACTCAGATTATTTTCCTTCTACAAATAAAACAAAATGCTCATCAAAAACATTAGGGATGTTTTCCATCCTCGTTTCTGGTGTATATATAAGAAATATAAGAATAAATTGATTCTGAGGAATCAATTTACGCACCACCATCTGATGTGATTTTGTCCTTTAACATGGACTTCAGACACACTCATACCCTTTCAGCCACCAAAAATTGATAAAAGCTTTCCTTCCTAGCTTAGTTTAAAAGAGCTAGGAGTACTTAAACTAAAGTAGTGTGACAGTTTATAATAATATAGTATTTATCCACTTGCCTTAATTGTTTTCTCCAAGGCAAAGATATGAATTCAGACATATCTGAAACCTAAGAATGAGAAAAGTTTCTTTGATACTGTTTTTTTCTCCTAATGGTGTTGATACTGATTTTCTAGACAGAAGAAGGGAGGATTCGAGTAGAGGGTCTTCCCGAACCTTCTCTACTGAAGTCCTTTTTCTACTAAAAAACCAGGAAAATTGCTTTTCACTTAAACAGAGAAAAGATTCCAATCCTGACATACTATTCTGCCTGTATTTTAGGATCTTAAATTATCAATAATAAGATGGAATGTGAAATATTACCTGTCACTACAGAGCCCATGGACTTGTTTTTAGGATTGTAAGGGAAATTGTTACCTGGGCTTTGGCATTGGGTACCTGAGACCCTTCCTGTGTTTTAATGTGCTAAGATTCGTTAGAATATTTTTGTTGACTTTTGTTGACTTTTGAATATCAACAAGGGAAACCTCCCTATTGCATTTGCCCTATGTGATCCTGAGATATAAAAGAATTGGCTTTCCAAGGGCATCTGGTGACAAAATATCCTAAGCTCCTGTTTCAACAATACCCAATAGGAGATAGAGCTGAAGATCTTTTCAGGAAGGACCTGTGGAATAACTTTTCTCAGGCAGAATTTTATTTCCCACCCATAATAATGCTGAAATGTCTTATGCTATGATGTATGAAGTTTCACATCCTTTCCATTCATTAACATTTCTTAACCCTTGGAATATTACAGTAGTTGAGTTTATTTTCCCATTCAAGTGTGAAAGAGCTGCTTCACTGTGGTTTGTGTCATGAAATGGCACCATGAATTGGGAATGAGTTATTCTCTTTATGAAAGCAAACTAACTCTTTGCTGAAGATGAAACACCCTTCATACTATATCTGCTAGAATTCCTTTGTGAAGCAAAAGTATTTTCATTTTTTCCTTTGATTAGTCATTGAAATACCAAAGGAATAATGCATTTGAGATGGTATTTTAAATAATAATATGAATTACAGTTAAATTAAATCATATAGCCTAACTGTAATCTAGATTGGCTGAAATATACCAGTAGTGAAGAAGAACATATTATCTGAAAACCCTTGCCGAAGTAGTCAGAAATGTCATCTTCTTCACTCCTGACTAAGTGATCTGTTCCTTAACTACACACATCCAGTAACTTTGAGATAAGAAAACTTCATTACTCTAGTTCTGTGGGTTTGTTTTATATTACTTCCATTCTTATTTATTAAAACACACCGCTGAGTCAGATATCCTGATGTGATTTTGGTGTGTGTTCTCCCCTCATGCATGCTTTAATAATTAAATATTAGATTTGGAAAGCGGAACATAGTCCTAATGCTCAGTGCAGCAACAAACCTTCTAGCCTGTAAAAAAGAAGGCATTAAAATGCTCCCCTTAATTTACTGTATGTGTTTAGTGGAACAGACTTAGTATTTTACACTTCTATAGATTTCATTGAATGAATTGCATGGAATGCTGTAATGGTTTGCAATGCAACATGAACTAAAACATTGCATTTTTAACCCAAGGGGACCAGCAGGTTTATTCTGTTTGCATGTGCTTTCCCCTAGACTCTGGCTGCCCTAACAAGAAATTCAATAAATCTGCTTCCAAACCATCTTGCACAAGCTTTGCATGTCCAGTCTGGGCCTGAGGAAATTAACAAGCGAATAGAGCACACCATCGACTTACGGAGTGGCGATAAATTGAGAAGAGAGCATATCAAGCCTTTTTCACTGATGTTTAAAGACTCCAGCCTGGAGCATAAGGTAGCTGGGGCTTGGTAGCTGCATTATTCACAACTCAAATTGTAATAAATGTTCACTGCAGTAGAGAAGCTGTAGGTTCTGGCTTGTGTTGGTTTTTTTTTCTTGTTTTGTTTTTCTTTTTCATTTTGTTTCAATTTTCAGAAGGCAAGGATGAGCTAGAGTTCATAAAACACAGTGACATGATGCAGGTTTTATAATGCTGAAATGATTGCATTTCTTTGTTGGAGAATATGTGCACTGAGCAAACTTAGTTTCTGAAAATAGCAACCATTGGCTGGGTTGAACTTGGTATCGAGTACAAGCAGTTTTCTGTCAGATGACAGGTTACTTTGGCACTAATGATGATTGAGCATATTAATAAACTGACATTTCTATTCAAAAATATATATCTATATTTATATAGATATGTTCTTTCCATTTAGTCATAAAACCCCTCTAATGTCCTCTATGCAGCTGCAATATATTTTTCAAGTCAACAGCAATTTTTCAACTCTGTTTTAAACATACTTCTTAAAAAATCTGTTTCTAAGAGCTAAATATGGTTCATATCTTTGCTGCTTCTCAACAGCAATATGATCTCATTAACTTCTCTTTCAGTCTACATCCAGATGTAAGTTATAAGTTTTAAAAGATAAGGTAATGGGAGAACACTCTTTGAAAGCTGATGGCACATGGTGAGGTTGCACAGATCTCAAATAATTTCATTGACTTTCATTGATAATTTTATATGCTATGACACCGCAGCAACAGCAGGTGCACAATGCTATGTTCACTTGACTAAAAGGAAATAAAACCAGTGAGGAATTGGAAGCACAGAGGCTCACTTCTCCATCATCACTCCAACTTCCACTGAAAAACAGACATTTTTACTTGATTTATGAGAAACTAGTCCTCAGAAAGACTGCTTGGTGAGATTTTTATCAAGACAACTGGAAAAGAAAAATTCTGCTTGAAATACATCTAAGGTCTTATTGTACTAGTAATCTTGTAGAAGAAACAAGAAATGTTTGTTAAAACAAAAATACAAGATTGCATTTCTCCCTGAGGATATTTACACCGAGACATCAAGTAGAACCCCCAAAACCAAATTATCCACAAATAATTATCTGCTGAAAAGGAAGATATGAAGATATTTTTTTCAGTGCAGTCATCATGCAAAGCTGACAGGGACCCAGAGGAAGCAAAATTCAAGATCTCTGATATCACGTGAATTACTACATAAAGTCCCAAAAATCATGAATCATCTTTAATCTTTTTAAGACACAAGATAAAAAAATATGGTGAAAGAATCTGAATTTTTTTGTTCAAAGAAGGAAACAGCCTGGTCACAAACAACTTGCTGAATAAGCAAACTTGTCAGTGGTTCACCTTGCCCTAATTTGCTATTTAATCACACAAGGCCTGAGCATGGGCTGGTGTAATGGGGCACTGCCCAGAATCAGATCCCATATCCACAACATAAACTTTCTTATAATTTTAGATTTCACAATTTTCAGCCACAAAGAAAAATTCTAAGGGTAGTGCAGAATTCAATTTAAATGTAATTTAAAGAACGAAAAGAAGATCCATGCCTTAATCCATCACATTACACAGGTCAGATTTAAAATATTAGTAAAGTTTTTAATTGCATCTGAATGAAAAAAAAGTCTTTTTGAAAGTTAACGTTTTAGCAGATTTGTTACATTTTCTTCCCAGTAGGACATTTCCAATGGAGAATTGGGCTGCAGTGTTTGGAGAATTATGTTTTCATTCAGTATTTCCTTAGGTGTTAGTCCCAACCTGTAGGCACAGGCAATAGAAACATAAAATATGTTCAGCAAAGTTGACTTTATCTTCTTTCTGTTCCATAAATTAAACTGGTTTCTCATATAAGGAAGGAATAAAGTTTTTAAAAGTATCACCGCTGCTTTATTTATTCTGGCACATCCACCTCCAACAGCTGGACAGCCTCTGGTCAGCAACATCTTTGCTTCTGTTCAGAGTGCTGGGACATCACAAGTGTGCTCAGATAATGATGGGGAATGTACCAGGATACAAAGGAATGATGTGCATTAAGGGAAGATGAATCATAGTTTCCTCTTTGTTGCAGACAGGAGCAGTTGTCTTGTGGGACAGCATGGGAAATGTCCCCTCCCTCCCACATGCCTTTACAGTAATTACAGGTTTGTCCTTATAACCTTAGTGTTTAGCCATAGGTTATAGGAAGTCATAGAAAAAGTAATATTTGAATCATTTTTCTGCAGAAAGCAGCTATTTCCTCCATGCTATCTTGTTACTACCACTTCCTTCTTTTGGTCCATTTAGGAAACACAACAAACTCAGGCTTAAATTATAGCATCACAAAGCTTTCTCAGCAGCCTTTTCCCTCTGCTCCCCTCACCCCTAAACTTTCAGTCTGCAATTCTGGGTTTTGTTCCAGCCATTAACATTTTGGTACTGCTTATATGACCTTCTACACCAACATGTTGAGCTGCTCCCCGAGGTGTGGCTGAGAGCCAGGAGAGCCCATGGGCCTCCTTTCTCCCAGGGCTGTTCCCTCCCCTTGGCTGACACTCACCTTCTGCTCAGCACAGTGACGGCTTCAAGCCAGACGGAGCTCTGAAGTAAAGTAACCTCCCCCATGTAAAATCTTGTGCCTTCTCATTTAGCCATCACACTTTCAGGTAGCATTGGCATCTGCTGAATACTGATTTCTATAATCTGCAAGTGCCTCTCACCTCAGACATTTTAGTTTACAGGAGGCAGAAAAAAGCAGCACCCATAGCTGAGATCCTGGCCAAGAAGTGTTACCTTTACCTTGTTCAGTGAGAATTGTGTTAATGTTCTGAACCTCAAATGACAGAAAAGTGAGTAACCACATGAACAGTAGACTATATTTCTTCCTCCTGCATTAGTAACACGACTACCAGGAGGAGGGATCATGGGTTGACACGAATGGATCTGAAATGTCATATGGACTTCTGTTTAAACATTCTGGGTTGGTTTGAATTTTTTTCACTATAAAGGAATTCCAGATATCAGGTTTACACTAGCCATGAAATTTCTGGTTTTCTTCCTTTAAGTCTTCAAAAGGTCAGGAAAAAAGCCAAAACAAATCTGGAATCAACATGCACAAAAGTACCATGGAGCTAGCACAGATCCTGGTTTACACTGGTTTAGGTAACTACTGTGTCACTGAAGTTTAAACCACTGGAACATCTTGCCACTCCGCTTTTCTCATTGCTCTTTGTCCTTCTATGGTGATAGGATAAGTGTGTGTTCCACAGCAAGCTGTAGCAGTTACATTACAGAATGGGTTATCTCTCTGAGGCATTATGTGTATTTCCATATGAATTCTGCAATAACTCATTTTTCATCGGATTTATGCAGGATCCCACCTGGTATAATTTACAGATTCTTTACTGAAATGAACTACTCATTACTAACCTGTATTTCACTCATTAACACTGGATATGTCATTTAGAGACAATTCACCCTCAATTTTGCTAGAGGTATTTTTCACAAATAGCATGTAGGCAGATAGAGCAACTCATCACAGGAAAGTACTTCTGATGGTAGCATCAAAAGATACTAAAATTTTCAAATATGTAATAGCTCATAGGAAAATCTGATACTACTTCAGATTATTCCAATGATAATTAAAAGTTATCATCATGATGATCTGCCTAAATATCAGCAACTTGAAAATATCCATACCATGTACTTTCGTACAGGGTAAAACAGAGGCACAGGACAGGGAATTTTACATGCTGGTAGGGATTTATTAAAGAAAGTTTCCAATGTAAAGGTTTTTATAAGTATATTCAAAGTCTTCCTGCATATTTGTACTTGGAATAGAAAACTGGCTGGGCTTAGACATGAAACATTTACATATTTTCTGTGAGGTGAGCACACTGGAAATATCAAAAGAGCTTTGAATTTCGAAGTACACGTGGTTTTAGTTCAAATATTAGACCTAAATATCTGACTTTCTCTGTTTCAGAATTTCTGACTGGTAAAATAAATAGAAATTACATGAGTAGAAAAAACATTTTGCTCTTTGTGATGGCTGTACCTCAGCAGACACAGGCATCACATCCTTTCTTTAACTTCCGGATGCAAAGAGGTCTGCAAGAGATGCTGGGCAAACTCTGTGCCTGTTCAGCAACTTTTCTATCATTGGTCAGCAACTGGATCTCTGTCTACTCTTTGGTCTTCTCAGGAGTTCATTTCCTCCCCTGTCTTAGAATTCTTGAAACATATTCTTCCATCCCTCTCCTGTATTGCAGAAACTTTTCCAGTATTACTCTAATGAAGAAAAAACCTGGTCTCCCTTTTCATCTATAAGGTCCTATCTGAGTGAAAGAGCAGCACTGAGGATAAGACCAAAAACCTTCCTCCCCAGAGCACATTTTCTTAGGGAAAGATGTGAAGCCTGTCATATTACTGGTGCTCTCCTTTCAAAGAGGCTTTGGAAGAGAGAGGTGAGGAATAAGCAGCATTACTCAGCAGAAGAAACCTTTCTGTGGCCTTTCTTAGTTTCAGCCAGCAGGCTGGGAAGGCACATGGATAAACAGCTCTCTCCCAACAGTGCAGGCAAGTGGCTGAAGCCCCATGGGAGCCTTCACTGTGCCATGACCAAGTCACACCAGCACAGGTGGCTCTGTGGGATGCTGCAGTGAAGGTTTTCACTGCAGACAAGGTCACATCACGATTCTTCCTGCCACTCCACACAGCTCTGGTTGGCTACATGCCTTCCCATGCTTTTTGAAAGGCCTTGAGGCTTAGTCAGTCCTTCAATTATTTCTCCAAGTCATTAAGGGGTAGACTGCTACAGAACTGTTACGTTTATCATTTATGTCGGTGCTGCCTAGGGATGCCAACAATTCCTCATCACAATGTTGTTACTGATTAGAACACAGCATCCATCCTTTTGACATAATGCTCAACACAGCAGGCCATTCTATGTTTGTGTTTCATTCATCTAGTTTGCCTTAATTTCCCTATGGAACAATTGGGATTTCATGTTATATTTTAAGGAACATACCTTTCTTTTTCCCTATTTGACAAAAGCCCTGGTTCATTATTTATGTAGACTGATGCAGTTCTGTTTCCTTGCACGTGAAATCAGGATCAGTGCCTCTGGGGTTCCAGCAGCAAAATGAAGTGGAATTACCTGTAAGCACTGTCAAAAATCATGCCAAAGTGATACTGCCAACAGCAGACACAAGGTATAATCACAGGAGACGAGGAGTCAAAATGAGGAACACCAACAAATGAACCCCCTCTCTTACTCATGACAAATGGGAGCAGGGAAGTGAGAAACCTTTTTTCTGTCTGGGAGCTTGAGACTGTTTACACCAGATACTTATAGCTGAGAAGAGGTCCCAACCAAAGGTCCATGTAGGGAAATAGCTTGGATCTCCCTTCAAGAGCAAATTAGCTATGAAATCCAGTTCATAGCTGGACTCTCTCAGGGTACGTTCCTGACACATTTCTTATTTTTTTTTTAATGTTATAATGCTTTCTAGACATTTCTAAAGGCAATTTTCCCTATTTCCAAATTTCTGGAGAGACAATCTGGTATCTGATATAGCTTTGACTCTTATAACCTTTTTTTCAGCCCCTTTAAAACTGCAAAGGGTTAAACAAAATGAAGTTATTGTTCAGAGGGAAAAAAATGACTGGGACAAGCCTTTGCAGGATTTCTTACAAGACAAAGAGACTTTGGTGGCATCCATAAAAGATATAGAGAATTGCAAAAAATATTCCTATGGACTAATCTTCATCTGCTGTAAACAGCTGCAGTTTAATTGAATTAGCAATGATAAATAACAGCTTAGGACTTGGTTAATATTTCCACTTTAGCTAATCCATTGAGGTCTACCAATGTGTCTGTTATTCCATTTCTTGGTATTTCCCATAAAAAGGGAATCTGATAGCATTCTCAGTTGTTTGATATGCTGGAGAAAAATATTTTTTCAATAAATCTTTGTAATAATGCACCTTAAATAGTCCTTTATATTTGGAGAATGCCCATAGTGCCAAGTTTCCACACAGCCTCTGAGTAAGTTAAGATACAGAGTTCCAGCATCCCAGCATCCCAAATAGTCACAGAATGTTCTAGCTTCTAGCACATAATTTTCTTAAAAAAGGAAATTAGATAAAATAGCAGAGCAGCCTCAATTTGGCCATCATGGAGACACCTCTGTGCCATCATGCATGCAGAGTCACAGATGACTCCAGTGTTTGTGAGGAAATTCATGGTTTCTCTGGTTATTAAGTATTTTATTAAGTAATTAAATGTTTAGTATTATACTCAGCAGCACAAGCTCCTGGTATCTACTTCAGGATTTTTAAAGCAAATAATTTTGAATTAAGCAGAACAATTTTGTATTGCAATTTACAGATTTCTGCTGTCTTGGTTAAAATATTTTACCAGATTATTAACAACTTATTCAATGGGTTTGATTTTAAAACAAAAATTCAGATTTATTGATTTATTGGTGCATTGTCCTAATTTTCCCCATTTCTCCTATATATATCAGCCTTAATGAAACTACTGCATGTGTTAACAGTTAATTTGCTTCTCTTTGTGTGTTTTTTGTTATTCTAGTACTCTCAAATGCGGGATGAAGTATTCAAATCAAACTTGGTGTGTGCATTTATTGTTCTTGTATTTATCACCGCTATCCAAAGCTTGCTCCCTTCTTCCAGGTAAATACAGAAATATATCTCTATGTATCTGAAGGCACTCTTAGGGACACAGTGGAATAACATTTTTATGATTAAGATGCATTGAACCAATAGAATCTGCTTGTTCTCCAGAGGTGTTTGGAAATATTTGCCTGCTTTTTTTGCAATACTAACTACTTTTTTACCACTTTCTCTGCAGCTGCATGTTTTCAAGTGAGACAGAAGCATATTATGTTATGAGGTTATGTTGTTATGCTTTCAAGTAGAACTACCACCAAGTTGAGTGAAAATTTTTTGTTACAAAAATTTGCCACAGTGTGTCCTGGTGAAACATGATCCAGAACAATAGCTGTGCCTCTTTGCTAAGTGATTGATAATCGCCTTGGGTATCAGTGACTCTCTCCGTTTTGTTTCATAATTGCTTTGTAAGAGAATTGTCCTGCTTGCTTTGCTGCTGACAATGTGATTTGCCCATCTGGGAAAAGCAGTCTCAGGCCATTAATAAGCATGGAGGTGATCTGGTAGATCTGTTTTCACTTCTGCCCTTCTTCAGGGCTGACCAAGCAATACATTCCTATCAAGGTGATGAAAATGTGATATAGATGAGACCACTGTGTCCACATTTCACAGACTCAAACCTATCATTTGACATTTTTGTCTATGGTTTAATAATGAGATCACAAGAGTACTTGCAAGGACTGAGGTCAGTTTTCTAGAACAGGACTGCCACTATAACAATCCTCTGGTCCCATTTGGTCTTTGACCGAGCAAATATTAAAGAGAAACATCCATATATCCTAACATATTTCTCAGGTAGTTTCTACCACTCAGATGAACCTTAACTCATGTAACTTTAAAAAGACATTATTTGTACAAGAAATAAGACATTTATTGTGTTGCATTAGTGCAGTAAGATTTCTCGGATCATCTCTGGAAGATGTGATTTACCAGGCTGATGTTTGAGAACACCGAAGTGATGATTAGGTGCAGGCAGGCAACTACATTCTGTAGCAGTGGCGTCTCATATGTTCTGTAATTCTCAGCTGAGAAAGTACCCAGAGTAGTACATGACCTTCTGTTGTTCCTTATGTGCTACATTGCCCCTAGTAAGTTTGCTTGCTTTTTGAAAGCTCTTCTCCCAATACTTCTGCTAGATGTTTTTGTTTGTTTGTGTCTTTGTTTGCTTCTTATTTTTTTCCTCAGTGTCTACAAGAAGATTTATGGATCTTATTAACAGAACCTGTTTTCCAAAAAGATTTCTGCTGCTATATCAATCAATGCCATACCAGCAGGAAAAAAAAACAAAAACAAAAACACAAACAAAAACAAAAATAAAAACAAAACCAAAAACAAACCACACTTTTCTTTTTTTTATCTGCACAGATTCATCTCTGTTAATTCTTGTGAGGGTATCTAGTGCCATTGGAATGAGGGGGAAGGAGTCACACAAATGCATTGCCTGCAGCTGTCTCACCTCCTAGTTTCTCATCTTGCCAGTAGTCTTGTGTTTTTCCCTGAGGACCTTTCTTGTCACTGAATGTTAAACACGTTGCAAATACAAATAGCTCAAAATGAAGATTAGATAAATTCCTACAAGGAAAGATCAGGAGAAATTTTTAAAAGAATATGACCTTGTCTTCAAGAATGCTCTGAAAGTTTGATTGCTGGAACCTGGGAAGATATTTAGGGAAAGGGTATTTACCACTACGCCTTTTGTGAGAGAAGTTTTGGGAGACACATGGGTGTTTTATGGCAGTTCTTATGTCCTGTCAGGAGTTGAAGATCACTGTCAAGGCAGGCTTAAGGAGACAAATTTTGATCTTGTTTTTTCAAGTTCTGATGCTCTGCTTCAAAAAATATGTTTCAGTTTTTTAAAAAGCATGCCTGTCAACAGATGAGCATCCCTAAAATAACAGGATAGGGGTTTTGAGTGAGAAGGCTTCAATATGCTTAAACATATTGGATGAGAAAATAATCTGGAAGTTCAAGTTTCTTAAGTTCCAGTTCTAAAAGCAGTTCAAGGCATAAAAAATTGAACAAACTATCACAAAGTTAGACAGGAGTTGGATTCGGAGAATCCTTGAAATAACTCCATATTCATTTGCTACACCTCTGATAAATACCAGAGAAGTAAAATACTAGGGTGGAAAACCATGGAAATAATTTCCAAGAAACCACTAAGAAACTATAATTCAGTCCTCATGCTAACTTGCACATTTCCTAAAAACACATATAAGAGTTTTTCAATGAATGCTTCAGATTTCTGTTGAACAAGGATGAAATTTTTTATTTGCTTAAGTAGATGCATGAATATTTTTTGAGCTGAGTCTTTTGGTTTCTTAAAATTTGGTGAAAATGCTATTTAAATTCTCATAGAACATACATTACAAGGGTTCATTGGGGAGTTTCCCAGCGAGTTTACCTTAGTCTGCATGCTAAAGAAGGGAATTATATCTCAAATCTAACGTATGTGGAAGTTTCAGAATTTTATCTCAGTTTATATCTATCTCCCTAAGGACAAATATTTGATCCATTCATGTATTTTTCCCTGACAGGGCAAACACACATGAATTGAAAAATCTTTGCAATAATTTTCATTCTTTGAAATATGGAGTTGGGGAAATTACTCTAAGTGAGATAAATTAATGCCATATTTTTGCCATAACTGTCCTTTATAAAACCATTATATTACATTGCCAGCTTTGCAGTGATTCATTTTCTCCATCTGAGAGGCCTGGGAGTTTCATTCATTTCCTGCAATGAAGTATTTATATGCTCACATGGACAGTAGATCTTACTAGAGTAGACTGCTGAAATACTCTTATTTCTGCCCATTTTTCAATGGGTTATTCTTGTGAAGGAGAAAAGCAGATTTCAAATTGTTATTAATTTAAACACTTGCGTCTTCTGTTTTACATGAGATTTCCTTTTGGCTCAAATCAGTTGATTTGAGACTGTACATGAGGAAGAGGGAAGACAAAAGCTCTTTTTAAACTTCACTTGATCTTGGCAGTAAGAGAATCCCTAAAAAGAAAATCAATTGGTCTTGAACTTCTTGAATGAAGGGGCAATCCAACCCAGGTGTCTTAGTTCAGGGGGAAGTTCATGGACAACAAATTATTATGGTTTTTTGTTTTGATTCCTCTAACCTTGTCTATGCATTTTATTGTACTTGATCCTATCAGCATACTCCCATCAAAATCAACACAGATACTGGATTGTTTGTCTGAGAAGTCATGCTATACCATCTTCAGTTTTGTTTTTAAATCAAATAGGCTTAGGCAAGAGACAAGCACATCAATCTTCAATTTAACAGATACAGTGGAAAAAACTTTGTTACCTGTAAATTTAATGTGAACAAATACAAGGTCTTAGTTTCTCAGGCACATAAGCAGGTTATTCTGCAATTTTGGGTTCATATCCCAGACTTAGGTGTGTAAATGATCCCTTTAGAGTACCTTAATTCAATGACATGGATCTTACATTTAAGTTGGGCAGTCCAAAATAAGAGCTAATGTTTTAGTATCCTCAGGCTGGACCTCTTGAGCCTTGATCCTAATCTTTCTGAAGGCCTGAATTTGGTTTTGTTCAGAGCTGGATCAGGCTAGGTTAGCAAAACTGGTAGGCTACACCAGCATATATAGTCTGTGTATATATATATGAGATATACTTAGAAACTATCAGTTCCAAATCAGATCGCAGGCACTTGGCTTTGCAAAGCAAGAATGCTGCTGCAGAATACTGCTGTACTGTGGGAAACTGAAGGAATTAATCTTGTATGGCCCTCTGACAGTGTCCATAACCCAAAATCAAAGTATAGCCACTGGAGAAAGAGCCAATCTTAAAGTGCCTCCCATCTGCATAAATCTAAGAGATTATATGCAGTGTGATAAATTGCATCCAAAATTACACAGGTGGTGAGCTCTCCTGCTCCCTTGACTAGTTCTACATGGACATGTTATCCAGCTTTTCCCTTGATTTACTGACTGATTGTGGTGAGATTTAATGCTGCATTTTCTTTTTTTTTTTTTTTCTAGAGTGATACCAATGGTCATTCAGTTTTCTATCCTGATTATGCTGCATTCTGCTCTTGTGCTGATAACAACGGCAGAGGATTACAAATGTTTACCCTTAATGCTCCGGAAAACTTGCTGCTGGATTAATGAGACCTACTTGGCAAGGAATGTCATTATATTTGCATCCATTCTGATTAATTTTCTTGGAGCCATCATCAATATTGTAAGCTTATAGGGAACCAAGGAATATTATACAGGAAAGGATGATTTATGAATTGTTAATCTTGCCACAGGACTTGCTAACTATGTCTATAAGCCTGCTGTGATTCAGATAATATTAAAAAGGCAAAGCATCACAGCTTCAAGAAATTCAATCCATTGCTTAATCTATGTATTTCTAAAATATCTAATTATTTCTCCTCATGAGTATCATCTATATTTAAAACCTTTTGTCAACTTTCTGTTCAATATATCCACATTTTGATGACCATTTGTCATTTTCTGACATGCTGAAATACTATTGAGCCTCAAACAAAAAAATCAATCAAAAAAATGCTTATGGACATTAAACTCTTTTTCTCATAAATTCTCAGCTCATCTTAAAGTTCTTCAATTATTTAGGTTACAAAGAAAAATAAAAGAATTGCTAAAATAATAATTTTAAGAATTCCAAGAGACCCCTGATTTTCCTGATGTATTCAGCAACATGAGAGACTTTTGCATAAGTTAGGCAGATTATAATGTCAGACAGCCTGACAGGTGCTTAAGTCTGGGCCAAGAATGTGGTAAATATCTCACTGACAGATTAAAAGTATCACTGATAGGAGAGTAAGTCTGAGAAAGAAAAATGCAGCCACTTATTTCTATCATTACAGAAAAAATATAAATACAGTAAATGTCAGGAAGTTCAATTGTGCTGAAAACTTCCTGGAGAAAAGCACAATGGTGTATTATAATGTAAATCACTGAGCAGTGTTTTAGAATTCAGAGGTTTAAAAATCATGTCTATCAAACGCCTTTCAGGAAAGATTTTGGTAGAATTAGTCTTGATCTTAAAACAAGATCTCTAACACACTATACATGCCCAATTTGTTACTGCCTCTGACTTCTTGTTAATTTTTTTTTTAAGACTGCATCCTCTGCAATTTTCTGGGTTCGCTAATCCAAAGACAATCAAAAGAAAATTATTGCTTTTACTGTCACACAGTGGTTTTCTATAAAGCAGTAAACAGTCATATGTATTGTCATATATTTAGCTGGACAATGGCTTGGGTCACTGAGTTCTGACCTCTATAGGAAATGACAACATTAATATAATCTCATTATTTTATATGCCAACATTCTTCCATAATAATAGCTTGTTCAGGAGGGACCTGCATGCATTTAGGAACAGGCGATACAGCTCAGTCTTGCAGCTTTATGTGTTCCCTGAGCTCAAATGCAGCCAACTGGAGGGGTCTAAGACTCAAATGCTTTCTGAGAAGCGCCATAAAGCTTTGGTTTCACCAAGGGGGCAAATGAGTCCTATGAGTGTTAAGTGCATTCTTATTGTTATAAAATTAAGTTACTGATCCTGAAAGTCTTTTTAAAAAATACTCGTACTTGTTCTTGTGACATTCTGCTCTGCAGAGAGGTGCTGTATACCTCATACATTTTCAGAAGGTACCATTAATTGTCTGGTGTCATGGAAGAGTACACAGCCAGCCAGGTAATACCCCTGCACTGCAGAGATGGCTGAGTGGCTAAAAGAACAAACAAAAGAGTCCCTAGTTCAAAATTAATTTGAATTTATTCATAAGAAATTGGGCCTCATTAAATGAATTCTCTAACTGTTGGAAAAAAATACCTGTAACTAGCTTGTACACACCAGGTTGATGACATGACCTATTATAATCATCCAGAGTAAATCCAGTAAAATCCAGAGACTCCATCTGCTGTTAAGTGTCAAAACATGAAACAATGACTGATTTTTTTCTTCATTCTAAGACCATAATGTATTCCAACTCAACACTGCTGGTTTCTTTGTATCTAATGCTCTTGGTTGGAAATATCATTAAAATGAATGCAGGTCATAACAGCAAAAAGCCATATTACATTATCAGAACCATTGTTTCATCAGTGAATTTTATTCCCTTCCATTCTAAGCATCACAATTGCTGTTCTGGAACCACACCATGTTTTGGTACAAACAGGTCTGTGTGATATAATGAAAATAAAGAATGGATGTCCCATATCCAAAAGGATAACAGTATCCATAGCAGATGAAAACAGCTTCTTGAAAGAGCACACATTCAATCTGATTTTATGTTTCCAATTAAATAATTTTCTCTATAATTTATAGCAAAGTCTAAGCAGTTTGAGAGGTAATTCTTAAGAGTCCAATGTCAGTCCTCTGGAAATCCCAGAGGAGCTCATCTTTCCACTCTCTAAAGAGAGCTTAGGGGGGCTATTCAGATGCTGAATGTCTGCAACACAAATAGCTCCCCCTTTTGCATTTCATCTCCACAGTCTGTCTTCTTACTGTCCATTTATTCAGTCTTTGGAGCCAGCTGGGCAGCTGGCATGGAGAGCAGCAGGTCAGCCAGTCCCACCCCTGAACCCAGCCAGCCAGACAAGCAATTAGTCACCAGTGCACAGTATAGCCCTGACTTTGTTTCATTTCTTCACAGCTATGGTGTGATTTTGACAAACCAATAGCCCTGAAGAACCAGACCTTCAATTCCTCTGCTTCTTTTACAGACATCTGTTCCTGTCCTGAGGTATTTCTGAGGGTGCTTTTGAGTCTGAGGTGTGGATCCGTAAAGGTTATATGGCAACCACTGCCTTGTGGTGGAGTCAGGGCCTCAACACTGTGAAGAAGAAACATTTCCATCTAACCATATGTTGATAGAAAAAGCAGAGGCTGGTTACAGAAGGAATTAACGTTATGATCTAATGAGGCATTACAGATAATGTTTGAACTTTCTGCAGAACCTTTATGCTGGGAACACACCCAGCAATGATTCAATGAACCTAGTGCAATGAACCACCTAATTTGCATGAATGTAATGGAGAGCAAAACTTCTTACACGACAAAGACAGTAGTTAGACTGCTGTGGTTATTTTAAGATTGGTTTTGGAGGAAAAAAAAAGAAATCCTCTCTAAGATGAGCAAGCAGCCAACAAAATCAATGTGTTGGTCATGTGTAGATAAGAGAAGTATGCTGCTTACAAAGTCATATGGCACTGTCATGATACTGCCAGAAGTATGCTCTAAACAGCAGGGATGCAGAGTTTTCTACACGGAAACTGTACTAAAGAAAAAACTGTACCCAGAAAAATGAATACGATTGCTCCTAAAGCTGTGTGATTTGAGTTAAACTACATTTGGACTGTGGGTGTTGGTGTTGCTATTTTAAGTCTGAACAGCTCATGACCATGATTGTCTTTCTCTATTCAGTATCAGCTGCATGGATTGCATTTGAAAGATGACTAATCATTGAGAAAAAGGAGACAATTAAAAGATTAGAAAATAAGATATGAATAAAACTTCCAGGCATCACATTTTAAGAGAGCAATGTAATCAAGCTAGACCTACAATATCAAAAATTTTTTAAAAAGGAAAAAAAAAGTCCAAACCTGCAGGTTTATCCTCTTTCATCAGTACCATGGGAAGAATTAAAGTAGAAATATGACTCTCCTGTCCTGAGTATTTTGTGGGTCTTGTGAAAATGTAGATTCCAAAGGAATATAAATTGTTTTCTCCCAGTTGACTTTTTGGTAGCAAACTACTGCAAACAGCATCTCTCCCTTTCCTCTTTTAATATCAGAGGATGTAATTTCCCTTATAATGCAATGTAATTGCCATAAAGGCACAGAAAACAATCTCTGTTGACATGGAGGTACCATGAAAAATAGAGAATTTGTAATTTCACATTCTATTTTAGCAAAATGCTTATTTTTCAAAATGCCCTGGGGCATAAGAGAACTAAGCTGAGCACTGAAATGTAAAATAATATTTCCATACTTCTGGTCACTTGATTATTTACATGGATGCTTATCTCTGATCTCCCAAATTAAGCAGTGCTGTTTTCTGTTCAGTATTTTGTCTTCACTGGTGTGCTGGCAATGGTGACTTGTGCAGTCTTTCTTCGTCTCAACTCTGTGCTGAAGTTGGCAGTGCTTCTCATCATGATTGCCATCTACTCTCTGCTGACTGAGACCATTTATGCTTCCCTTTTCCTGCAATATGACAACTTTAACCACAATGGAGAGTAAGTGTTCACACCCCCCTTCAGGAACTCCTTTTTCTTAAGGTGATGGTTCAAATTTTGCCAGAGTATGAGTGTATTGAATAGCACCATAGTTAAATATGGAGTGATGGTTGCAACAGGCAATGACTAATTCAGAATTATTTATAATCTGTTTCTTTCTCAAGCCTTTTTATTAAAATGTTCATTTCATGATGACATTTAAATATTGAGCAGGATTTATTTTTACGTCTCCTATAGTCTATCAATATTGACTAAAAATATGCATTGCAATGCACATACCTCATTCATTTCTGTTCTTGAAAGCTCCAGAGATACCAAATGAAAAATTCCCCTCAGTTTAAGAAAATAGAACTGAACAATTGATTTTTTAGAATAAAATTCAAACAAATAATGTGCAGTTCTGAAAGACATAAGGAACACACTTTTTTGGTAGGAGAATGCTTGAGGGACACACTCCTGCTCCTCCTCCTCCTCCTCCTCCTCCTCCTCCTCCTCGTCCTCCTCCCAGGTTTTTTTCCCAGCAAGAGGAACTGAAGAGAAGCACAGAAGAATCACAATGATTTGCAGAGTCAGAGGTGCAATTAGTGTTGCAATAACTGAATCCAGAGCAACAGTAATTTAAATCATTCAGGAAAACATTTCTTCAGTTCTTGCTATTTGACCAGTGTAGTATTGCAGTTGCTTGTGCTTGTAAGTGCAAATGAAGATACTCAGAGTGAGAGAAAAGCATGGATTTGCAGTACAATAATTCTTGCAACAGCCACGTCCTTAAACATAGTGAGGCTCTGCATGCATATCTTTCTTTACTTGCTTCTTACAGTAGCAAGGTACCAGAGATTTGGGGTGCAATTTCTTTTTCTAAATTTAGTTATCATCATGCAGACATATCATCTATCCAGAGCAGACCCCAGAAAATCTAACAAAGCAATACTTTGACTAAGTAACTAGAAGAAGAAATCATGAAAATTGTCACTAACCAGGCATGGCAAAGAATCTCTTTTGTGTGAAAATCTTGAACAATTCAGATTAGCCTCTATTCCATGTGTCAATGAAACTCTAGTGACTGTTATCACAGAAGAGTGAGAAAGAGGCAGGAATATTCCCTGGAGTAGCCAACAGCCCAAGACACAGTGAAATCAGTTGAGATGCTCCACTCTCACAACAAGGATATGAACTTAAGCTCTGATAAATGGGAAAATGAAGTTCAAGATTGTGTCCCCTAAAAATTATTTGGTTTTTTAGCTATGTAAATCATTTGAATAAAAGGGTTTGGAACTCCTTGAAAAATTCATCCAGCAACGGTGGGTATAACTACAGTACTACAATATGCAATAACAAGTGAGTTTATAACTGAGAGCTTTCAGGTTCTTGCCTTTAGCCAGTGTACCAGGGGTCCCTTAGGAATGCATTCATTTGGAGGTTGTGTTTCGGGCAACTTCAAAATAGGAAACATTTGAATTCCAGCATATTTCCAGATGACAAGGTTACTTCCTGCTTGGTCTTGCTCTATATTGATGACTCATACCATGGCAGCACATTGCTAGCACAATAAATTCATTAGGATCATGAAGTCAGTTCAGTTATCTCTGTCACCAGAAAGTTTCCTTTTGGTTTAGTCTCAAGTTCTGCTCTTTCTTTCTCTAATTTCTCTGTAATAGGAGTCCTTCTCTGACAAACACTATCCAATACTTCTTTAAAAATTACTGTGGAAAACAGATCCAGTATCTGGACTTTGCTTTGTTCTTAGATCTCAATGCAGACTAAAGATTGTCCCAAAATCTCTTCCAATTTCTGGTCCTCATTTATGCATTTATTATTTTTTTCAAAATTTCAAGGTTTTATCACCACACAACAAATTCCTTTTCTTATCTCCCTTCAGCAAAATGAATGACAAGCTTCCCTGTTCATTTCACCTCCAATTTTTTTTCTCTCATTTGCTTTACTATAAATTTGGGTCTACCAGCTCCCCTACCTCATTTGTCTATTCCCTGGGAAACATACTTTTTAAAAAACACCCTGGCATACAGAGATACTTTCTTCAGTTTTATTCATCTTTACACATAACTGTAATTTCTCTCAATATTTGAAACCCCCTATTACTGCTTTTAACCCCTTTCATTTTATTTTAAATTTCCTTTGTGCTCCCTACACAGTCCCTCAGTGATTTAATACAGCAGATTTCATACAGCAAGTACCTGCTTGGCTCATCTCTGCTTCCCTGTAGTCTGCAAGGGTTTCCTTTACCTCCCTTGTCACAGGGTTCTCTGGTCTCCTCTTTGTAGCTCAGTAAAACCAGTCCTAGCTGCTGTTTGCCATTTCTTTGGTCCTCTTTTAATCCACACTATATTCCTGCCATCTCCAAACCCTTCTCACAATATAAGGATATTTCATTTCTGCTCCTGCCTTGGAGCTCATCCTTTATCTCTGGCCTTGTTCACTGGGCTTTGACTTTCACAGCCTGCAAGTTTCCCTTTGTCAGCTCCAGCTCAACCTTTCCCCCCCAAAATGCCACCTCCTGCACTCCACAGGGGCTGTTTACCAAGCTCCCAGGAAGAGACTGACTGACACACAGCTTGCACATCCCATTTGAGAGTGAAAGCTCATCACCTCCTGTGTACCTCCTGTAGGCTACAATTTAGTTACTTAAGATGTGTCTCAAAACAGGGAGCTCTCCAATTACGCTCCTGTTCTCTTGAGCTAATTACTGCTAAATTAAATTTTCAAATACAGTGGATTTTTTTAAAGAACAACAAAAATTGCCACTTATTAAATGAAACTTCTGAACAATTACAACACTGACAAATAACTGTATTTTACTTAGTTGTTTGTTTTGGCTTTTTTTTTTCCAGCACAGACTTCCTGGGTACAAAGGAGGCATCTTTATTACTGATGGCAATGTTCCTTTTAGCTGTATTTTATCATGGTCAACAGGTAATGCAAACATTTTCTTCAACCTTTCCCTTTCTCCCTTGCAATTACAAGATGTGACAGCAATTACTTTTAAAATACCATCTGCTTTTTTTCCCTCTTGAGCATATGACCTTTCACAATTTAATAAACCATATGCAGAATCTGATTAAAGAAAGCCCACACCTGACACTGCCTAGCATTCTTAAAGAACATGTGCAATATTCTATTTAAGAATACTCAAATTATATTGCATTTTCTATTTGAAGAAACAAACAGGACACCATTATTTCAGACACATGTGCAGTTCTGGAGGCACCTGACAGCTTCAGTGCACTTCACCAGGCATAAACCCAAAACACAGAATGTGAATAAAAACCATTAAATAATGAAACTGTGGTGAAATAGCTTATTATGTTTATAAAGAAAAACCAGCAGACTCGAGGAAATGAGGAAAATTTGGGTTAAGCACCAGTACTTACTCATCTGGAC
Organism: Argya squamiceps; assembly: GCA_037834095.1. Lineage (NCBI taxonomy): Eukaryota > Metazoa > Chordata > Aves > Passeriformes > Leiothrichidae > Argya > Argya squamiceps. The sequence continues at coordinate 142,658,679 of JBBMKD010000102.1, read as the reverse complement.
CAGTTACAAGAATCATTTCACATGGGCCTAGACTTTAAACAGGATTTAGGGGGCTCAGAGCTTTGAGACTGATATCCTCGAGGAGGAATTGAGAAACTGGGTATTTCAGGAATATGTATACAATGCACAGGGAGAGAGAACTATGGCAAATTTAGATTTAAAATAACAAATGAGTTTAATAAAAAACAGCTAAAGCAGGGGGCCTCCTCCACAGTGTTTTTGGCTCTCAAGCTCTGGATGTCAAACATGCTGATTTGAGGCAGGTTCTGATCACAAAAAGCAAGGGGCACACTGTATTAAAGAAAGCACCAAGCACAGTTGCTTTTAGACATTGTTGACTTCCCTAAAGATTTTCCCCTCAAGACCATTAGGCTGATAAAGTCCAACATTTCTCAATCCTCCTGGAATGAATCAGTAAGAGAGGAATGATCCTGTGATAAATAAGACAATATTATACACTATTACAATAACTTTCTAAGAAGTTCTGTCCCAGAAGTTAGAGCCTCCATTTCTTCCACAAGAGAGCAAAAATAAGCCAACACCTAAATATTCTATTATATTTCCTACTGTTTATCTTCTTTTTGAGGGAATAAGGAATGAGTGAGTAGGGGAAGCAAGGGATGAAATCCATTTTGCACAATGCACAGATTTAAATTTGAAGGAAAGCAATGAACTGTGTCATATCTTTATCAAGACATAAAGTCCACTTAGGAAAAATATGGAACAAATAAGAACTGAACAACTCAAATTTGTGATAAGCCTTATAGTATTCCCAATGATTATTAATGTATATCAAGAGAAAAATCTCAGGCCTGGGAATCAGCCAAGGTACTAAGAAAAACTACACTAGAGGAGTTTAGGTGGAGTAAGAATTAGGCAAAAGCCAGGCAATGCTCTTCAGGATCCCAATCCTGAGTGTAAATGTCTGTCTTCTACAAAAGTCTGAGCTGGTGTGTCTAAGAGTATTTTCCAATCCAGAGGCCTGTAAGTAGAGCACAAGTTATTTTCCATTTTATTGACCTTTCTTGTTCCATAAAGCAAGATGGCTGTACTAAAACTGCCCTTGGAAATGGTCCCTGAGATGTGCTAAGTCCTGCACATTCTCCCAAATGGTTCATAAGACCAGTCTATCTGTTTAACAGCCTCCAATGACAGAGCCCAGGAGTATTTCATTGACTTGTTTAATTTCTTATTATAGACTTAACCTAAAGATCTCTGTATAGCTGCCAACTTAATACATATAAGAGTTCCATTCAAGCTGCATTAAAAAGAAAACCAAAAAACCTCTTCAAAAGTGTGAATTGAGGAGCACATTAAGTCTAACAAAGCTGTCCTCCAGCACATCTTTCCATCTTGTCTTATTCTAGCTGGATTTACTGAAAAGGATTACGTTTGTAAGATAATATTCATGGATCTTCAATTTCTGAATAATTAAATATTTGTTTTTATCCATTGTGATTTAATGCCAAATTTGGTACCCAAAATTTAAAATCAAGTTTGAGAAAAAGGTGTGTGGCATCAGCTTATTAGATTTAATTGCATGTGGCAATCGTCTGCTGATTGGTTGGGTTGTGCAGCATGTTGAGAACATAATGTTAGGCTTTCTGTGTAATACATGTCTTTTTTTCACTAACTATTGCAATTAGAGGTGTTTCTTAAAGCTACATATCAGGGTAGGAAAGCATGGACACTTTGGGATTTAAGTCTGGGAATATTTCTTTAGACAATCAAGCAACAAACCTTAAACTTCAACCTTACGATCCTTTTAGTTTTAGCAAATATAAGAACTTAAAAAAGCATTTTTAAAATATTTTTTATTTTCAAATCTGTATATATGTATCACTCCTTTCTGTCTGAGTTGACAGTGTCATCTTGGTAGTCTGCTGATGATGAAAGAAAAGTATTTCATATTAAAATGTGATCATAAATAACCAGAATGATGTTTTTTATAATGTAAAAATTAGCTGCTGCTATTCTGAGCTAGGCTTAGAGATGTGACATTTCTCTGCAGAGCAGCATAAAAAATCAGCTCTAAAAAACTACCACAGTTTTTTGCCAAGCTCTTATTGTAGTAGCATTAAATATCTTGAAGCATCAAAGAACTCAAAATCCAGCAGCAGCTCCTATTTGAAATCAATCTTTGAAATACCTTTAGAACTCCTTTCAAATTTACAGTTAATTTTTTCTTCTCAGTTAGTTGGTAGAGATAAAAGACAGTTATCTGGTATGGGCTCTGTATTCTAGTATAAAAGAAGGGCAAAGGAAGCTGAAAAATGTTGAAAAAAATGTTTAAAATACTCTTTCCTGACAAGCTTTTTTTTTGCCATTAATTCAGGGAATTAGTGGTCACAAGATAGAAGACCATCATATCAGTAGAAAAAAGTTTGTTTATAGAGCTGACTACAACATCCAGAGGGCAAGTAAATCACTGCCAAATTTCATACAGTCTTTGGAAGTTTATATCAATCCATGGTCACTTTTAGCTTTTAGGAAGAAAACCTCCCTAGAGTACAGCCAACATATAAGATCCCTTGCAAAGTGCTTGGCTTTTTTTCTTCTGAAGAGTTTGCCATTCATGACTGGTGCTGACTAAAACTGTGACCAAGATGAGTCACTAACAATGCCTGAACCCCCTCTTAGTCATTCCCTCCCACTCCAGGCTGCTCCTTTATTTTAGTTTGTTATATTAATTATATCTCAAAAAATTCCCCTATCCCGGCACCTTTTGATGTCTCTCAAAATTGTAAAATTCATCTATCTGCTCACATAAAACATTTCTTTGCTGGGTGCTATTATACCTGGTTGGAGCATCTCAGACTTCACAAATATATTTTCTCTTTCAGTGTACTGATTACATATATATATTTCCATCATTTTCAGCAATGCTGTACCTTAATAAGCCACCCCTTGTGCAAGTTACAGTATCAGCTGCCTTGAAATCTGCTTAGAACTCTGCTCCAGTGTAATGCACACAAAATCTCTGGCAATGTTGGGTTTGTCCATGTGCTGACACACATGTGCCTCTCAGGCAAGTGACATGATGTTTCAACATGTTCCCTGTTCCAGCTAGCAGACAGTTGCCATTCATATTTAAATGAATATGAATTTATATCAATAATGCATATATATGTATGGATGTACAAGCTCTGCTGTGCACAGCTTTTGTTCTGCACACACACCACACTGGAAATATTTTCACTCCAGTTTTTAGCTGCAGGTAACAGGAAGTGAGACTTGGCAATTAGACTGCAATTGTAGACTCTGATCCCAAAACACAGGCACAGAGTATTGGAAGGGATCACAAATAGCATGTTTTCCATTATTTTTTATAAGATTAAAGTTGCAAATAACTGCATGTCCCAACAGTATGACTATATGATATTTGTGCCACAGATATGGATATTTTCTTTGGGAGTACTTTGGGATGATATACAGAGTTTTGCTGAAAGATGTTCATTCTTGAGAAGGACATCCTTGCCAAGAGTTTAGAGTTAGCCTTGTGCTAATTTTCTCATTTAATTTGAAAACACTTACGAAATGGGGAATATATTTATTTCATATCAATACCTGTCAATACCTTATCTTCTGTCTGACTCCATTAGCTAAATAATAATGTTGTGTTTAAAGAGAAAATAATTTGATGACTGTTTATATCCACTGACCATAGCAGTAATATGACAAATATTATTTTGCTTAAGATTACTCTTAGAGTCTCACTGTACATAAGGCAAAGAAATAATCTCTTTTTCTGGCAAGAAAATCAAATTGTTTCAGAGATTTCCAGCAGCACTGAAGTTGGCTACATGTCAGGAGCAGCCTGCCAGGATGGCAATACAATCTCTACTCTTATCTTGTCAGGTTTTATTTTTGCCTCTTTTTTCTTTTTGAAACTACAGCTTGAATATACAGCAAGGCTGGATTTTCTGTGGCGTGTTCAAGCCAAAGAAGAAATCAATGAAATGAAGGAGCTGAGGGAGCACAATGAAAACATGCTACGGAATATTTTACCCAGTCATGTTGCCCGTCACTTTCTGGAGAAGGATCGGGATAATGAAGTATGTGTTAGTTTTCTGATATTTTTGTGTAATTAGTAAAAGAAAAGTAGATCTGGTCAGAAATTGTTGAAACTTATTTCTCAGTAGGATTCATTGCACAAACACTGCCAATACTTGGTGTCTGATCTACACTGAAAAATACTCACATTTTGAAGTAAAGGTTCTAGGACCACATCTGGAGTGAGGTTTCCATGGTCAGACTCACCAGTAGGGAACACATGGGCCACACAGAGAGAAATTCTAGGAATAACTCACCAAGATGGTTATAGGCTTGGGGTACATAACGTCAGGAGAGGCTGAGGTCATGCAAGTTGAAGAAGAAAAGACTGAAAGAGCATCTCATTGTTGTCTTCAAGTACCTAATGAGTGTTTATAAAGAAGACATTATTAGGGGCCTGGAATATCTCTTAGGAGAAGAGAATTGGGAAGAGAAGACTGAGAAGGAATCTCATTAATGCATTTAAATGTCTCCAAGGCAGGCACCAAGAGGATGGTGCTCTTTTCAGAGCTCTTTTCAGCGGTGCCCAGGGACAGGACAAGGACCAATGGCCATAAATTAAAACACAAAATGTTCCACCTCAACATGAGGAAGAACTGCTTTGTAGTGTGGCAGAGCCCTGGAAGATGTTACTCACAGAGGTCATGGAGTCTCCCTCTCTGGAGACATTCCAAACCCATCTGGATGCATTCCTGTGTAACCTGCTCTAGGTGCCTGGGCAGGGGGGTTTGGCCTGGATGACGTCCAGAGGTCCCTTCCAAGCCCAGTAATTCTGTGATTCTGTGGTTTTGTGATTCTCTGAAGGCAGGGCAGGGCTCAACCCTCAAATCCAAAAGGCTGTGAAAGACTTGATCTAATTAGTCCTGCTTTGAAAGCAAACTGTATTAAATGAGATTCAGAAGTCTGTTCCAGTCTGTGCATCTATGAAAATCTAGTCTACAGGTCTATGAAAATCTACTATTCGTAAAAAAGATATGTGAATTTGACAGAATGTCTGTCCAAGTTTATCATAGCCCAGTGTTGCAGAAGTATTTTTAGAGCCCTGACAGTGATTATGGAAGGAACAAGCTGCAACAGACCTGAGGCTCTCATATCTTCAGACACAAGAGAATATTTTTGCCATTTCATATTGCCCCTGAATTGTCTGTTTGTGGCAGATAACAAAACACCCGTTTCAGAGACAGAGTTTGTGGCTATATCCTTAGAAAATGTTTGCAGTACAAAAAGAAAAGCATGATAATGGAATCTCTGAACATTTCTTAAATGAAGTTTGAAGATGGATAAAGTAAAGTTCAGAATTTGTTCTGAAAGCAGCAGTAAGTCACTTTTTATTTGAAGCAAAGTAAATGCAAATTATAATATCATACATATATTAAGGTACTATATGATGAAATTGAATTTTTTTTCATGTAATGTTGGAATTATCTTTTATAATGAGAAGGAATGTTGCAACATTCACCTTGCCAGCACTGGCATATCTACTGATCATGCAGCAAAAAGGAATTATTAAGGCTACAATTTTCTGTTGTACATTTTGGAAATGGAGGTAGCCAGAGAAATTAGACTGCACAATGAGGAATTGTGTTCTGATTTCAAGTATCACCTAGGAAAGGATGAAACAGTGAGAAGCTACTTG
>JBBMKD010000102.1:142558321-142652985 GCA_037834095.1 Argya squamiceps | reverse complement strand
GCACTTTAGAAATCACTCTTGAGAAATTTTACACTCTGTGGGTATGAAAGTGCCATAGAAACCCTACTATGCACATGAGAAAATGTGAGTGTGAAAACAACCAGGTTAAAATGTTTCATTGCAAGTGGAGCAGACCTTGATACCAGGCAAAAGTGTGTTCTGGTATACCTGCATTAGAGATTTTCAGGGAATAAGTTTCCCATCTTACACTTTCATTCATGTATGGCCACATCCATAATAATCTTCAGAAGCAAGCAGATGCCCCATGGATCACTGTTGGTGCTTCAATCATTTGCCACTGAATTAAATTCCACCACCCATGCTTTTTGTAAGGCAATTTCCAGAGTAACTGTACTTGGGGTGATTTATGCATGAGCTGGCAGTCAGTAAGATCTACCAAATTTCAGTGCAATCAATCCTGCAGTTCATGTCTGGTCATTAAGTTAATTTCTCTGCTCTCAAAAAAAATGAATTCCCAAATGTGTACTGTAGTATTTTCTTATGGATGTATTATTTCTGTTCTTATGCTTCTTACCAAAAATAGAAAAATGGAGCAACTGAAGGCTCAGGCAGTTGTTTTCTATCTTCATGATCCAAGGCAAGAGTATGGCTGAGTGTATTCACACTTCTCCTAGCACACATTGTCAAATCTTTCATAAACATCCATGAATTAATGTTTATTCCCTTTTTCTATACCCACAAAAGGGAATAGGAATGTTCTTAGACTATGGCTTCCACAACCCTGAAGATGCTCTTCAGTGAAAAAAGGGTGAGGGCAGGAAGGAAATTAATCATGTTTTTTTTCAGTCAAAGCTTTGCAGTGGCTTTGGAAACTAGAAGAATTTCCCCACTTTTACTCTAAGACACATTGTATAAGAGCCTGGATAATCAGAAGTATTAGCAGGATATCAAAGAGCAGAGCAGAGGTTCAGGATGCTTTTCTAGGGAGAAGCAGGATAAAGGAAGAAGGGCCTAAATTGTTTCTGTCAAGTGTATGGCAACCAGCAGTAAATGTTTTTATCATGAAACCAAAGCATTAAAATTTCTTAAAGCCACTAATAAGAACTTTGAGAAAAAAGTACTTCAGTTCATAACAACATAAGAAATGTTCATAAACAGATATGGAAGTGTCCACCATTAGGTAAAAACTACAGAAGTTGAAGCCAGGAAAAAAAAAATCAAAGGAGAATACATATGATGGCTGTATATTAGCCAAAAGAAAAGCATACCAGGAGTTGTGGTAGATCACCTTGGAATCTTTAAAGTTGAAATTAGTTTTTTTCCTAAAAATTAGCTTTACTTCAGACAAGAACTGTCAGCATTTTCACATGTGTAATGGCACAAGCCCCTCCATAAATAAATCTGTCATTCAGTCCAGAGTGAATTATGTGAATAATGTAAGTGGGAGCTTATTCCAGGGCATACTTTATCCTAATATCCTTCTGTGACTGATCCCTTATAAACTGCTTTCTGTCCTCTCCAGTAACTTCATTATCACTCCCACTTCTGTTTCTCCTTCCTTTCAAACCCTGAGAGCAGGAACATCTCCCAGAACCAGGCAACCAAAGAGTTTCACAGCCACCATAGGAGAGCCAGAGTTTACCAGAGAGTAAGGGTTTCCTGAAAACTTGTGAATAAACAAACTTGTAAAGAGCTGCAGTAGTGTGGAAGTACAAATTATCCACCAGAAAATGAGATAACTGGTATTTGTACTTGGCAATGAATCCTTCATGACTTCAAGTCATTTCCCATATAAATTAAAAGCAAAATTTCTATTTCACTTTTGCTGGTGTAGCTGCTTTACATGAGATGCAGAAATAATTGGCATTCAAAAAAAAAAGGAAAAACTCTCCATATAATCTGCAATAAAAACATTAAGAGCTGTCAGCCTCCTCCTGTTGAACTTGGAGCAGTTAATATACTAATGCTAATATCAGATGTTAAGGTATTTTGCATTCAAAAATTAAGAAAACTATTTTAAACAATTACATTTTGTCCCTTATGTTACCATTTCATTTTTCCTCATTGTTTTTTTAGGAATTATACTCTCAGTCCTATGATGCTGTTGGTGTGATGTTTGCTTCTATTCCTGGATTTGCTGACTTTTATTCCCAGACTGAGATGAATAACCAAGGAGTAGAATGTCTGCGCTTACTGAATGAAATCATTGCAGACTTTGATGAGGTAATACCAGCTACTAGAGGACACCTGACAGTGTTTAAAATATGAGTTTCCAAATGGCAAATATGTCATCCTAAATTATCAAATTTGGTAATTATTTTGCTTCCAATAGTTCTCTGGGTTTTTTTCTCATATTACAATTGTCTGGTTTGCTTTTTTGCCCTTCATTCTGCCAAACATTGGTCTGAATGATCTAATAAGATAGAGAATGAAAGCAATGCTCAAGTATAAACATCCATAAAAGCACAAATCTGTACCAGAATATCTGAAAGTAGAAAATACTTCAGTTCTGTAGAAGAAAGAAGTATGAATATATCTGCAACTGTTCTGGAAAACAGTGGTCTAAATATAAACAGGTAAAGGTGTTGCTTTAAAGGTGTTGGTTGAATGGACTCAATGAATATTAAAGGACAAAGCAATGTCCAGTTAAATGTGAAGCACACAGCTCAGAAGCAAATGTTAGGTAGAGAATGAAAGGTGGTGGTGACATATTAACTGAGGAGACTTGTCTGTCTAGGAATTTTATAGAGAGATAAATGAAGTTCAGCTGCTTATTTCACAAAGGAATTCAGAGGTGAAGGGATTTTTTTTTAAAATGGACAGGACACAGAAAGGGAAAAGAATGCATTTAGATATTCTGTCCAGTTAATTTCAGAAAAGGAGCTAAGGAGGGGAAAAGATAAAAAGAAGAAACATCAGATCCCCAATGTAGCTTTTGTTAGGTGGAAGCAAAGTAAACCTGGTAAGTGAAGAGGAAGTCAGGAGAAATTTGCATACTCTCCAAAGCATTTTGTAAGGAAGATTAGACAGTTGGTATCATGTCCTGCAATGAGCCCAAGAGGAATTAAGAAAGGAGACAAAGCATTGGCCAATGAAAAGCCGTAAAAAAAATTTCAAACCAGGAAGGATGAAAAAGTACTGCCAAAATTACCTAGCAGAGAAAATTTTAACCTCTGTACTGCAGGCAGTTTTCAGGAGTGTGTAACACTCCTGAGCTCCCAGAGTAGTAAAATAGAATTGGAACCATATCGACTTATCAAAGAGATTGGACCTATGCACCAGACTGCAATTGTCCATATAGAAAAAGGAAGAAGAAAATATCCTGGTATCATTGCTCTGTGACCTCCATCCTGGGCATCTGCATGAAGAATGAGTGGTTGTTCACAAGAATTTTACCAAGGCTAAGGTTACTGACAATGAAATTGAGAGTTTATCTATATAATTGGTGAGATACTAAACTACGAGTGGAAAATAGAGAAATTCACAGGAAAATTTTCCCTGTGCATTTCGACAGAGAACAAAATTCCTCCATCATGAGAAAAACTCTGTCACCTGCTAAGCTCCTGCACTGCATTCCCCATGGGTATAAATCCCTGCCTCTTACCTCCAGGATCTAGCACAGCTGTCAGCATGCTTCTTGATTAATAGTTTTGGTTTTATTTCCAGACCTGATTAAAATGATTACCACTCAAACTTAAATTAATTCATAGCAATAGTCTTTGCATTATGATATTTTGTCATGCACATTCATGTAATCTTCACAACAAAATTCCATTGCTGCTTTGGCAATTACTGAAGACAAGGTTTTAATCAAAACCCTAACACAATATTACTGTTAGGCCCCTAACACCTTCTCTGTAATTAATAAAGGACCTAATTAGAGACTGTATTATGTCCCAGACATGTTTTGTTGAAGAATAGATATGTTCTTGGTACAGGTAACAAATGAAATTATGGGATCCCCTGCTGACTGCTAACCTACTTGCAGTATGGTCTTGTCATTAGTTTACTCTGTCTAAGCAACACGAAAGGTGATATGCCAGACAAAACAACTGAAAGGAGTAACCTTATCCATAGAAAAGGAACCAGAAATCATTCCAGGTGCAATATTTCAGGGCTAGCAATGTTTCCATGTAACTATTGACTGACACTATACAATGTCACTATTCCTTTTTTCTTTCCCTGTGTTCCTTGCCAAGATTGCCTGCTGCTCCAATACAGCCCCGGGAGCAAAATGCAGATGTGCATCCTGAGAGCAAAACAGCCCTGTTATCATGGGGAAACTCTGCTTCTCAGCATCAAGTGAACACCTCTGTAGAGATACCCTAATGCAGAAATCTTAGCACAGGAGTGTAAGACATAGGCACCTGATGCCATTTGACACATGCAAGGTGATTTGGGGCACCCATGTGGGATTATCAGCTCCCACACTGCAATTATCAGACAACTCATGTTCTAGAGCAAGCCACTGGAGATTTTCAAGGCAAGAGTACTCTAGATCTCACTGGACATATATGTTTAGACAATTGAATTGAGTTCCTAAGGTCAGATCAGATTCTACAGTGTGAATTTCCTCTTTTCTCTATAGAGATAATAATATTAGAGATGATCTGTCTACAGGGCCAAAATGATGCTTCTGAATGGAAGTTGTGGTAAAAATACAAATTGACCTGGTTTGGAAAATGTGATAGATACACAAGAAAGAAATCTGGGTTATTTCTTCTTTTTGGAGGGTTTTCTTTGTTAATGCAACACAGCAAAGTTACAGTCTGGATCTCTTACTTTGCTTTCCAGGTAATAGATCTATGTTAGAGAGACAAAGCCAGTTATAAAAAAAGAGTAAATAAATAGTGAATGTTGGAACAGAACTTGTCACTGACAGCTGCATGGGGTAGGTGCCCACAGAGGAGTGTCAGATTGTGGCTGGGTCTTTCTTAGAGAGTGGGACAATGTGGTCCAAAAGTCAGTTTTGCAGAATGGTGGTGCAAAATAGAAGGTTTTGCAGCTTTCACTCAGATGTTTTCCCTCATGTTTTGCAAATTATCCAAATTGACTTCCAAATTATCCAGTCTTCCAGCCAGCTGAGGCAGAACACGAGGTGCTAGTTTCTGGACTGGCATAAAGAAACAAATATGAACATTGAAAACCTACTTTTATAATTACTTGGTTTTTTATGACTGTAGTTCTAAGACACATACAGGGCTAAACTACCTTTCTCAGAGATATTAGACCAAAAAATTAACACTATAACATTTCTGCAGGTATTATGAGTCTTGAAGGATTGTTTAAAAAGTGTAATATTCTTTCTAGGCTTTTTAATCTGTCATTTATGTATGTTAATGTTACAGTTGAGATTTGTGTTTTCAGAAGAGCTTTCTTGTTCACATATTCTTTTATTTTCTTCCATTTTATTTATCCTGCAGTGATTTACACAGTGTATATCACAACGGATATCAATATATTATATTGCCACAAGCAGAGGTTTCAACAGAACACTGGATCCTGCTTTCAGATTCTTTGATGACTTTGCAGCTGTGTGTCATGTCCTGCAATATTCTTTTTTGTGCAGTTTTGTGCATGTGAACCCAGGATCTGACCTCCACACAACCTTGGCTGTACATGAATTGCAGCATCAGGCCATTTGTTTCTTTTTAGATACAAACCACATTCTAGTGTTTGAAAATGTGTCCCTGGACTATCATGTTAGATTAGCAGTGTATTTAAAATGTTTTAACAAATGGCAGTTGATTCAGGACTGAGTTGGACTATCTGTCTCCAATATCAAAATCTATCATCCTGTCATACCATGAAGAAAGTAATTAGTAGACAGACCACTATTTGAAGAAGGGAAGAAGCTATTGAACAAGCCATATAAAGCAGGGGGGAAAAAGAAACAAACAGGAGGTTGAGATGAGGAAACAATAATGAATGAGGAAAAAAACCCATAACTTGGGATTATTTTTTTCTAAACTGCATTGCAGTCAATGATTTTTTTCTTTCCCAAAAAGAGTAATTTTAGATATTTATTATAAATTTTAAATTAGTGTACTGTTTGCTGTTGCTTCCAGCAACCATCTGGAAATGAAAATATGGACTGTTTTCAAGTAAGACCATTTTCTCCCCTTGCCCACACACATGGTGCTCTCAGACGGAAAGGTACACAATGGGCTGTTCTGGTAGTTTGAGGAAAAATGAGAAGCAGGTCAAGTCTTTGGACTTTCCTGGCTTGGACAAGAGCCATTAACCATATGGCTTTGTATTCCCTGTGTGCAGCCTCCCATTAGAGACAGATGGTGTGATATCTGCACACCAACAGCAACGCTTCCAGGGCCCCGGTGCTCCGGCTGACTCTGGCTGGGGTTATTGAAGTGGCAGAGGATATTTCATGTTATGCCTTTGGTATGTGTCTCCCTTTGAATGAAATAATCCCTCTAGTGGACAGGAAATTCCAACCCACAAGACAGAAAAAAGAATGCACAAGAGTATAGAAAAAGAAAGGGGAAAATATTTTGTTACATTTTTGCCTGACCACAAAAAGCCTTTCCATTTAAACCTCAACTAAACTGAGCCTTTAGAATTGAAAGTTTAAAATTCCTTTTCTTGTTGAAGTGCTTTTTTTCTCCCATGATGTTGTAACCATATGGATCCTTAAATTTATTAGATACTATACAGCTTATCACAAAGTTTCACAGGGTATTTGGCATTAAGACCAGCAACAAATATTTTCCTGTGATGATGTGATTAATGCCCATATCCCACACTCTGTTGCCACTGATAATATCCACATCCTGAACTCTGCTAAGGTCTTTCAAGGAATGTAAAGCTCTGGTTTGTATTTCATGGAAAGTCTTAAGTTAAACCATAAATACGAACTTGGAATAGGGACCAAACTTTCACTCCAACTTCATTCAGTGCTTTAGTCACTAGACAAAATTTATTCTTCCTCTTCCTAATTCTCAATCTAACAATTTCTTTATACCTACTTCACACCCATAGCTATACAAATCCCAAACAGATACAGATATTTACCATTTTCTATTGATTCTTGGAATTTTTGTTAGAAGGGGAATATGCATAACAAATGTATAGACTGAATGATCCAATGGACATGCCTCAGCGTGTCAGACTTGGTCTGACACCAAGTAGAGAGGATATAGGAAGACTTGGTCTCTTATAGGATTTCTTTGGAGGCATCTACCTTCATCCATTGACTGTGTAAGATCATAGAATTACAGAATGGTTTGGGTTGGGTTATAATGGAATGGTTGGGTTTTGGTTCCAACCCCCCTGCCATGGCCAGTGACACTTTCCACTGGACCAGGTTGCTCAGAGCCCCAGCCAGCCTGGTCTTGAATACTAGTCTCATCACCTTAATTGTTGCTGTAGCAGCACTTAATTTGCAAACTGAGTTCCTCCAGTAGAGTTTTAGGAACACTTTTAAGTGATCAAGTCTTCTATCCACACATACATACACAGAGAGTTTGTCTTCACTAATACTACTTCAGTGATCATACGTCAGGAAATGCAGGACTTGGATGCAATTCTCTTAGGCTGGAGAATGCATGTCTGATATTATCCGTTGTGGAATTTTTTGTAACAGCACAATTTAGCTTGCACACACTCAGTGAGTAGATGATGTTCCAAAGATCAGTGTTCCTCAGAACCCAGAATAAATTGCGTGACATGACTGACTGGAAGTTCCACAGGTGTAAAGATACATTCTCACATCTTTAGAAGCATTTTGTGTTAGGAATTAAAGAAGTGACAGTATTTTTTTTTTTTTTTACATATGTATTAGTTACTAGGTGAAGAGAGATTTCAAGATATTGAAAAAATTAAAACAATTGGTAGCACATACATGGCCGTGTCAGGATTATCACCTGAAAAACAGGTAAGAGGATACTTTTCTTTAAGAAGTAAAGCTTGTGATTATTCTGACCATTCATATTTGAAAATATAAGTGTTATCTTTGTGTTGTTCATAAAACTTGTTTTGCTAAAATGAAATAGACATTTGGGGCTTCTGGCAGATAGCAGTTGCACTTCTTGATGAATTGAAATGCCATCTTGTGCTTGGAACAAGAACCATATGGATTCTTTCCTCAAATTTAGGTTTAGAGGAGAAAAAAATTCCTTTCAGTCACACCAATGTGAATCTAGATCAGGTCTATCTATATATTCAGACATACTCTAAAGCCACCTCAGTAACTCAGACAGGAACATGACTGACAACCTCCAATAATGATGAAGAGAGAGGAGCTATTAACTGACAGTGTACTTATGCAAGTGTAATGCTGCATTTATACTCTTTTGATACAGCATATCTACAGACAGCATGATAACTACCCATCAAAAAGAAAGGTGATCATCATTTCAACTGACAAACAAGTAAACCAAGCTGAGGGGATAAATAGTCACAGAGGACATACACATAGTCACAGCCATAAACCTCATATAAGTCAGATGAGAGAAATCCATTCATAATTCCACCCAAGAATTTGCCTGGAAACAAATTAGATGAGGCTCTAAAATACATCCAACAAGAAGTCATCTGTTGCTGAAATCTGGTTTTTTGGCAACTAAAGCCTGTCCCCAGGAAGAGCAGCACAAAAGGGGTGTGCTGCCCCTGATCGAACACAGGCTGGGAATCACATTTGCCCACATTGATCACAACTTCTGAAAAGCAGAAGCCAGATTATCATGAGCTTTATAAACCAGAAAATTTCCACTGTTTGTTAGGAATACATTATAAAACACATGGAGTGTAACTAGCTGAGCATCTCCCGCCTACGGAGTAACAAGTGATGCTGACAGCTAGAAATCCATAAAACTAGATATGCATAGGATTTTTGATTGTCAAAATGCTTCTGTGCAGACATGAGCAAAGAAGGATGGGACACCAGGGAGATAGTTGGTTGTAGCTACACAGCTCCTAATCACTTCCTTTGACTCTTGATGGGGGTAAAAATTCAAAGGGAGAAAAGCTTTGCTGCCTTTCCAAGACTGATTAACTCATCTCTTTTCTTGAACTGTAATAGCTTAATGGAATTTTAATGGATGTTTTAAATATACTTGCCATACATACATGTCTGTCACCTTGTCAGCACCTAAGAGGTGCAGGCTGCTGAGGGAGGTTGGCATGCTGTGAACAGAGCGAATTAAGGATAAGGACCAAGGATGGTGTGAACAGAACAGGGTGATGCCAAGGAGATGTTCATGTTCAGTATTAAACACACAGGATGATGAAAAAACTCAAAGGGCTGGACTGCATGACCCACAGACTGACTTACAATCCTTTGTACTATGAACTGGAAGTTTGAAGAAAGAATTACCTTGCTTCAGAAGAGATGAGAAGATGTCATACAATCATCGGGCCAAACCCACAACTGTTCCTTACACTGCTGCCTCCTTTGAGAGTCCCTGCCCCATCATCTGTTCTGTTGGTGTTCTGGGAAGACTAAAACCTACTCCTGGTCCCCATCTGTATTTTGACTGCTTTGTAGGAATGGAAATGGAAGAGAAGGAGCAGGGAGTGACTTGCCTGCCCTAAACAAAGGCAATTATTGAACCACAGAAGAGCCTTTTCTCTCTGCCTTAACCAACCCCAGATTGCTTGGCTTGCCCTGTTGTTCATGTCATCATTACATCTCTGAGAGTACTTGAATTGATGCTTTTCCTGGGTGACAGCAAAGGAAGATTACACATCCTTCACTTCTTTCACTCTACTTCTTGCTTATGTGCTTCATCCCTTGTTCCCACTAGATTTTGACCCTTGAGTCTGAGCAATCTCAATCCTCTCTATACTTTCTTTCTCAGCCTTAGACATGTTTCACATGCCTTGTTAATTCTCATGATTGCCTGTCAGATTGTTGACAGGAAGTTACTTTCTCTGGCCCTTTAAGCTGCTCTCTATCCAGTTATACAAGTATAACATAATGGGAAGCATCACCATTAATAGCAGTGTACCTCTCTTTTATCTAGAATGTTGAGGATAGATTCCAAATGCAAACACTTGGTACTTTTAGGGATTGGTGACAGCTGGGCAAATGCAAAACTTTATTAACATGTTGGTATCTAACTTTTCCTCAGCAATGTGAAGACAAATGGGGACATTTGTGTGCCCTGGCTGACTTCTCCATAGCTTTGAATGAAAGCATCCAGGAGATCAACAAGCATTCGTTCAACAACTTTGAACTCCGTATTGGTAAGAATGGTTCCAACACAAGAGTTAAAATGGGGTTTTGTCTGCAAGGATGTGACTCCACTGAATGCGCTCCAGGAACATTGCAAGGAAGTGCAAAATTTAGGGAAGCACAAATATTGTATCCTCTCTTTTCAAATTGACTTCAACCCAGGCAAAGTCAGAAATATGAAATATTCCCTTTGCAGAATATAGGCCCTGATTTTGGGATTGCAGGAGTTCAAAGTTTCAGTGAATTGTGAATGGGGAACATAATTAATTTACTGTCTATAGTAAGTCTGGTATTAAGAACCCACAGGTATAACACAGAAAGTGTACAGGACAACCTAGATCCAACTCCAAGACTGATATTCACATAGTTTCTAATTAATCTCCCTGTATAATATCCTTCTTCAGTAAAGGGACAAAAGAAGTTTCTCCTAAACCCTGGGAGTAGTACTTCTGTTTTGCATGAAAATTGAATTCCATCTCTGACCTGACCAGTGGCAGCAGCTCTGAATTGCTGTGATGGGCAAGCTATTGCTCTGGAAGGAATATCCTGCATGGCTAGTGGGATGGGACATTAAAAAATGACCTGAATATATGGCACCTAGTGAGAGTAAATTTGATGACTTCTCATGCTGATTCAGTCATTAGCCAAAACAAACAAAAAAAAAAACCCTGGAAGGGAAATGTCTTTTATGGATAGTCCTGTCATAGAAAAACTGAAGTATATTCATCAGTCACAGCATGGAGGGTCACAGCATCACTATCTGATCTGCACTTCCCTACAGTTTTGAAGGCAAAACACATAGTTCCCAAGATTTCTCAAGGAACAGGCATCCACACTTAGGAAGTGTGGATCACATGCAAAGATTCCATAGAGCATGAATACAAGAGTATTTGATAATATTTCTATCATTATTTAAAAAAAAATCTTTAAAAAAAGAAACTAAAAAACAAAAATCCTTTTCCAAAAGATATCTTACACTCTACTAAAATTATTCTTAAATCACTATTATAGAAAGAAATAGCTATTCCTCGTCTTTTTATGCAAAAATCTTACAAAATGCAGTCTTTCAATAACTCCACAGAATGCTTTATTATTTTTACTTCACAGAACATAAGAATGCACTTTCTTGACAGTATAGCCCCAACAAGGTCGTCCTCAACAAGTGTAGCTCCAGAAATCTTTCCTACTATCTGAGAATAAGTTTTCAGGAGCCTTGGCAACAACATGCAGAATACAGATGACACACAAGTATTGTGATTCCACTGACATGGGTGTCCCATAAAATAACCCTGTTGATATCACTTTTCAACTTTTCTAGCTTTTCTAGGTTTGTTTGTTTGTTTAATATCTTTATATAGGCACCTCTTTCTTAAGCCTATTCATAAGTGTATCTGAACCAGGCTTCATCTGGCTCTTAAATGCAAATATGGGTTTTAATCGTTATTGTATATAGTTTATCTTCAATTTTCATTTCTTTTTCATCTTTTTTTTTTTTTTTTTTAATTAGGGATTAGCCATGGCTCTGTCGTAGCAGGAGTTATCGGTGCTAAGAAACCCCAGTACGACATCTGGGGCAAAACAGTGAATTTAGCAAGTCGAATGGACAGCACAGGTGTTAGTGACAGAATACAAGTGCCTGAAGAAACGTATCTGATCCTGAAGGACCGAGGATTTGCCTTCGACTACCGGGGAGAGATTTATGTCAAAGGTATCAGTGAACAGGAAGGAAAAATCAAAACATATTTTCTTCTAGGAAGAGTTCAACCAAATCCTCTAATCTTACAACCAAGAAAACTGACTGGACAGTATTCATTAGCAGCTGTTGTATTAGGACTTGTACAGTCTCTTAACAGGCAAAAACAGAAACAAATTCTTAATGAGAACAATAACTCTGGAATCATAAAAGGACATTATAACCGGAGGACTTTGCTCACTCCCGGTGGATCTGAGGCAGCAGCCCAAGCAGAGGGGGCTGACAAAACTGAATTGCCATAATCAGCATTGTTTGTGGGGTTGTTTTTGTATTTCTTTTATATATAAAAATAAATATACAAATAAAAAGGGTTTAATTTTTTTTAGAAGGAGTGTGATTTTTTTTTTTTAATTGGTGTGATATTTTGATGAAATTCAAATTCCTATATTTTAACAAATGGTGCCAGCATCTCTCCCCATCCAGCTGTGGTTAACCTCTAAATGACCAGACACAGCAGGTGAAGGCCACCACTCTGCTGTGTCATCTACCTGCAGAAAGTGGCAAGAATAAACCCCTGACTGGAGGGATTTAAAACATGAACTGTGTAGGAAGTTAAGGATGGTGAAAGGAGGAAATAGTGTCCACATTTTTCAGATGAAAGCAAACCAAAAGGAGATCGAGTAGGTTTTTCTCACCTTTAATTGCCTTCAAGCAGATTTATAGAATCTAAGGTAGTTGCCTCATCCCCATAACTACAGGGAAAATATGGACAATACAGCAGAAGGGTTTTAAGGTGTGTCATCCACCCAGTTATGAGGGTCTAGAAGACAGAAGAGATGAATCTTGTCCTAAACTTGCTGATTCCATTAAGTTCACTCTTAAAATAGACTGAGGTGTCGTCCTCAGACCTCCTCACAGGTGGGTGACTGCACTGTAGATAAAAAATGAATGTTGGTGTCCAGCTGACCTCTCACACCTATGTGACATCCATCAGTCCTGTTTGGAGGGCTCAGATACACTGTGGTGTCTTGACTGGCACACAGACAAACAGACAACAGAGTTACACTTGAATAACAC
Source organism: Argya squamiceps (assembly GCA_037834095.1). Taxonomy (NCBI): domain Eukaryota; kingdom Metazoa; phylum Chordata; class Aves; order Passeriformes; family Leiothrichidae; genus Argya; species Argya squamiceps. The sequence goes on along the minus strand of JBBMKD010000102.1, from coordinate 142,640,062 downwards.
GTCTGGAGCCTACAACTGAATCAACTGTACAGTCAAGAGACTAATCAGGTTCTCTGGTTGTTGTTTTCCAGAGATTAGCTCTTAACCCTGTCACCAGTCTGAGTTGTCACCAAAACAAGTGTTTTCTGAGGCTGTTAAATGAGTGCAAGTTGAAGGACAGCAGGAGACAAAACTCACTGCTATGCTCCCACTCAGTTGCCCCAAAATGAGGGCAAGCAAAGACTGAGAATTATTTGTGTTATTTGTGTGCCATTATTTGTGTGCCAGCACAGACAGTCCTAGTGAGATGCTACAAGGGCATCAAGTGCTACAAGCCCTGCATCAAAAGGAGGTTAATTTTTTGGGGACTGGCTAATCAACTTGACCTTAGAAAGAGTAAATATATAACCCAGGTTTGTATATGCACTCATGCCATGATTCACACCCGACTGTAAAGCACATGAACCAGCCTCTCATTGAGGCTGTTCTCAAAGGAGCTGGGTTTGTTTCAGTAAATACTATCTTTAAAGTAAACCACAGATGGAAGAGCAGAACCTGTAATCACACAGCAATCCCCAGATGAACCACGCTGAAACAGTACAGCGCAACATAGAGATTCTTTGTAAATACAAACTTGTCTTTTGCAGGCTGCTGTCACCTGGCCCTTAATAAAAATTCGGGATTCTTAGGAGCACTGCTGCTGGATTAGCCTCATTTTTAGAAGATAGTAAATTTGTCTAGAACATCCTGACTAATACATTTTAGAACACACTACTGTTTACTAACAAAAGATGTACCAAAACATGGAAGTATTTAATTGTAATGAGATAAAAAATAATGTGTTTCACTGTAAAGTGACCCAGTGAATGGGTTTGCAGGGCAATGTTTTATCAGTAAAGTGTCATATTCTGAAATAGAAAATAAGATAGACAAGTAAATGCCACAGAAAGTTGTGCCACTGAATAGTGGGTTTGGAGAGAGAAAGCAATGAGCTGTCTGAAATCTTATATCCAGTGATGTTTCTACCAGTAAGTGAGCTCTCATTCCAAATTTATTACTCCTTTTAGTCCCCACAAATGTCACTTTTATGCCATGCATGGAAAGTCAAACCCTTCAGCTTACCTAGGCAAGTGCTGATACTGTAGGAGATGAAGACATGGAAGTGAAGACATTTGAAGCATATAAATTAATTTCACGTTTACTGTGGTATTTCAGGCACTAAATAAGGAAGCTTTGGCTGGTTTAAACAGTTCATTAATACCTGTTTTCTCCTTAACAGCTTTTGGTTTTTTTCCATGCTGGATGGGTTCAGTTCCCCTGGTCCTCTAAATATTTAATTCTTGCTAACATCCCAGGTTGAACTCGTTTTCCAATTCTCACCACCTGTAATGACAATTCTCAGTGAGTGGAAGGTGTTAACTGGATAACAGGATTGGAGACTGGAGTTATGAGGGCAACTTCACAACTCCTTAGCACAGTCCCAAATTTCCTGTTTCTTATCGGAGACAGATTTCTTTCTCTCTTATTCCTCTCAAAATCCCCATTAGCATAACTCTGCTCCCAAGAAAAATTACTGGCTAGTGAAGCCTGAGTCCTTGTTGACCGGATAAAGAGTTTGCTAAATCAGCTCATTGCTATTAAACCAGCTCGTTGCCAAGAGCAGTTCTTCAGCGAGGAATTTCACTTGTTACTGTAGCAGGTAAAATCCCTGAATGAGACCATTTTTCTACACTTGCTAGCTATTTGTCACTCCAGCAACTGCATTGCTTGTTCCTTTTCATATGAGGTGGCCTTACAGGTAACAGCAATGTTATTTCTCATTGTAGAATCTGTTTTCTGTGGAGCACAGCTATTATTTATGGTTTCAGTCTGCTTGTTGTACTTCATGACTTTATGGTACCGTTAGTGTATTCAGTTTTCCCTCACAACCATCTTCAGGGTTTCTTGTTCATAAAGGATAGAACTGCTCATACAAGAAGGGCCTATAAAGCCAAACATCTAGTAATTATCCCTTGAAACAGTGATGCCTGGGTTAATAATTGCAAATTGCCTTGATATCATAACACTTCAGCCAAAGAAGCTAGCAAATATTGAGAATTTTCAGAAATTTTCCCTGTTCGGAGAAGAAAGCCTCGGCAAAATTTGACTATACTCTTTGATGTCACCTTATTTCTTTCTAGAAATGTGATCTACACAGAAATAAACAGTAACAGGCTGCTCCCTCAGAAATTTGCATCTCAGTTCCTCCAACAAGCTCCATGTCATGAGCTCTTAAATGATTTCTAAACAAACAGGCTGAAACCCACAGCTTTCTTCTCTGAAAAGCAACATAAAATCAACTGCATCAAGGGCAGCTTATGCTTTGAAGTACTCAATCATTGAAGCAGATGGAATATTGACAATCTGGACAATAGTTCTGTACCAAAATCATTACTTTGCAGTGCTCCAAGTGCATTTTGCAACTATCCCACCTAAATTCTAGCAAAAAAGTTATACCTGTAGCAAGAGCGTTTGTTTGAAGGGAAGTGAAGGAGTTTTTGTGTTAATTAATTTATGCCATTGACCTATCTTTATAATGTATATTTAGAAATTCCTTGTTAGATGCCGATACCAGTCAAGGTATCTACTCTTAGCTCACATTAAGACTCAAACCGCTGAGTTTAACCCTACTGAGTACAATGTGATAGATGTGATATCATTTAGAACTGTGTGCTAACAAAAAAAGTGATGCAAAAATAGCTTTTAAGCACAGGGGGAAAAGAATCACTCACTGTCTTCAGCTTTAATCCATTCCTGATTATTTCACAGTTGTTTTCACATTTAGAAAAGCATAGCAATAAAAAAATAAAAATCTCATCTAATCCTTTTCTCATTAGCAGAACTTCAGCTGCCTTTCCCAAGTGTGCTGGGAGTCAAGGAGTTTATACAAACACCCAGCACAGCAAAATGCCTGATAGCCAGGTTTCCTAGGGCTGCCCACTGTGGAGCAGCAAGGCAGGGAGCAGAGCCTGGCTCCACAGCTGACTTGACAAACAGGCAGAAAAATAATCAGAGGAGCAGGAAATAACCACATTAACCATCGTCGGTGGTACATGGTGAGCGTTATAATTGCACAGTCAACTTATTAACCTCCTCATCCATCTTCTTCTGTGCAGTGACACAATTCAGGGTTTGTGGTTTCCCCAGCTCTGTGTTTTGCTGGAGGAGGGAAAAAAAAATGACAGCAAAGCAGCTGGCAGATGGGAGGGAAGGGGTAAAAACTCAATATGCATATCTCCAGGCACTTGAGAATTACAGCAGTTTTTAAGCAATGCTCTCATTAGCTCTTCCAGAAGAACAAAATTTTCCATTTTTTACATAACTTTAGTACATAAGGCCAATTTTTTTCTAAAAATTTTCTTGGTTTTTGTCTATTTACCCCTAAGCTATTCTATATGTGATAGCTGTCAGAGTTACAGAGACACACAGAGACTGATTAATTCAGCTCTTTCATGTGAAAACAACAGCTATATTCAGGGCTGGTTAATCTCCTGTAAAATGCCATCTAATGCTACTTCTCCTGACCCAGATCTTCCTCACCTCAAGGTGTTCTGTTTTTCTGGTTGTGAAATATTTCCAGATCACAGAATATTATGTGAATATTGATATACTGAACATCTCTCTGTTTCACAGTTCATGTATCTTTTGAGGGTCCTGAAATCAGTGCCTCCTTCAGCTTTGCAAAATTAATTGAAAATAAAAAAGCACCACTATTGCCACATGGAAACAAAGAAGAAACAATCTCAGCTGGTTTGATGAAAATATAAGGTTCTAAAATGAATGATATGTGTGAAACTACTTTTGATTGCAAAACCCACTCCCAACAGTACTGACATGAGGTACTCCAAAGGATATTATTACAGCTACAGGATATTAAGTATAATTTTATTTAACTCATCAGTTACTTAAAATAATAAAAATACAATGGCCTCCTCCTATTCATCATTCCACACAGAGACTATTTTGACAGGCTCTCAGTTTTGTAAGTTTTTATAAGTCATCAAGTAATTTTGCTTCAGCTAAGTGATTGCTTCTTTTGGATGTGCCCAGATTGATGCTCTAAAGCTCTGTCCAGGAGACAGGAGTAACATATTTTTGGATTCAGTATATTCTGTACGGATAAGACCAAGCCTTGCAGTGGCACCAATTCATTGCCTGTGTCCCTTTTCCCAAGAAAGGCAAGACGAGAGGCTTGAACAAGCTGGGAACTCTTCTTTAGCATTTTTCCCATCTGAATGATGCTGGGAAGAAGATCCTAGCAGGATCTCTGCCACAAGATGAATCAACACACTGCCTTTAGAGATCATTTTTCATTAACAGTCTAATAATCTGCAAGTTGTTACACTTGGCAGCTTGGCAGTCCCAGACCTGTTCACAGGATGATGATATGGGCACAGGGAATACATCCCACATGTCACAGCTGACATTGCAGTGTGCAGTCACCTACTGTCCTGTGGGACTCCCCTTTTCCTGGCAATTATCTTGGCAGGACCCATTATCTCTCAGAATCCACCATAAGGATGTTAGCAGGAAAGTTTTCATGGAACAATTTCCAACAACATCCTTTTCTATTGCTGGTTTTGTTTGGGGTTTTTTTAATGCTTCCTGCAGAACAAACAGAAACCCAAGTAACTCATAATTTCCATTTTATTTATCCACTCAGAATTTATTCAGAAACAAAAACCTCACCAACACTTAAAACTTTATTTAAGCAACAACATTTCCTCCTCTTACTCTCAGACAAGGTAGGTCATGTGCCCATTGCAGCTTATGGATCCCCACCATACTTCCCTCCCAGAGCTATGCTGTCCTCACCTCTATGAACTGAGACTTTCCTATACAGCATGTTTGCAAGGCAATCTCAGGCACCAGTTTATCCCATCTTTCTGCTCACATCAATTTCAGAGCTAGAGGACTACAGATGAAGGGCCTCCATGAGCCTGAGAATTATATTAAAAGAAGGGAAAAAGAAACTCCATGAAAAAGTTTCAAGCTATCTCGAGCTTTATGGATAAAAGCCAGTATTTTATTTTCAGCTTTAAGGTAACACTGAGCACAGAGAACACCACTTTCAGCCATTGCCCCTAGAACACAGTTTCACAGGTTTTATTTTTGCATTTGATGCTGCCTTCACATCTAGTCTGTATCCTCATGCAGAGCATACTGACATTGGCCAGTCTCAGCTAGACACAGCAAACCCTTTGGATTCTCTCTGAGGAAAGAACCTTTTGATTCTCTCTGGGGAGCATCTCCTGTCAAACATCCAAAAAAAGAAAACTTTGATAGTAACCACTGCAATAGGGACTTCCACTTTCAGATGCTTAGCCATACCCTACTATGGACTCTTTGATTAAGAGTCCAAGAACCATCCTTATAGCTCCAAATTATTATCCATCTCTTTTTTTTTTAACCCATGCTGGAATATATCTTGTGGATGTCACAAAGTATTGCATCTTAGCATAAACACATTAAGAAGAAGTTGGTTTTACTCCATGTTCCAAAGGCTAAGAAATTACCAATAAAGCAATTTAAAAACCCCCCTTTTTTAATGTCTTTGAGGCAGAGACTGATATCCAACCAGAGTTCCTCCTTTAATGTAGAAGCCACTACATCTAAACAGCCATCATCACCTTTGCTCAAAGCCATAGCTTCAGTTTTAAGCACCTGTCTTGTAAAGTCCATTTCCACCAGTATGTAAAGTCCATTTCAGATGTCAGACTCTTTCAGCCCTGGCTCACAGTTTTGTAACAATCTTTGCTACTCCAAAAGGCCAAGAGGACGAGGGCAGTGACCATTCCCCCTGTACAGAGCACAGGTGAGCCTGCACTTCAAACCGTCTGTCCAGCCCTGGGTCTCTCATAAAAAGAAAGACTTTGAGGTCTTGGATAGTGTCCAGAGGAGGATACTGGGGCTGGTTAAAAGTCCAGAGCACAAGTCTGATGAGGAGCAGCTGAAGGAGCTGGGAGTGTTCAGCCTGGAGAAAAGGAGGCTCAGACCTTATCACTCTCTAAACTCCCTGACAGGAGCCTGCAGCCAGGTCGGGGTCAGCCTCTTCTCCCAGGTAACAAGAGACAGGACAAGAGGAAATGGCCTCAACTTGCTCCAGAAGAGGTTAAGATTAGATATTGGGGGAAAAAAAATTATTTGCCTAAAGCATAGTCAGGCACTGGAACAAGCTGCCCAGGAAAGTGGTGGAGTCACCATCCCTGAGGGTATTTAAAAGAGGTGTAGGCATGGAACTTAGGGTACTGTTTAATGGTGGAGTTGGCAGTGGTGGTTCAATGGTTGGACTTGTCGATCTTAGACGTCTTTTCCAATCTAAATGATTCTATGATCTTGTGATCCCCAAGACTCTCAAAAGTGTGTTCATGAGCATTCTGTTGTAGGTCAGTGCCAGAACTAAGTCAACCTGTGTAGCATATAGAAATGAAGGTTTCACTGGAGTTAATTGATTTAATTCCAATGTATAATGCCTTCATGGGCCAAAAATAGTAGTTTCTTGAGACCTCTTTAATCTAACAAAGAAAAGCAGAAAAAAAATTATGATGGAAGATACACAGGATCAAATTGGAAATAAAGCACATACCTCTGACAGCAAATATACCTAACCACTGCAACAGGACACAATGAAAAACAATGGACCTGTTATCTCCTGCAGAGTTCAAAACGAGATTATGGAGACCTCTGTGGAAGTTATACTTTATTCAAATACAAGTGCCTGAGTCCACTGATGGGGAACAACGTGTTTTCTACAATCTGTGAAATTCTAACAGACAGGCTGGACATTTCAAGCTTTCTGTTTTCTATATCCATGAATTTGGCATTCTCTTTTCACCACTGAGATAAAGAACCAAAAGAGAAAAAGACAAAATCTTCAGTCCTGAGAATGTTTCACAGCTCTTCCTAGTACTGAAGATGAAGCACTGAGTGAAGATGAGGAAGGAAAACCTTTTAAATTTTCATGCATCGATTCAGAGCCTGTAAAAAACATAATTTGTTATTTGTCTCCCTTTGTGAATGCACTGGAGGCGTTGCAAACCAGTGGCTCAGCTCACTGGCAGACACTCCACCAAGCCATTTAGCTTCCCAATCACTTATGTAACTGCTTCATTGATTTTACTAAAAAACTCTGTAGTGAAGCATCAAGAAAGAAAGTTAATTATTCCCACAATTGCATTCCACCATTCCCATCCCCTTACCACTCACTCTGCCATTTTTCGTTCCTTACCCCAGTGCTCAGAGCAATCACTCCCCATTGCAGTTGTTCTAAGCAAGGCTGTAAGACCCACTGGGGAAGAGCATTTGTTTCTTAACAAGAGTTTCTTCACACAGGGTTCAGAGAGATGTCAGGAAGTGTTTATGGTGCTGAGTTGTGTGACCTTGTCAAACTGAGGGTGTTTGTACTTTCCCTCATAACGAGAAATGTGGCCTTGACTTAAATGAATAAAGGGGCTTCTACAAGAGTAATTTATTATAATGATGTGTCCCTGTCATTTTTGTATAAACATGTGATATTACATACGTAAGATACCCAGCCTGACAAGGCTCCTGTATGCTTTTATTCCACATCCAGAAAAGCCTCTTGGGAACAGAAACAGAAAAATACCACAGGATGCAGTAAAAGGAGAATGAAAGGAAAAGCTACCTCTGAACTTGTCTGGAGGGAAGAAAAAGAGGCACATTAAATGCTCATAAAATACCTTCCAAATAACCCAATTATCTACTTACAACCGGCAATTCATGATGAATTTCTCAAGCTTCTCACAAAGGCTGACAAGAAGAGTTTTTCCCTTTCCCTACCCAAAAGGCACTGTTACCTAATTCTGACACCAAGATGAGAATAACTCCTAATTTTTCACTTGGATTAGTAGTTCCCACCAAGTGACAGAGGTGAGAGATTTGCACTGGAAAGTCACAATGGCAAGGCAGAATAAGTGTCTGCTGTTCTGAATTATTAATAGTGCCTCACCTCAGAGCACAGCCCAGTCACAGTGTTCTCTTGTCAGGGGCCTCAGGAGAAGGGAGCACAGCTTCCAGTGCACTTCAAGCTTTTTAACTTTGCTTTGAGCCTACACAGCTATTTCACACCAGGGGTAGTGTCAGGGCAGGGCAGACTTCCTAAAGACATAACATCCTGCTAAGGGGTATGAAATGAGAATTTCACACGGGTTATTTTTGGGAAGACATTTTCAATTGTATCTAAATGGAGGGAGAACAGTTTAGTGTCATCAAGCCCCTTAGATGCTCTTAAAGATAGATTTTTTTAAATTGTGTAGGCAAATATTTGCATGAAATTCCTTTCTATTGTTTGTCTTCATGCAGTTTACCCCACAGGTTCTGATGTTCAGTCTTTTCCTAATATACCTTACACCATCTTAAATAGTGTTTTTGAGGCAGAGAAGCAGCTTCTTCAAGAAAACAGGAAAGCACTTTTGCTGGATGCCTGTCATAGGTGTCCTGAAATCATTATGACTCATGGGAAATGTCAGCAAGCACAACTCAGGGGTTTGTCAGTCATATTTTTGATGTGTCCACATGAATGTTCTGAAATATAATGACCTTACTTTGTAAAAAGCTTGAAGTTTAAGCTGCAGCATGCTAGAGTAAGTTGTGTCCATTGTGCCCTTCTATGGTTGCTCTTGAACTACTGTAAAAAGTTCTTTCTTCAGAAACATCTTCATTTTCAATTGTCCGATTTCCTCTATCTTGGATAAGTGAAAAAATCAAGGTGTGATGGCTTGCAGAGGAACAATGAATCTCTTTTTTTTAGATTAATTTACCTAGAAAACATAAGATTGTATTTTTGCTGCAGAAGCTCACTTTTTTTCCTTTGCAGAAACACTTAAAACATGAAACAAGTATAAATGACATAGCAATTCCTTTTTGCACCTGCAAGCAGGATGAAATTATTGGCCAGAGAGATGGAAAAGATGAAGTAGACACAGCTGACCAAGTTATTAATTTTGATTCCCATAGCAGCAAGTAACCAGGCTCAGGATAAATCCAGACTAAAGGTGGTGTTATACATACCCTTTTCAGAGTGCCACCACAAGGACAGACAGGGATCATGTATTCAGAGCTGTGGGCATTGCCTGTGGGCACAGTCCTTCTGCACATTATGCCCCTGTCTTTCTGTCTTACACTGAAAACATATAGGGCTGGATAATCTAAATAAATTAGTTTTGTGACCCAGACAAATATTAGCATTAATTTCTGATCTCACTTGATTTTAATCTATGACCTGGACCCTGTCAGTCTACCAAGTCCTGAAATTCTCCCCCAACCTTGGGACAGCTAATCCTTTCCTCAAGAGTACATATATTGCATTTCTTCAAGCATTCATGGAAACTTATGTCCTTCCAGCCGTGTCTGAAGACTTCTTAATCACTTCAGGTCTCCACTCTCCTGATGCAAATCTCAGCCACAGATATTTGAATTGGGGGAATGAATGAGCCCAAAGTTTTATTGGAACACCAACCAGCTCAACTAAGACCTTTCTTTCCAAGACAAACAGCATAAAGTGGCTACTGATGTCTCAGACACCCCTGTGAATTCTTCTCCTAATCTGATCTTTGCTGTTGACTTTCCCTCATGATCATCATCCTGCCAGTATTGACAGACCCTTCCAGGGACTGACTTTGGCATTCTTCATGTTGAATCTTGTGCTCTCCCTGGACTGCAGCCCCTGAGCGTGATGTTCATTACTGTGGTTGCCAAAGCACATTAGGGGCTGTGAGGTCTATTTCCAGAGCAGTCAGATCATAATAGATACCTCTCCTGAGTTATGCTATAGCACTTGGCTGCATGATACCAACTTTGGTGCTGAAACACTCATATACACACTTATATGAAATTATTTTAGCACATGAATCTTCCCACACTTGGCATTACCTGAATCCTTGTTAGAGTTAGGTGCAAATTCTTCTATTTTTTGTGGTAAGACAGCTGGTACCATGAGGAGCAGCTGAAGTCACTTGGATTGTTCAGCCTGGAGGAGAGGAGACTGAGGGGGAACCTCACTGCAGTTACAGCTTCCTCATGAGGGTAAAAGAAGGGGCAGACACTGACCTCTTATCTCTAGTGACCAGTGACAGGACACAAGGCAATGGCCTCAAGCTGTGCCAGTGGAGGTTTAGGCTGGGTATTGGGAAAAGGTTCTTCACCCAGAGAGTGGTTGGGCACTGGAACAGGCTTCCCAAGGAAGTGGTCACAGCCCCAAGTCTGACAGAGCTCAACAAGAGTTTGGACAATGCCCTCAGGCATATAGGGTGACTCTTGGGGTGTCCCCTGTGCAGGCCCAGGACTTGATGATCCTGATGGGTGTCTTCCCACTCAGCATATTCTATAATTCTATGATGAAAATGATGAGAGTTATAAAAAGTCACAAGTACAGAAACAGACAGGATGCAAAACTGCCTGCAGAACAAACATACCCATGGGCAAACACAGGCTCAGTCCTGCTTATCTGAAACAAGCTGTCATGAAACCGATGTGCTCTTATATCTCACTTCATTTATAAGTTAATAAACACCAAAATCTGTAATATGTTGTGAGTGGTGGGGAAAAAAAGAAACAATATAAGCCCCTTTTGGAGGTAGGGTGTTTGAAAAAATCAGAGGAATTCAGTAGGGTTTTCTTAAAAAATGGTTCTGGAAAACAATCACATTTGCTGATTGTTGCAGTCTAATTCATCTGCAAATCTGTCATGCTGCACTCACAGGAAAACCACAAGTATTAGAAATCATTCCAGTATTTTCTGAGGGATCCATTTACTGTGTAATCATTGTTTAGGTAGCTATGAACAACTTTCTCTCTTTCTTGCTTTTCTGTGACACCCTTAAATAGTACTCAGTCTTTTACCAGCACAGAATGCTTATGTGCAGAAAGATCTGCTGTTTTCATTCCTCTACAGTACATCATTTTTAAAAGGAGCTCTCAACTCACGTGGACTTCTAATAAACAACTATCAGATGCTCTGCTCATGCTCAATACCCTCTGACTTGAACAAGGAATGCAGATATGTCCAAAAATATAATGCTATTGTATTTATAGCAGAGCCAAAAATTTGGAATGCAAATTAAAGTGCATGGAAATCATCTGACTCTACTCAAAGATCACTTCAGTTTCCCAGAAGGACACATAACATCTGAGGTTTTCAGGTCAGCAGTAAGACCCAAACTAACCTTGAGGTTTGGCAGTGAAGCTAGACAAGATGACTTTTAAGGGTCTCTTCGAACCCAAACCAATCTATGACTCAGTTCTGTGAATGAGATAGCAATTGAAATGAGGAGCAAGGTGGCAGAAAACAGGTGAACTTTTCTAACCTGATTTCTTCTGGCAATCCTCAGTATTTCCTGTGTTTCCCTTCAAACCAAATCAAAGATTTTTTTTTAGTATCTTTGTCCTGTACAGCAGCCAGATGTACTAGGAATACCTAAATGGAAGTAACACTGACAATAACACCCAGGACATCTCCCTGATGGAACTCTGTAAGCCCTGGGCTTCATAACATTCCAGGTATCCAGTGTGTACATCCCTGTCTATGTCACACAACATGCTGCAGTAATTAACACCACCATGTTCCAGCTGCACAGACAAATCATTGCTCCCCATAACGCTTAAAACTACCTTAATAATATATTGCAACCCATGAAGTTATAGGACTTTTGTTGTCTCTGATCAGGAGAACATAGCCTGAGACCCAACCCAGAAAATCCTGAAAAATCTCTCTTGTGCCTTATATTCTCCAAAAGATTATCTCACCTGAGCAAAATACAAGGAAATGGCTCATTCATGCTACACTTACTTTTATGTTACATCAGATGCTTCTTGATTTGTAATAGTCTCTAGCCAAAATTGGAACCCCACTGCACACTGAGTAAAAGGAGTTAGTTATCTCTTCAGTACTCCTGGAAATGTTATCATATGCAGGTTCAGGTGCAATTATGCTACGGATCAGGGGAAGAATTCAGCAGTGCTTTTGCACAGACTCCTGTGGGGTGCTGACACCTCAGAAGGCATTGCTGATATAAGGGGATCCTCCTTGGCTCTCCTCAACTCCATCACTGCACACAGATCTAGCACAGTGGGACTGCACAAGGGTCCCTGAATGGTCTCAAGTTGCATTAACCACTAATTAGCTGCTTCTGTAAGTGTGTCTATAATGCCAGCCTCGAGGAGTTTGTTACCAAAGAAACAAATGCGCTGAATATGGAAGGATGTGAAGGGCTCTAAGCACCAAATGGGTTTGTCTGATGCTGCTCGGCTTGTTTGCACCAGACTCAAAATTGCATTTCAGGTTGTTGATCCTAACAGATCTAAAGAACAGGGTTGTTTCACTTCCGATAACATACCAGGTTTGTAAGGCTTGATGTTTTGAACTGACCATACACATCTATCAAACTTTTTTCTTACCACAAACAAACCCTTATAGAAGAGTTCCTGCCTGAGGAGTTTAATCCTCTTAGAGCCTCAAAGGGACTCATGGATTTTTGTCTGTTTTCTGTCAGTGTTAGAAGATTTGATTGATTCTTTCATTATTCTTCCAACTCAGAATAATGGAGAGTGGCATTTTACTTGGAGAGATGTGCATTGGCTTTAAAAAAACACTCCTAGTTCATCCATCTGCTAGAGCTCTGGAGAGCTGAATGGTACTTACTATTTTAGATATTCAGTCTAACACAAAAAACATTTCATTTTCCCTTGCTTTAAAGTGTTACACTGTGCTCATAGTTGTGTCCCACGTGGGCTTCATTTTCAGTCTTGACCAGGGCTTAACCAGAGCCTTTCCTGCCCTGGAACAGATCTAGGATTTATACTTGCAGCCCTGAAGGGATGGGATCATGCCCCTCACCATAAAAAGCAATAGCAGAAGCATGACCCAAAGACCACAGAGAGGTGTGGTGCCCTAATATCAGGCAGGTGTGCTAGGGAAGTTTGCACAGGCAGACCCCAGACAGGACCCAGCCTGCTGCTCCACAGAGACGCACAAAGTGGGATGCGCTGCAGTGAATGCTGGAGTGTCTCAGCAGCAGCAAACAAGGTACACTGTTCAGTTATCTCTTGTAGTTTGAGTGCTTAGATACCACTTTGAGTTTGAATCTGAAGATGGCATCTCCACTAGGAAAAAAGAAACAGGTCAATTTGCAGTAAAAAATAAAAGGCGGGGACAGAGGCACACAGGGGTAATTAACTTTTTTTAGAGCAGTGTTCCAGGCAGCCAAGTTTGTCTTAACTAAGACAGCAGCTCTGTTTGGCCACATCCACCTCCCATGGCAGTGGGGACAGTCCCCTTCTTCATCTGAGTAGCAGGTTGGAGCATGTTGGTGCTTCCCTTGGGGCAGATGCTCAGGGTTTGTTTTCAGGCAGTCAAGCACATGCTGGAGGGATGACCAGGTCTTGAACCCAGACCTAGTAACCCTGGGACATCATTTGAAAAGGGGTAGTTTCTCTGCATCCTCAGGTAAACTGTAACAGTTTGTGGCTTGCTGCAATTCACCTCTCATTCTACTGCATTCACTGGAAGTAGTAAGGAGGGAGATCCTGCTTGGCATGAACAAACCTGTTCCTGTGTCCCTGTCCCTCTCACTTGTGTTCTGGTATCACCCAGAGCACTTTCTGTTAGGTATAATATGGCAGCAGTGGCAGCAGAACATGCCACAATCGAGGCTACAAAATGACTGAGATTTGGGTCCAAATTCCAGCTCTAATACATCTCTTCAAAGGATGCCTTCACTTTCCTATGCTATTTTTTTGTTGGTTTGGGGGTTTTTTTGGGTTTTTGGGGGGGTTTTTGGTTGTTTGGGTTTTTTTTTGTTTTGGTTTTTTTTGGTTTTTTTTTTTTTTTCCTCCCCTCTACTTTCTGTTTGTCATTTTTTTAGAAGCTGAAACATTTTAAACTGGGAAAATTCTCCTGTCTATTTTATAGGTAATTAACATGCTGGTGCCCTGGTTGCCTGCAAGGACCATAGAACACGTGAATGAAAATACAGCTTGCAGCACATAACCACTTTGATTAAACCTCTATTTGCATTCAGCACAGCCGCTGTGGCTCACAGACACTCCCCCCAAGCAACTCGAACCAGCTGTAACACCCTGACTCCTGCTTGAATAGCTCTGGGTAAAGCTGCCCAACAACACGCCCCAAACCTTCACTCCCTCCACCCCCACACACCCAATCCGAATTCCTTTATAACTCAGGTTGGATGTGGGGATAAAATATCCCAGAGCGAGATAGTTTTGTTGCCACCAGGTCATTCTTCAAGTGTAGCCCGTTCCCATTTGTGTCAGCGCTTCTGCAGGCAGAGTTTAGAAAGAGAAGGAGGGATTTGAGATAAAGCACTTAAATTCTGAAATAATAGAGCAATTAGCACTAGAGATGAGGATGCTGAAGCCCAGGAGACCTTGCCCAGCTGCTGTGCTGTTATCACATGATCGGGGAGCATATTTGAAGGTAATAGCAAATAACTTCATTAAGCTATCTATAGATTGAGAGGCTTGGAGAGCTTTTGAAAAAAAATAAAAATCTCTTTCTCTCACCAGGTGGCTTCTACAAGCTCTCCTAGTTCCCACACAATGGTATTTTCAGAATCTTATTAAACACAGTGGGAAACTTAAATGCTTAAACGTCCTTGAATGTTTTTGTCGTGGGTTTTAGCAACCATTTTCCTTTGCTGCCCTCTTGTGGGAGAACAGCAAAAACACGCCCATTCAGGACAAAAATAAAAGTCTTCATTCACCAAAAAATATCCTGACCTAAATTCACCTAGACCAGAGATAGATCTCTGTGAAAGGAGCGTGTTTTATTTCACGCAGTTTCTTCACAGTAGAAAACAGGTTTTCTGTTGGTGCTAGTCTCTGTATGGTAAAACAGCTCAAGGTCAAATATCTGTGTGGTGAAACGGCATCATCCAGGGCAGGTGAAACCAGCATGAAACAGTTTTTTTCCTTAATGAACTGGGACAAAATAGGCATATATACATGCATACAATATATATCTACATGTACTGTATAGATACAGGTATTATGTAAATATACATTTGAGCACAAGTACTGGCTGGATGGGGAATGGATCAAGATTAGCACAGGAGAGAAATTCACTTTGTGGACAAAAAGCTTATTGTGATTCAGCAATATGCACTTGCAGCCCAGAAAGCCAAATACGTCCTGGATTGCATCAAAATAAATGTGGGAAGCAGGCTGTGTGAGGTGATTCTGCCCCTCCACTCTGCTCTGGTAAGACCCCCACCTCTAGTGTGGAATCTGGCTTTGGGGTCCGCAGCACAGGAACGACATGGACCTGTGGAAGCAAGCCCAGGGGACACCATGAAGTTGATCACAGGGCTGGAGCACCTCTCCTATAAGAGGAATTGTTCAGCCTGGAGAAGAGAAGGCTCTAGGAAAAACTTATAGCTCCTTCTATCTAAAAGGGTCTATAAAAGAGCCGGACTCTTGACGTCAGCTCTGAGGTTCTCAGTGTCATTTGCACTCTGCAGTCGTTTCACATTACAGATGACTTTCACTTTTGCAAGTACATTGTTATCCAAGATTTTCCAAGAAGAGGTCTATTCTTCAGGGTGTACTGGGGTGACATGATTGTATCTCAATCATCTGGTTGGGTCTGGGAGCTGGGGGAGGGGAGAGGCACGCAGTTTGTTTTTAGAAACTTTCCTCCACCGGCTGGCCTTGAGAGTTGAGTTTGACACACACGGAGAGTTTTTTTTTTTTTTCAGTAGGTAGTTAGCTAGCATAGATAGCAGCAGGAGGAGACGCTTTGCTTTCTTTTTTCCTTCTCCTCCTGTTTTTTTTCCTTTTTTTCTTTCCTGTTTTTTTGTTTGTTTGTTTGTTTGTTTGGGTTTGGTTTTGGTTTTTTTGGGTTTGTTTTTTTTTTTTCGCCTTTCCTTGGAGCTGTTAAAAAATCTCTCTGGACTGAGGACCCGGGGGGGCTTGCATCTGGAACCCACCAAGATCTGCGCAGCAACGCTCCCCAGCACCAGAGGAACTGAGACAGAGCAAGCACCTACAGGAGGGACTTCTTTCCTGAATCTGTCATCTCTCCAGAGCAGCACAAAGTTCCTATCATCGGATATTGTTCAATTTATTGTGCCAGGGAGTGCTTTGCCTGTTTAATAAACAGGGTTCTTTCTCTCTCTGAGGAGGTTTCTTTTTTCTGAATCGATTGGAAGGAGGGGAGGGAGTGCCCTTTAGGAGGTTTCCTCCCAGATTTGCCCTAAACCATGACAAGGGTAACACAGATTTATCTCTAAAAAGAAGCTGAAGAAAGGTCATTTTGAGGTTTATATGTTTGTGGGGCTGCTTGAGGTGATGAAGATTATGCAAGCCCTTGTTTATTATCAGGTAAATGATTTTTTTATTATTTATGACAACAAAAAGTACACTTCTCCACGCAGACAAATCTTTTTATACAAAATAAGGAAAAGCAGAAAATACTCCAAAAAAAACCCCCAGAATGATCATATGTTAGATGCTGTAAGGATTGCTCAAGTCCATAGGAATGACAAAACTCACAGGCAATTTAAGGATGTCTTGTGGCACCATGAACACAGAGTGTAACTTTATGGTGGCAAATCATAACAATTTACCTGAGTATTTTATAGCCATGGAAGGTTCCCTTTCACAGAATCAGTTTATTAACATATTTAATTTCTGGCTAATGGTTCCACATGATGTTTATTTATGAGTAGCCAAATGTTATTATCCAATACAGGGTGGCCCAGAGCAGATAATGAAATCATCTCTAGATGAGCTGCAGCCAAGGCTGCCTCCAGCTCACTCCACTGTCAAAGAAAATATCCACAGACTGTGTGACATAAACCTGAGAAGCCTGAAGATCTTTCTGCCATCCCAGTGAATCAGTGCTGTAAAAGCCTGGGGGACTGCAGGGCTCTGTAGGCACTGCCCTGCAACTAAACCTCGTCTCTCACTGAGGCATTGAAAACAGCATCAGCTCAGATACTTTAAATATGTTACCTTTAGATAATTTTTAACTGGAGAGGAAATAAGAGGCAGAAATAATCTCTTTCAGATGGCAAAGGCTGAATTCCATAATCAGCAGGCAGATATTCACATCTTTAAGAAGCGGCTGACGTTTCCAAACTCCGGCAGTTTATACCACCGTGAACCCTTCCCATGAGTTTTCAAGAAGATGTCCAAAATCTCTCTTCCCTTTGCATTCAAAAGCCTTTGGAGTCACTATTAACTGAAGTAGATGAAGGAGCTCACCCCTGTAAATCTACCACAAACCCCCTTCAGGTGTCACTTTGGGTGATGCTGGTATATACAAGTCAGCCAAGTTAGTTCTTTGAGAGTTCTTAGGGAACTAAATGTCAGCCCTAAAAGAAATGAATTTGGGAGATTATGCCACTTTCCCCTCCCCCAGAATGATTAATTCATTAAACCAGTGCATTATTTGTGGTACTTCACAGCTACTTCTAAAGTAAGACCAAAAATAAGATTTTATGTCAAATCCTACTATTTTGAAACTTAGTGAGATCACCTGAGGGGATGTTTTCAAAGATTCCATCAGGACCTTCCTATTTTCAGAGAAGAGTATCACTGTAGGTCTTCCTGTTGGACTGTGCTGTAGCTCAGTTTTTGGTATATGTGACTTCCCAAACCCAGAACAACTACAAATGTTCTGTGTTGATGGTTCTGTGATATTTGGAGAAGCAAAGAACATTCTTTGTGCAAACTTGGTGAATTTAAAAGTGTTTAAAGGGGGTGGCCACAAATCCTAGAAGAGGACATCTGGTGGTTGGAGTGGGAAAGTTCGTCAGCAAGCAATTAATTCATTATGCTGGAACAATGCAGAACAGCTACATCCCCGTTAATTTTTCAGGAAGCAGTAGAAAATATCTCATCAAAAGTGATAAGTGTTGTGAGCCAGAACCTCAGTTCAAGAGGGTGAATCACTATAATGGAAGGGATTCATCTACTTTGAGCTTGGCAATAAAATTTAAAGTGCTCTCACTGGGCTCTGCTAGAGATAATGAAGTAGGCATCACTGGGATTTTTTCTAGCAAATTATCTCAAAATATTTTTCAGTGGAGATCAGCAACACAGCCACAATTCTACAGATGAGATAACTGAAAAACTAAGAGGCAAATCAATTTGTTCAAGGTCACACAGCAAGCAAGCATATTCCATTCTTTGAACTGGACACCCGTACTCTGTCCACTTGACCAAACTGCTGATATTTGCATTCTCTCAGGCCAAAAATGCTCTATTTGTTCATGTAATGCCTGACATAACTAACTGTGAGTGCCTTTCCAAGGCTGATGAATGCTATCCAGTGTGCAAAATAGTCTGGCAATTCACTAATGTTCTCCACCCATGTTAACCCAAGCCCTTTTCTATCTCCTCTGATCACATAGCAACACACAGCTGGAGACCTTATGATGGAACCAGGCAAGTGTTATCATCAGTGATTTGCTACAGTAACTACTGTTTTGTTTAAATCACCTGTAAACTCATGCACTGCCTATCACTATCTTATTAACAAACAGTCCAAACATGAAAAGCAAAAATATATATTGTTTTGACATGTGGAGAAGGTGTGCAAAGAAAATCAGGACACTGTTCCAAGCCAATGCAAATTTCTGTAAATCACTGATTGATGCAAATGGATATAGCTCTGCTGCATTGACTGATGCTACATTAATTACCACCTGCAGAAATTCTAGCCCATAAGGTATCATTTTCCTTGTGTTCAGTTTAAGGAACAGCTTAACCAATCTTGTGCTCAGAGCATTAAAAACAAACTGACACCTTCAGGTCCTGATTTTCTCCAATCATTTTTCTTATGTCCTCATACAGAATGTGGTAAAATGAGCAAACACAATGTCAAATCACAGTATTTCACTCACTGGACCCACAATAATATTTAACACCCAGAAAACACAACATAAATTATGAGAGAAGAAAGTAATGTCAATTAGTATGTCACCTATTGATTTTCAGTAATGAGCAACATATTCAGTTCTGTGTAGCAGCGCGAATTTCAGGTTTTTTGTATTTGTATTTTGTTATTTGTCTGTAATGGTATGTTCCTTCCACCCCCCCATTCCTACCCCTCATGTACTTGGTTCATCCCCAAGCTGGGAAAAAGGGACTCTCTCTCTCTCTCTCTGTGTCTCTCTCTCTGTCTCTATCTCTCTCCTTCACATGTGGACACTGGGGCTCTGGCAAGGCTTCTGCCACATGGACTACACTCAATAAAGAAGAAGAAATGCTTCTTTCTTCCAAGCCTGAATCCATGCCTCAGCGAGCTACCTGGAGAATCCAAAAACTATAAATTGGCTCGGGGATCAGCTAGCCAGAGAAAGCATTCCCCACAGATGAGCCACTTTATAGTTCTGCAGCAATTTCTAATTCCCAGACTGTAGCGATAACCCTGTTTATTCACACTTTGTGAATTTAGCACATTATTTTGTCTGAGAGACCAACACTCGCCTGGCTACAACCTCCTCTCAGAGAGTTGTAGAGTGATAACATCTCCCCTGAACTCCTTTTTCTCCAGGCTAAACACCCCCAGCTCCTTCAGGTACTCCTCAGACTTGTGCTCCAGACCCTCCACCAGCTCCATTGCCCTGATCTGGACATGCTCCAGAACCTCAATATCTTTATTTCCATGAAGGACACAAAACTGGACACAGGATTCAAGGTGTGGCCTCACCAGTGCCGAGTACAGTCCTGCTGGTCACCCTTTACTAATAACAGCCAGGATGGTCTTGGCCTTCTTGGCATCAGCTGCTGTTCAGGAAAGGTGCAGGGTCCCCTCCCACCCTCCCTGCTGCTCACTCTGTTTGGGAGACCTGCACAGCAGTGAACTATCATGTCAGAAATGCCACAGCTGAGCCACTCTCTGGTCTGGAACTCTGCCCAGCCCTGCTTACAACACTTTTTTTTTTGGATTTATCAATTTGGCATCTAATATTTTCCTCTTATATCTATATCTATATCTATATCTATATCTATATCTGTATATCTAATCTATCTCTCTCTATATATAATTCCTCCATTTTCCTAATGCCTCAGTTTTCTTCCTTTGAATTTTCATTGTGCTGACTGCATTGTCCTGTGTACAGTGATGCTCAGAATACAGATACTGGCACTGCTCAGTTAAATTACTTTGCTTTGCCCAGTTTGTTTATGCTGACCAAAGGTTACAGTGGTAGCTTGAAAAGTTGCAGAGTCCTAGAAAGCAGGATAGAAAAGATGAAAGTGTCTGGGCTATCCTTCTGATCCGAACCTTTCACTTCTGTCCATAACATTCCCACAGATATATTTCTGTTTCTACATTTTAGTCAGCACCATTAATTTTTAATATTCCTCTACCTACTGCCTTAAACAAAAAATCATTTTCACTGGATCATTTTGTTCTTTTTCCTTAAAACCAAACCTAACTTTTTATTTGCTAGCAGCTTTTGTGCTTTTATCATTGTTACTGGTGTTCACATTTTCCTTCAAAGGTCTAAGAACCCCACTAACGAGTCTACTCAGCCTTCCTAGACCACTAACATGGGCGTTAAAAAAGATTGATTCTAACTGTAACCATTAGCTATGACTTCAAATATGCTGCAATTTCAGTGTTTTTTAGCACACTTGCTGCAAAGACATTTTGAATTCGTGTTTTGGGTAGGAATCCGTTCACACACCATTCTCAGTGTCTCCTTTAAATCAAAAGCTGTTTTGGCTTTAAGGAAAGCTGCAGGGGACAAACCTTTGCAGTGTAATTCTGTTAAAAATCAAGTTTTCAAAACATGTTCCATGCTTTTCTGCACACAGTATTTTCTTCATTCATGAACATCCCTGTCACTTTATTTGCAGTTTAAGGGACAACAATTGCCAGAATCATTTTCCTTTCATCTTCTGAGCACTATTCTTTGGATTTTCAGAAGTATCAGTTGTCTGATGCTTTCCAAGTTATAGTGTTATTCACCTAAATGAATTTATTTCTTGGTCATTTAGACATGTCTCAGCTCAAGGGAAGTGAGGAAAAAAATAGCCTTTTAGATAGCATCTGATGAGGCAGTTGGACCCTGCACCTGCACATTTGAGCACAAGGGAAATGGAACTGAGAGACAGTGTTCAGCAAAACAGCATAATGGCTCCTTTTCTGATGCTGAGAAGCTCTAGAAGACTCCTTAACCTTTTGGTGGTTGACAGGTGATCTGTAGGTCTCAGAAGTGTGGCACACTGAGGACCTGAGCATCTCAGCAACCACTCACGGTGCTGGCTGGCCTCAGGTGCCTCTGGGATGGGTTCTCCAGAGACCTTCACTCACTGTTCCATCATGCCAGGGCACCTCAGTGTCAGCCCATTATGAAAAAGTGATTCCAGGCTATTGCCTTCTATATGCAGCTATATCTGCATCACCTGGGCCACAAGGCTGCACATTAACAGCTGCACAGACCTGACAGATGCCTCTGCCTCAAGATCTGCTCCAACCTGGAGGTTTAAAAGCTTGGCTAAGAAGGCCTAATTAGTTTTGGAGATATTCTTCTATGCTTTTAATTGGCTTTATGCTTAAAGAAATTTAGGCTGCAAGAGATTTAGATACGGCTGTGAGAGATTAAGTTTTTCAGATAGCAGAGAAACTATTTATTCACATGAATAGGAGGCTGCACAAATCTTAGCCCCATTCTGTGAGAGGGAAAAAATTTCCCAAACTTGTGGTTAGATGTTTGAAGAACAATTATACATCCACCACTCCTAGAACAGGAAATGGTCTGTGTAATAGACCCGTAATTCAGCCACCTGTTTTAATTAGGAAAAAATGTAATTAACATTGAAATCACTGCCTTGAGACATGGGTTTACTGGAAGAATGAGCCACTGGTCAAATTAAAAAGATAAGGATATCTAAGTGTCCATTTTACATCCAAGAGGTGATTCCAAACTACTAAACAGTAACTTCTCACACTGTTGACCAGTTACATTTTATTCTTATGTGGTTGCATATGAGACGTAAGCAAAAATAATGCTTTCCTGGAAGTGTATCAGACATTGTCATCTGCCCAGGACCAGCCCTCAGCAGACATTCACAGGGAGATCATCCAGCCCTGCACAAAGTCTATAGGTCTCATCTTTACAGAGAGAGGGGTTTCTGCATAAATTGGTATATACTTTAGACACTTTCAGAACACATAAATTCCCATTTGTGCACCTCAGGTTTAAGAATACTTTCTAATGAGATCTGAACTAGCCCTCCAAGGATCTGTGTTTCACAAGACTGGTACAACAGACATTTTCTGGAGAGATACATCAGTAATTGACTGTCCCTGAAGAGGACCCAATTTTATTTCAACAGAAGGCTTCCCATGGCAGACATATAAACCATGATTCTCCTGTCACAACATAGCAAAGAATTCCACATTTAATGCCTATCTTAGGCTTCTCCCCTATCTCATTAAACCAGCTGGAGCCTTTCTGTCTCTTGAATAGGCCCCAACAAGATACAAAGCAATTGTGATTAACATTTAACATTGGTAAATTTAATACAAATAGCAGCATTGGTAGTAATTGACTCAGAGAGCTTTTAATCCCACAAGTAACCAGTTGAAATTAATTCCACTTGAGGACTTCTGGTCTTTATGTCAGCCCTTGCACTTCATGATGCAGGTCTGCTCTGTCAAAACCCCCATTATCATGGGGTAAGTGGGCACAAAAAGCTAAGGGAGGGGAGAGCACAGTAAAATATTGTCTGGACCAGTGCTCTTGTAGCCAGTGGTGAGTCAGTGGAGTCTGGGTTGTGATCCAGCTGGTCAAATGTGGGCACCTACCCTGCAGTAAGACAATCACATCCCACACTCCTTTAACTCTGCTGATTGCAAAGGGATCCCATGGTCCCACAGGAGTCTGTATTACAAACACCAAGATCTAAGTGAGATAAATTTGCCCATAGGTACCATCTTGGATTTTGGGGGCAGTAGGTGCCATATTAAGTTTTTGGAAATGTAAATGCAAATCAGAACTAGAATCCTGGATGGGAGATCAGCTCTTCTGTGCAAGGACAACTGCAAGGTGGAAGGTCTAGCTCCATTCTTTGCAGAGAGCTGGGCATTAGTGTTTATGCATAAAATCTTCCAAATTCATTCTACCTTCTCTTATTCTTTAATGGCTTCTGTAAAAAGATACTGATAAAATTCTACTATGTTTTTATTTTTCGAGGCATAACCATTCATTATCTTCCTGCTTTTCTTTTCACTGACCACATTTTTTGTTTAATCCTCTGGCTAATATTGACACTGATATTAATGTACTTCTCTTCAGAAACTCCCTTTTTATAATTGTTATTAATATTATGTCTGCCATTTAAGCAAAATGCAAATTTTTTATAAGGGTTCTATACAGAAAATTAAAGATTATCTCTCACGGCTGATAGAAAATGTTCCTCTCTATTAACCTTCATTATCATAATGGATTGTCACCACTGACAAGAAGCAGTGTAAAATGAGGTTAAAAATAACCTCAGACTAAAGTTAATCAGGTCATGCCCATGGATGGGAGGATTTTTAGTTTGTGACATCTGTCAAACCCTCAACAAAGGAAAATCATCTGTACAGGTATGTTAAAGGGAGACTTGAGACTTTAGTCTGGAAAACCAAGGAGGGCAGTTTTTCATTAATAACAGGATATGAACTCCCAAATGAAATTTAATCACCTTTAACTTTTGTCCTTCTGAGGCCATGCATCAGTTTTATTGAAAATAGAATACTGCTGGTACACTTTTATTACTTTAGGAGTGCTAAAGTATGAAAATCCTCATCTGAGAAAGATCAGACAGGATTTGTTGAAAGTCACAAGAGACCTGAGGTGTTTGTTGCCTTACTCGCAAGACCAGCCTCTACTAAGCATTCTACAATTCTGTCCCTTGGACAGGTCCCTCTGACCTTTTACAATGTCAGTTTTGACCCATGCAGAGAAGAAAGGTCCAAGTACAATCCTTACAAATCAGTGACTGTGGGTTGTTCCCTCAGCCTGGACAGGGTGGGATTTACAAATCTGTCTTTTAATAATGCTTGTATACCTTATATAAGGTGCTAGAAGTGCACCATGACAACTGAGTAACTTTCTTCAATATCATTGTTTACCAGTCACATCCATATACTTTTTTTAAAATTCCAGAAAAGCTGCAGAGAGTTAATGACTGTGCTGCCAGGGTGTTCTATCAACCCTTCACATTTACATAGGCAGCAATCAGTGAAGACTTGAACAGCAATTATACTTCTTGCCATCTAATTAAGATTACTGTGATTGACATTGCTTCATCTTCAGAAGAAAGAGAGTCAGTTTTCCCCTCATAATTTTATGAAGGCAATGCCTTATGCAACATCACAGAATCTCTCCTCACACACCACACAGAGGTAGTACACTCATGTATTTTCTTATGAAGGAATGGTAGTTTTTATCCATCAGATGCATACCTTGAAAACTTTATGTAAATAAATGTTTTATGCAAAGTGAAATTCAGGATATTGAATTTTGGTAACAAGCACTTTAATTCACTACCTCAACTTGGCTAATCATGCCTCAAATGCAATAAAAAAACAATGCAAATACAACTACTGAGCTAAATCATCTTGTACAAGCTGAGAAACAATGAGAGATAAAACATTTCAAAAAAAACTTTTTGCATTTTCATGGGAAATGAATCTGCAAGATTTTCATTGCTGTCAACTGGAGGGGGATAAGTGCTGGAGTTAGCAAAGTTAGTTTTGCCAGCTCTATGGAGATAAAAATGTGTTTCACATGAGTTGGTCAAAGTTTAACCCCTCATCAGAGCAACATCTTATCTTCTGTCATTACATCCATCACAACTTTGATCACATTCTGCATTTGTTCCTATTGTAGTGCTTGCCAGGCAGTCTGTGTTCACTTCGATTTTAGTATTGAGGTCTTTTCAGCCAAATACTTTTGTGATCTTTCTCCAGTGACATAGAGGCAGACAAGTACCCTAAAGTATTTAGACTTGGTGGCAATAACAGGTTGTTGTAGTCAATGTAAACACCTTTAACAAAACAAGAAATTAAAATTGGATGGTAGTTCTAGCAGGTGATTGCAGGAGTACAACTTTCATTGTTTTAGATTAAAGTTATTATGATTTATTGTTAAAAACTCATCTAAAATAAATAAAAATAAATTAATTTAGTTTTAAATGGACATTAAATTTTATTAGCTAGCTGCAGAGCCCAAGGAACAAGAATTCACTAGAACTTGACCAAATTAGCTTTCAAATTTGCAGTTTCCTTATTCCCTTAAGGGTTGAATTTTTCATTGCCTCCCTAAGATAAGTTTCCACACTCCAACCAGCAACCCTAAGAGAAGATATTGCAACTACAGGTTTTCCTATTTTTTTCTGCTAGCTCTGACTGATGTTCTACTTTTGGTCAGCAGGCCTTCATTACATGTCAGGGCTGCTTCCTCCCTTGTGTTTGATGGCCTACCTATCTGACACAACTATCACATCTCCTTTACAGAGAACACCTCACAAATTAAGATGTGGGTTGAGAGTAACCAACAATCTCAATTTCTGCTGTGCTTTCAGTTTCTGGTGACTTTCTTTCAGAGAACTTCCTCAGATAGACCATGCCTTTTCTATGCAGAGGAAATTGCAACAATCAACAGTTTGATTATGTGGTTGACTTTAGCTGAAAGTAACAAATGCTAATTAATAGTAAAAAATAGGGTTTTAGCTACATATGACTATATAGGGTCTTTTTAAATTACTTTTAATTCTGACTTCATGAGATCAGAAGGAACCTCATTTTGTAAGGTCATTTTTGCAACCTGTGTGTTGAAAAAGTACAGTTTTCCACCTTGTATTTATTTTCCACCCACCCCTGTGAAACGCCACATGCCAGAAAGAATACAGCAACTTATTTCCTATGCAGAACAAGACTGGAGAGACAGGAACAAATGAGGATTTGCAATGTATCATGACCACATCTTCAGAGCACTTTTGAGGGCATTCAGCAAACAACTTTCAGCGCATATGGCTCAGCTGAAAGACTCCATCCAACCACAACAATTGAAATTCAGATAAATAATTCAGTAGTGAACTTAATGGGGGATTTTGCTCTCCAGTTTCACATATGCATTTTCTTTTCAGAGGCAGCTTTTGCGTTGTTTGTTTTTTCTTTCACTCCATTATTATTCCTCAGCCTTTGGTCATTGCAGGAGGCAACGGTAGGACAATGAAAGTTTGAAAATATCCTCCATAATTCCAGCTTCAGCCAGCCCATCCTCCACAGCAGCCCAACCTTTGCTGCCTTCATGCAGGTTCCTGTAGAGTTTTGAAGGGGTACTGTTCATTGTGTTGCCCCAATGCAAAGTGGTGCTCTCACAAATCACAAACGTACCTAAAAATGCTCAGTAAAGCTCTAACACTGTAGGACATATAGGACCATAACCTATTCCTACTGCCAGTTGCTAAGGCGAACATATAAGGAACAACATATGCAAAATGAAATAAAGCATGTTACACAGTTATGAGCAGTGATTAAAAAATTGCAGCTGCAGAAGTTAAATCTGATTCCCATGGCTTTTTATTCATTATTTGACAGATCCCATATCAAGTCTCTACCACAGCAGCAGACTACAGCTCATATTCCTTTTGATTCATTGCTGCAAGCATTGTCACCAAAGATAATGATAATATTATTTAATCAGATTTTTATCAGATACATAATAGAGTCAGACTGAAAGATTAGTGGTATGTCTTAGAAGTCTCTTGGCTCCACCCCAAGATGAAGGGGCTGACCTGGCTTGCAGACATAGCCAGCCTATGGAGATAAGTCAGGAGGAAGGAAAAAATCTTCTGGAATCTCCATGTGGGATCAGCCCTCCCATTCCCACCTAATCCTTACGTAACCATCCTGCACTGAGGGACAAGCCCAACAGACTTCCTTGTATGGGAAAATCACCCAGTATCTGACATTACAATTGTAGGACTTTCCTGGCATTTTGGATTGGACACCTCCACAAGACAACTAACTTGTATATTTATTCATTAAAAAGTTAAAATTACTCATTTTGAGGGTCACATAGGAATCATCTATATATTTTGCCATATGTCTTAAAATACTATAAAATTATAAAAATATTATAAGCATAATGATGAAGTATGCATACCCTGAAATATTCTGGTTAGATACTCTGTGGTAAGTAGATCGACTAAATGCCTTTTCCCACTTTGCCACATGCCTCAATGTTTGTTACTTTTAAATTTTTATACTGAAAATTCATCATAATTATAAAGTTTATCTCAGAGTTTCCAATTGTCACATAACAATTCACAGATATTCCTAATCAGATTATGGAAATTTTTAATTCCTGAATCTCTTAACTGATAAATCACTAGCTCAACTAGTTACTAGACAATAGTCCATGTACTGTTTTAATTATTCCATCTCATTAATCAGCTGTAGCCCTGTAAAGTTCTCTTCACAAATCCACAAACATCATCTGGTTCCTTCTGGGTCTGTGCTCTAAAGCTCAGGCCAATAATTGTTTGAAACAAGATTCCTTCCAAGGAGAGAAAAGCTGGGCAAAACTTCCCATGGGATAATTCACACAATGAAGCAGTGGGCTGTGCCTGCTCTGCTGAATGCAGCTTCAAGACCAGACTTGTAAATAGTCCCTACTGTGAACAGTCCCTGCACCTGAGGTGTGTCCAGGGGAGCATCCCATGACCATGTAGGTTATTTGCTCAGCAGTTTGGGGAAGGAAAGCACAGGATGGGAAATACGTGGTAGAAACACTTCTCTCACCATGTCTCTATAGGACAAAAGAATGAATGGGAGAACCCCCAGTCCACATATGGGGACAGCAGCAAACTGCCTCACCTGCCTCAGCACTGACCCCCAGTGCCCTGGGACAATCCTGCCCCTTGTCCTGTGCACTCCTGCATCCTCAACCCACTGCTCCATTCCCAGCTTTGCATCACAGGGTGCAGAGCCACCAAGAAGGGCACCAGCCTTCTTTCTCTCTACCCCAGCAGTCTGGGGTACAGCAGTGGGTGTAGGTTTTCCTCCCCCAAGAGAATTGCACTGTTCAGGAAGTGCAGGGGGGAAAGTACATTGTGTGGAATACAAAGCAGACACAGCTTACCCCAGATAAAAGAGGGAATCAGGGACCTTTTTGCAACTGACTCAACCATTCTAGCATGGAACAAGTGTGTGCCATTGCCTCTTCAAAGATTTGATGAAAACCTGAGGACAGAGGTTGCATAGGCACAAAGAGGAGCTTAAATTAAAGACAGCATAAATAGATACATGTTTTGTGGCCAAGATCTAAAAATATGGGATGGTAAATAAATGGGCTCTGTTAGTTCATTTATCTTTTATCTAGCCCTGTCAGATTAGTATATTAAATTATTTAGGCTGGATTAATTAACTGATTTTCTTTTAAATCCTACAAACGTCTTTTGTAGCCTGCAGCCTGGCACAACAATTTTGCTTCCCCCTCCCCTCCATATCCACTGCAAGGCATAAAGTTAATATGTTCTTTGCAAAACACATAATCAGCGAGGTGATATTGAAATGCCTCCAAAAGCCTGAGCAAGTGCAGTGTGCTCAAATCTCTTCAGCAGCAGAAGGACCCTTTAGGGATAAATATTAAATGTGGTGTAGTGGGATTCAGCTCCATGCTTGTTATTACTTTTCACAGGAAGCACACAGCTGAAGATTTATGCATTATGTTAAAAATTTAGGCCTTGATGTTTAAATATTGAACAAAATGTTTAATGTGAGAACATCAGTTGCTCTTTCTTTGTTGTTCAGCCACTACCAAAAAGGGATGGGAATGGTTTATAAGTTTTATATTGTCTCCTTTCACCGATGCTGCTAAAAATGAGGGCATCATTCAGGCAATTCGTGAGCCTCAGCCAAAGGTACAGAAGCAACAATTTTAATTTATTTTCATGGTTCATAAACACATACAGAGACAACATTAAAATTCCTACCGCGACTTTCAGCATCACAAGCACTACAGGAATACAGATCGAAAGGGAAGAAAAAAGTATCAGATTATCATCCCAGGAGGGAAATTTTTACCTCCCACCATGTTTTGGAAGTCCTGGTTGAAGGCAGCATGGGCCATCATGGGGAAAATGCAGATGCCATATAAACAAGAATAAGGATCACCCCTGCACATGGGCCCCTTACCACTTGCTGTGTCTCTTTTTCTGTAATATTATTGATAACTACCCCTGTGCTGCTATTTCACTGCATATTTGTCATGCTGTGGAAAGAACAACAGCCACAGAATTTTATATTCTTTTTTCTCTGTAGGAGTTAATTTAGGCAATCAGTAGGATGGCACACACATCATTTGAATTGATTTTTATGTTATAAGTATTTAGTACCTGAGAGCTAATCATGCTCTTCCAGGATTTGTAGACCTGTATATCTGAGGATCTCCCAAAAGTTACTAAGCGGATGAGGAAATACAACCTCACACAAAGTACATAAGCCATCAGACTCTGTAAATAGTGGAAAGGCAGAAATAGGCAAAGGGTTAAAAGAGTTCTATTGCTAGCTTCTAATGCTGTGCATGTGTTTCAGTACTGATTTCCTTCTTCTGGGGCACTGTGGAGAGAGGAGCCCATGCTGGAGCAGATTTCCTTGCAAGACTTGTGACCCCATGGGGGACACTTTCTGGAGCAGCCTGTTCCTGAAGGACTGTACCCCATGGATCCACATTGGAGCACTTTGTGAAGAACTGCAGGAGTGTCCCATGGGAGAGACGCCACACTGGAGCAGGGAAGGAGTGTGAGGAGTCCTCCAGAGAAGGAAGGAGCAGCAGAGACAATACGTGATGAACTGACCTCAATCCCCACTCTCTGCTCCCAAGTGCTTCTGGCAGGGAGGGGGTAGAGAAAATCGGTAGTGAAATTGAGCCCAAGGAAGAAGGAAGGGCTGGGAAGGAAATGTTTCAAGGTTTGGTTCTATTTCTCATTATCCTGCTTTGGTTGGTAATACATTAGATTAATTACCCCAAGGTCTGTTTTGCCCATGACAGTAACTGGACAGTTGTCCCTTCCTGCCCTTATCTCCACCCATGAGCCTTTTGCCTTATTTTTCTCTACCTTGTTCATCTGAGGAGGGGAGTGACTGAGCTGCTTTGGTGAGCACCTGGTGTCCAGCCAGGAATAATCCATCACATAAAAAAACTCCAAAGCAGAAGGAAGAGAGTTCAGAATAGTTCCTGGGCTTCTGAAGGCACAAAAAACCAAAAGTGAGAAGATCAGATGAAAGCAAAGGGGTATGCAATTGGTTGGCTTCAAATATTGCTTAATGCTGCATGTCCCTTTTATACCAACTGCATCCCAAGTAGAATGGGTTGAATCATGTTGTATTCGTTGTACCACACGTACAACCTGCATCCCAGGTTGTCATGTGATGTATATTAGTTTAGGGTAATCCATCAACACTTTAGCCAGAGATCCTGAAAATTTGTCATCGTGGTCCTCTTTCCTGATTAGTGGTATAAGAACCTCAGCATCAGGCAGCAGGAAACAAGAAAGCAAGTAGAGAATAAGTGACAGCCAAGCCTTTAGTTGCAAGAAATCAGGAAATATGTTGGAAACCTGTTGCTACTATGATATCATCGTACACATGAATAGACATTGTCCCATGAGTTCTTGTATACAGAATAATTTTATCATTTATGTGGCTACAAATAGATGAAATAAATAATTTGCTGGTGACAGCAACTCTGTATTTTCTGAATAAAAGAAGAATTTACCTATTAAGCAGTGCAGAGAAATGAAAGTCAGACCTGTGCCGTGCAGAGAAATGAAAGTCAGACACCTGAGGGTCTTTTCACAATTCATGCTTAATGACGATTGTGTGACACCCCCAAGTCAGTTTATCTCTGTGCCTTTTGGATCCCATCCTGCAGAAAGGAGACAGAAACATTTTCTTCTCAGATGCCTCAGGGCCTCTGAAGACAGCTTTACTGCTATTAATGCAATTGAAAATGGAGATAAAAGCCTTCTTTTGCCTTTTCTTTAATTAATATTATTCTGAACTACAGGTATGCTCCAAGATGGTTTTGCCTGTTCATTTTTTCCCTATTTAATAAGAAACAACTCTATCAGAACCAGTTACCCTTCACCACGTGAATTTCTGTAGGAAACATTAAGATCAATTTCAGTTGCATGGCCTAAGTCTGCAATGCCCCTGCACAACTCTCTGCTATGATATTAACACAATCCTCCACTTTGTAACCACCTCCTCCCATGGAAAGCTTTGTCTGCTTGGGCTGCTGGTTTCTGAGATACAGGAGCTGTATCTTGAGAGAGCTTCTTGTCTGTCTTAAATTCTGTCATCCCAGCAGAGTCCCAGGGGACAACTGTGCTGCTGTTAGGTCACCAAAAGTCTTCAGGCTCAAAGGCATGAACTGAGACCTTGCTGGAGACAGGCACTGAAGCCACCTCCAAGTGTAAGCAAGTCCCTGGTAACCTGTGCCAAGAATTCAAGATGGACAGATGGAAGTGCTGGCCATACCTTCCCCTGCCCTTGTGTGCTGCTAACTGTGAAGCTGCAATGTCTTCAGTCAGAAGACAGAACAGCCACTGAGCCTCACTTGCTTGGGACTTTTCTTAATAATTGCCTGTGTTCAGCAGGATAGTTTGGAAGACCTACTGAAGTCCATTCTATATTTATAGTCCATGATCATTAGTTATTAGCCACGAGAAATGATAAAATGGTAAAGCTATAGAATGACCCAAAACCTGATTTGAGTTTCTCAAAACTCAGAGCAACCATCAGCCATACAGTGTGATCTAGAACATACACAAGCTGAACTCATGCAAGATGTTATTTAGAACAGGCACAAAAAGGTTCATCACAGTGACTGTGTTGCACTTCGGTAATAATGAACTGTGTTTTTAAAAAAGGCAGCTCAGAGTTCCCTGAGGGTAACCAGATGAACACTGACTCTTTTTATAATAAATCACTGAAGAGACCAAGCCCCATTCCCAACTGTGAAAAGGAAATGCTGATCAGGAAAAGGTCTGAAGTATTTACCTCTGCTCGAGGAACTCAGTGCTGGGATACTGAGCTCAGTGCTAAGGTTTGCATTTGAAGAACAATGGCTTCCACCCACTGCAAAGTTTGGGGGATTTTTCTTGTTTCTTTTTTTTACTTTCCAAGAAACAAAGGTTCCAGAACAGTGCAGGGAGAGGTTGAAGACAGCACTAGGGAGAAAGACTAAAGAAGGTTGATAGAGAAGGTTAATAAAAAACATAGTGAGAAGATAAACTGATGACAGAATATAAATGCTTGCATGAGGAAAAGATGACCTCTACAAAGATTGTTTAATGTAACAAAAAAGGATAGAATTCAGTCTTTTTTAAAGCTAGGCAAATTCAGACTGGAAATAAAAAAACATGTTTTAGTGCACAATTAAGCACTGAAAATCTTTCTTTACAACCTAATTAAATAGCCATGACCCTTTAAATGCTGTGACACTCTACCTCTCTGAAAATATATTTTTAACTGAGTCATGGGCATTAAACGGAATTACTGAGTGATAATCTGTGGCCTGGGTGATCCAGGAAGTCAAATCTCAAGGCAGTAATGATGGGTTAAGGCAGTGGGACCCAATTCTTCCAAGTCCTTGTCCAAACTCCCTCTGTGTTATTATACCCTCTAAAATTCTTGCACAGACCTAACCTTTCAGTGTTCTCTACGTAACCTTTCCAGTAAATTAAGTGTCACTGACCTCTGTGCACAAAATATTTGATTAAATCACAACATCAGAAGGGTATTACTGGTGATATTACACTAAGCCATAGTTCTGCCTCCAGTAGATATGCCTTCATGTCTCTTTGGACTATTTTTGACTTAAAGAGTATTAAAATGCATCCATTCCTGGAGACATCTTCCAGATCCTGAGACTGCAGTATAAATTCACTATGACTAGCAATTTTTTGTGCATCTTCTACTTGCTGAAGCAAGGCAAACAAAAAAACCTAAACAAAACAAACAAACAAACCAAAAACAAAAGAAAAGGTGATATATTTCCCCAGCAATTTAATAATGTATTTTTTGTTTTGACCTCCTTGACAAGATAATATTTAGAGTTTCGCTGATAATCCTCTTGGTTGCTAAGTGACAGTAGAACTGAGAATGAGGAAAATTCAGTTTGCAGGAGAGCACTCACAGAACACTGGAACATTGTTCTCAAGATAACACTTGTACTATTACAGTACAATGCATGTCATGGAAAATGATAAGATAAAGAACATCCAAGAAAGGGACTCCTCCAGGAAAGCTGACGGTTTGCAAATTTGAACTGAAGCGGTCGTTGCTCAAAAAAATAAATGAGTTTCAGAGTGAAATCCATGCTCTCATTTACAATTGATACTTCCAGCTCATACAGCAGCCACTTGCAGGGCCCTGATTCAGTGGTTTCTTGAGCTTGCTGCCATAACCCAGCCCTGCAAGGAAATGTGGGGTGTCAATGGCTAAGTTTATTCCCCAGAAGATTTGATCCCAGTGAAGGTGCAATCAAGGTATTCTATAAATGGCAGAATGACATTTCATGATCTCTGGTCCCCATTCTTGTGGGAAACTTTAGCTTGTCAGATTTTTTAGCTTGTTGAGAAAACTCAACACAGCAGAGAGGAGGCAGTCTAGGAAGTTCCTTGAGCATGTGAAAGAGATCTTAGGAGATTTTATGGCCTTCAGAAGAAGAGGTGGGCAACTCAGAAAGAATTCAAACATGCTAGGTCATGTAGAGAGAAAATTAGAAAGATGAAAGCTCAGCTAGAACTCAGTCACTGCTGTGAAAGATAATAAAGTGTTTTATAAATACCTCAACAAAAGGAGGGCTAAGGAATATCTCCATATTTTATTGTCATTGAGGAGGAGGAAAAGGTTGAAGTATTTAATGCCTTCTTTGCTTCAGCCTTCAACAGTAAAGCTGATATCCTCAGCACAAGCGGTCCCCTGATGGGGAGGGGAGAAGGCTAGACCCCCTGTAGTCCAGGGGGAAGCAGTTAGAGACCTGCTGAGCCATTTAGACACTCACAAGTGTCTAATTTAGACTCATTAGTCTATGGGGTTGGCTGGGATCCACCCAAGGGTACTGAGGGAGTTGGTGGAAGAGCTGACCATGCCACTTTCCATCGTTTGGCGGTAGTCCTGGCTCACTGGGGGGATTCCAATTGGAAGGAGGTCGGCAAATGTGACACCCATCTGTGAGTACAGCAGGAAGGAGGATCTGGGGAACTACAGTCCTGTCAGCCTGCGCTTGGTGCCCAGGAGGTGATAAAATCTTGCATGTGGCCAGAATGGAATAAGTTATGTGAAGATTTATCGAGTCCCTGAGGGTGTCCTGCACTCCTCAGAATGGTTTAAAATAATTGTGAGATGGCTCTTCAGGGGTGTCTTGTAAAGTAAAAGTTTTAATAAAGAAAATAACAAACAATACTGAAACAAAAGAAAAGCTGAGCACAGGTGACAGAGAAACCTCTGACATCTTGCTATGACACTGTAAAAAGCCCAGAGCACCTCTGTGCTCGTCTTTAAGGGCTGACTGACCCAGGACGGTTCTATTGGCAATTTGCCAATAGAAACAGCTACGGGTTTTGAGAAACATCCTAAAGATCCAACCACAGTGCCCCTGTGCTGGCACTGAGCCAATCACAATGAAAAGGCTATGGAAAGCTCTAGTTCAACTTCCTTACATGTTTAGAGGTAAACTGAAACTCTTTTCCTTTTACAGAATAATTTGCTTGGGTGTAGAAATGCATTACAACAAGGAGGCTTATGGAGCAGATCACCTCCAGTGCTGTCATACACATAACCAGGGAATTAGGCACAAAAAATATGAGTTTGAAAAAAGCAGGTCCTTTCGATGTACTTCTACGATCAGGTGACCCACCACGTAGAAGAGGGAAAAGCTGTGGATGTAATCTACTTGGACTCCAGTAAATCCTTTTATACTGTTTCCCATGGCATTCTCCTGGAGAAGCTGGCAGCCCATGGCTTGGACTCCTGCACTCTTGGCTGGGTTAAAAACTGGCTGCATGGCCAGGCCCAGAGAGGGGTGGTGAATGGAGCTACATGCAGCTGGCAGATGGCAACCAGGGCTCAGTAGTGGGGTAAGTTCTGTTTAATATCTTTTCTGGTGATCTGGGTGAGATGGTCAAGGGTACCCTGAGTCAATTGGCAGATGACACCAAGTTGAAGTGAGAATGCCGATCTGCTGGAAGGTAGGAAGGCTCTGCAGTGGGATTTTGACAGGCTGGATCAATGATTTGAGGCAGCTTGTAGGATATTCAAGAAGGCCAAGTGCCAGGTCCTGTCCTTGAGTCACAACCCTTGCAGTGCTCCAGGATGGGGACAGAGTGGCTGGAAAACTGCCCAGCAGAAAAGGATCTGGGAGTGTTAGTTGACAGCAGCTGAACACGAGCCAGAATGTGCCCATGTGAATGGGAGACAAGTGGCACCCTGGTCTGTCTCTATCAAGGATAAAGTGGCCAGCAGCATTAGGGAAGTGATTGTTCCCTTGTCTTTTTGATTTGATGTGGCACATGGGACATGGTCTAGTTGGTATTGTGGTGTTTGGTCAAATGTCGGACTTGCCCATCTTAAAGGTCTTTTCCAACATTAATGACCCAATAATCAGTATTTTTATAGTTCTAAGGAGTGCTCTGTTCCCATGTGGCAGCCTCAGAAAGGGTTAAGGACTGCCTGCTGCACTCATCCTTTGGGAATGACTGGAGACATTCTGCATGCACTGTTGAGGATATGTCTAAATCTTTGTTTGCTGCCCCCTGGTATCCTAAGAACACCTGAACATCTCTGGGACTTATACAGTCCTGCATTCAATCAGCAGCCTTGTTGTGGATTTCAATCATATGAAAGTGCAAGGGCACAGCAGAGCAATATCTTACCACACAATTTATTTTTTCAGAGCAGGAAAGAGGGGTGTGTGTGTATCTCTGAAAAATAACAGGAAACCCATGCCAAAATTTCATGTGGTGAGTCATCTCTACAAAAATATGTGGGGGAAAGGTGTTCTGAAATTTGGGTTTATTTCTCATTATTCTGGTCTGATTTGATTGGTAATAAATTAAACTTATTTCCCTAAATCAAGTCTATTTGTCCATGATGGAACTGGTAAGCCTTTTGTTCTCTTTTCTCTTCCCTATCCAGTTGAGCAGGAAAGTGTCAGAATAACTTTGGTGGGCACCTGCTGTCCACCCACAACAATCACAAATATTAATTTTACTTTATTTTTCCTTGTAAATATTCTAAAAGAATATTTGAAATGTGAATGCAGATTAATATTACCAGTTCTTGAAATCTTACCCTTGTTTAGTATTTGGTTTTTTAAAACAGGTATATTATAAGAGTATGGTCTTTATGTTCAGCAATCTGGCAGAATAAGATTAATTTAGAACTCCAAAGACCAATTTTGTTTAGTTTATTGTTTTGTTTTTGTCTTGAATCTTCCAGTGAGGTGGAATGACTATATCCCATCTGTTTCATTTTACACTTCTATACTTGTAACACTTTAGTATTTTTTGTATTACTTTGCCCAGTTATCGGACTGACCAGCTGGCCACAGATCCAATTTAGGCAGCTGCTAGATGCTCCACTGAGGGAGTACCTGTGCCAGGGAGGGTTATTAAGCTGATTTGCAACCTTCACATGAAGTTGTGAATATCTACTTGTGGAATAAACATTCTCTTGCTCTTTCAGTCAGTGGATTAACACAGTACTTCTCACATCTCAAACTGGTTCACAGCATGTTATTTCTGATTAATTTAAAAATATGGCTTCAGAACACTAGCTTGGTTCAATGTATTTATTGAGTGAAAGTGTAAAAGACAAGATAAAGATTTAAAAACATGTTTTATAAAGTTCTTTGTTCCTCTTCCAGCTATAAGCAGCCAATTGAAATGAAAACAAATTTTTAACAAGCAGGGTTATATTTTCAGCCACTGTTTATTAGTTAATTGCATGTTTTCTGTA
Source organism: Argya squamiceps (assembly GCA_037834095.1). Classification (NCBI taxonomy): domain Eukaryota; kingdom Metazoa; phylum Chordata; class Aves; order Passeriformes; family Leiothrichidae; genus Argya; species Argya squamiceps. Next base: position 142,603,029 of record JBBMKD010000102.1, on the reverse strand, counting down.
TCCTGACATAATCTCCATTTGACCATCTAATAAGCAGCTGTACCATTCTACTAAAATATTAGTCATAAAGACCACGTAAAGGCCTCTCTGTTTCTTAGCAGCCATCTGGTTGTTAGAGAAGACGTGGCTCAGAGGGAAAGTAGGAAAAATGCAGAACTCCAGAATAGCTCACATTTGAAGAGGAAAAAAAGAATAGTTCTGGGTTAGCAATCTAACAACCCACCCAAAACTGCTGGGTGAAATATGAAAAAGTGATAAAATTATCCCAGTCTAATGCTGCATAGCAGAACATCTTGGAAATTCATGAAACAGCTTATTATGAACACATAAAATCTTGTTCCAGTGGATAGCAAAAATAATGGATAGCCAAAATAATGAATGATAACAGGAGTAGTTGAGACAATATTTCATATTTTGAAAGAAATTCTAGGATTTTTACAATAAACTGTGATTTAACATATCAAACTGCTCACTACAGACTTAAGTTTAGTAGAAGATAAATCCCAGTAGAGGAACAGAGCCAACAATTATTTTAAAACTATAGACTGGTTTTATAAGCAGACCTTCATGTTACCTGCTATTTTTCAGCAGTTTCTAGGTTTGGTTTGCAGCAAGGAATGAAGAACAAGGCTTCAAATCAGCCACCAGGCAGGTAGCACTGCCCTACACTGCCCTGTCTCTGTAGGACATTCGCAAATTGGTAAATGCTGTTATGTTCCTCCTCTCTCTTCTCTATAGGTATGCAAGTAAAACATCTCTGTTTGTGTATACAGGCTTTTTATTTATGGTATAACTGCAGATTTTGCTATGACACCTCAAGTATTCAATATTCTCCAGAGCAAGCTAAAAGTCACTTTATATCCTTAAACTGGGCTTTTTAACAGCTGTAATTCATGAGTTTTCTTATTTCTAAAACTTTTTTGGCAGTTATGAGGATTATTGAGCTGATGTTATGAAAGTACCTGGAAAGCAAAAATGCCTCATTGGATCTTAAGTATTATTTGTATTATTATTAATGTGTTAAAGATTTTGGTTGACCTTAAATAATACTGGCTGTTGGTTTTTTTCAGTCATGCTATGTAAAATTTCATGGAAACATTTTACCCAGACCGAGATAAAATTTTTGGCAGGAGGAGGGAGTTTTTCATTGTATTTATTTTTCTTATATTAAAATAAACATGCAGCTGGTTCTCCAAGGGCTGACAGGACAGAGGACTGACTCAGCCCCCCAAGCTGTTGCATGATCTCCCTATGGGATCAGGCAGGACAAAGGTGTCCGTCACCCAGAATCTCCTGGACTGTTTAATTTGCACTTTAATTTCTGACTATAGGAGATAGGATTGAGAACCTGAGATGTTTAGCTGGGATACTGTGGGCTGAACACAATTCCCATGAGCTGAAGGAGAGTGTCTAAGGTGATGTGTACATGTGAAATATGAAGTGTAAGGAGAAGGTGATGATCTGGTAAGCACACGGGTTCCAAGACCCAGTGTTCCTTCCATGGATTTAAGGGATGAGAAGGCAAACACCTTTGAGAACTTAACATTTCTCTGCACTCACTTTCTCTATCTGTCATTCTATACTCCCCACATACAGTTTTTGAAAGATAAAATGAATGTCTATAAATTATTTTGAGCATCTCAGATGAGTGATTCGAACAAGGAGCTGGATTTTGTCTGGGTAACACACAGTATGGTCATGGCAACAAAAAGGATCATCTTGACAGATGGTGAAGTTGATATCTTTGGTTCTCTTTTCACATTCATTTTAGAGTAAACTGGATGATTTTTCCTGGAATGATGAGCTGTCTGTATGGACATGTGTATGCCTAGATGAAACATATCCAGAGCTTTATATAGTTCCAGCTTTCCTTCTTTTTAAATAAGTGGCAAACCTCTTGCTGCCTGTATTAAAAGAAGAAATGAGGTCTTTGTTCAACTGTTTGGTCTCCAAACTACTTACATTTCAAGATAAATCCAGTACCCTTGCCAGACAGCTTTTTAGAAGACTGTGGTAATTAGAAATCCAGGAAGAACAGATTTGTTGCTCTGTTTCTACAGCTAGGCCAGACACTGGCAATGAAAAAAGAAGCTGGCTCAGAACAAGGTGGAAATTCTAAACTTTCAGACTTACAGTTATGAAAGTTCCTCACGAAAATCTGCATTTTCAGATCTAGTAATAGCCAGATGGAAAACTATATCTTTAAAGACTTAGAGGTTTGCTTTATCATATTCAGAGTACTTTCTTTTTTTCAAATGTTGATCTCACTTATTGTGGTAGAAATATAAAGAAATGTTTGAGAGGTTTTGTCTTATTGTGATAATGGCTAACTGAAGCTCCTCTGTGACAAGGTGACCCTCCAAGTAGATGAGGGGAAGTCTGTGAATATTGTCTACCTGGGCTTTAGGAAAGCCTTTGACACTGTTTTCCACAGTATTCTCCTGGAGGAACTGTCTTCCCATGGCTTGCTCTGTTTACTGGATGGTCAGCCTCAGAGAGTGGTGGTGAGTGGAGTTAAATCCAGCCGGTGGTCAGTCACCAGTGGTATTTCCCAGGGCTCAGTATTGCAGATAATTCTATTTGATATCTTTATCAATGATCTCAATGATCTCAATGAGAGGATCAAGGGCACTCTCAGTCAGTTTGCAGATGACACCAAGTTGAGTAGGAGTGTTGCTCTGCTGGAGGGTGGGAAGACTGCAGAGGGATCTGGACAGGCTGGATCAATTGTATGAGTTTCAACAAGACCAGGTTCCAGGTCCTGCCCTTGGGTTGCAACAACCCCATGCAGTGATCCAGGCTGGGGACAGGAGGCTGGGAACTGCCCAGAAGAAAATGACCAGGGGGTGCTGGTTGACAGTAGCTGAACAAGAGCCAGAGTGTGCCCAGGTGGCCAAGAAGGCCAATGGCACCTGGCCTGTGTCAGCAATAGTGTCACCAGCAGGACCAGGACAGTGATTGTCTCTCTGTACTCGGCACTGGTGAGGTTACGCCTCAAATCCTGGGTCCAGTTTTGGGCCCCTCACTACAAGAAAGACATTGAGGGGCTGGAACATGTCCAGAGAAGGACAATGGAGTGGAGGAATGGTCTGGAGCACAAGTCTGATGAGGAGCAGTTGAGGGAGCTGGGGCTGAGCCTGGAGAAAAGGAGGTTCTAGGGGGACCTTATCAGTCTCTACAACTGCCTGAAAGGAGGCTGTACTCAGGTGGGGTTTAGTGTCTTTTCCCAGGTAACAAGTAACAAGAGGAAATAGCCTTGATTTGTACTAGGAGAGGTTTAGGTTGGATATTAGGACAAATTTCTTCACTAGTGGTTGTCAAGCATTGGAAAAGGCTGCCAAGGGAAGTGGTTCCCTCAGCATCCTTGGAGGTATTTAAAAGATTTCTAAGTGTGGTACTTAAGGACATGGTTTAGTGGCAGACTTAGCAGTGCTGGTTTTACAGTTGGACTTGATCTTTGAGGTCTTTTCCAACCTAAATTATTTAATGATCCTATGATAAACATAAATATCAAAGTCAATACTAAATAAGACCAGAACTCACACCATCAAGTGCAAATTCTGTTTCTAAATGTACCCATTTCATGTCAAGCAAAATGTGGAGGATGTAAAATAACTCCTAAAGATTAGTATAAAAATTAGCAGGGTATGTTTGTGTGTACACACATATTTTCAGAACTTTGCCTGATTCTGGTTTCTGTTCCTCATCTGTCATACTCATTCTAGTTTCATCAGATTGGAGACAAAAAGCCTGAATTAAATGTCAGTTGTTCAGAAAGTCCAGAAACAATATCCTGACAGCTCTCAGCAATTCACTTAATGAGAGACAGCTGCCGGATTTGAAGAGCTAAACAAACTGTCTTTTGATTTGAACTGTTTAGGACAGAGGCACCTTCACTTAGGAGCATGACTCAGACATATATACTCCTTAACAATGTCTGCCAGTCACTTACTATGGATCTGAGATCAAAAAGTAATTCTGCTCTATTCCAGGGACAGTACATCAGATATCTGCTGAATTAAGAAACTTGTCACATGTTCTGCTTTTGCTCTCACCATTAACCTGCAGATATGAACTTGGATATGTTTGGGTTTTTTCCATTAAACCTTACTTTTCTGTAAAGCAGAATTTCACTTATAAAAACATTACTTGAGAAAAAAGTCACCTGGGCTATCTGTGTGTGTATATCAGTATTCAGCATCCCAATTTCTAATGGCTAAAGTGAACATGTGATTAAAAGCAGAAAAAAAACTGTATAGAACAAACAAACCTCATAACAGTGTCACGTTGTTTCCACTCTGAGGTCTAGTAGAAAGTCAGGTTTCCAGCTGGGAACTGCAGACCTGTTCCAGACAGCAGCTGGGAGCCTCTCCTTTCTCCACCCAACCATTCCCCACGAAAGCAAGTGCTTGGTGGAAGGAGGACTAAACGGCTCTGCAGCAAGGTCCACAACTCCAGAATGCAAGTTTCTTGGGATTTTGGATGTCAGAGGAAGAACTACTCATTCTTATTTCAACTAGCACTTCCTTCTCTTTTTCATTTCTGTCTTGGCCCCCTTATCTCTTAGGGACAAATGCAAACACAAGTCTCTCCATTTTGCAAACCATTGTGGAGGAAACTCTGGTGTCTTCTCGGGGAAGAGAAGCAGAAGAGAAGGATGGAAAGAGAAACCTGCCTAGCGCAAGAATGAACCATTTTCCTGTTTTTCGTAGCAGGGGCTGCCTGTGAGAGCAGGGCTGTGTTTTCAGACCCGCCTGTCTGCAGGCAGGTCCTACCATCACTAGGGCTCGCAAGAGAGCTGCAGGAGCCAGCCTTGGCTCGCTGCAGGAGCCGCTGCTCCTCTGCTAAGCCCGGGCTGTAAGGCGGCTGCCTGCTGCCAGGAATGGATGAAAACCTTGGGAGGGCAATCTGCACAGCAGGAAGACTTACAGCCCCTGCCACAAAATATAGAGGGATGTTCTGCTACCCAAAGGAACCAGGCTCTGCAGGTGCTGCCAGCTGTGTCTGTGGAAGTGGATCCTTCAGACTCTGCACAGGTCTCTGCTGCTTGCTGCCCTCCATCTGGTTGTGCTGCTCCTGTTCCTGTGCTGTTTATGAGCTCTCAGCAGGCAAACACTGGTGTGACATTTTTTTCCTAAATCTCATTCCCATACAAGCCCTGACAGAGTGAGAAAAGATTTTTTTTTTAAAAAACACCATGCTGTTAAACCCAAACAAACACCTCTGAACAGTGAAATGCCCTGTCATTATTTCATGATTAATCATATGGCTTCTCCTGGCACAGTGGATGACACCAATGCTGGCATCAACTCAGTGTGGGCTGTGCCTTGACATCAGCACCAGCATTTCACTGTCATCTCCCTCCCATTCCAGCACCCTTGAAAAGCACTGCTGGGAAGGGGAACGTGATCAGCTGTATTTCTGATGCACATTCAAAGGCATTTCTGTATGCTGTGTCTCCACAGAGCTGGGACAACCTGACATAATTATTGTGCCACATAAACCCTTTCCTAAACAACACGGCTGCTGTCAGAAAGGTCCTTGATAGGCACTCACTGATGGATTTTAAAAATAATTGGTTCATATTTTCACAGGTGCTGAGCTTGTAATCCCAGTCATTTCACTACAGGGTAGGGTGGAATGAATTAAGAAAGTGCCAAGGCATCACCAAGGTAAAGCAGATCACCTGCTTCTGAACTTGAAGAAAGAAAACAGACAAGTTCTCCTGTTCCTGCTTAATTAACATCTCATTTGCATTTGGTTATGCAGCTGCTCAGCTGCACTCAAAAAATGTGCAGCTCTGAGATATGGGAGACCCTGAAAACAGCATTTGGGTAAAGATTCCACCTTCCCCATTGTGTGGCCACAGGCTGTGCTAAGCCAAATGACTGGTCAGACTGAGACCCATGTGCTGGGAAGATTTGTGGTTTAATGGGCATAGCAGTGGCTTCAAAAGGGAAAATACATTATTTAATACATGATTTATCCCCTTGTACTGAATCCTAAAGTGCCTTCCCTTGTGCAAGGTGAGTGCCTGAGCAATGTTTAGTGGAAAAGAAACCCAACAGAGTCTTATCCCTGTTTTAAGATTTGGTCCCCTTGTGACTGTCATTCAGATAAGGACATTGTCCCTAGGAAATACAAATTTTTTTCATTCCTAAAAATTGCTCATCACATTTGATTTAGTTGAAATTGCCCTTTGGGGGCACACAGATGACTCACTAGTACAAAGTCAGCTTGACCTCAACACTGCCTTAAAAAGAAGGGTGCAAAGCAACATCCCTTCAGGCCTGTAGAAAACAAGTTTCTTGCTGATGTTAAACCCTTTGCACCAAGGTTTTGCAGCACCAGGATCTGCTTGGGCTCCATTTTAGTCTTATACTGGTCTTCTGAGTGATTACAGATTATGGTGTAAGAGCACTTTGGCCTTTCTGAACTTGTTGGGTGGCATTTATAGTGCCTCTTGACCTCATTTTCTAGAGGAGGCAAAGAGCACAGGAAGAGGCTAGGAGAGCTGCAACAGATAGCTTCTGGGACAAAAAAAAAAAAAAAAAAAAAAAAAAAGGTGGTCTGGAAGAGAGGTGAGAGGCAGAAATCCTCCAGCAATATCCAGGGATCCCTGCAGCTGTGTGCTGAAATGTGAAGAACAGAAAAATGGATTGATGGGGAATAAGAGTCTTCCAAGGACTGACATCCTGATTTCTGAGCTACCTGTCCAAGCCACTCAAAACCCAAGAAATTTTCAGGTAATCTGTGCATTTAGTAAATCAGCTGAGTCAGATAAGAAATTTAAGGACTTTATCAGCTTTCCATCTGTAGGCTACTGGTAGGAGCAGCTAAGTTCCTTATAGAAATAAAAGTATAAAGCAGTAAATGTTCCACCCTAAGTATATGATTTTATGAAACAGAGGAAAGGTACATTAAAGTGGTTTTGGAGTGAATCTCATCACAGGCTGTTCCTACCAGTGAGTCCAAAGGTGGGCCACAAAGACTATCAGAGTTCTGGGGCACCTTTCCTGTGTGGACAGGCTGAGAGAGTTGGGGATATTCAGTCTGCAAAAGAGAAATCTCCTGGAGCTATTATTGTGTCCTTTCAGCATCAAAAGCAGCCTACAGGAAAGCTGGAGAGGAATTTTTTAATATGAGTGTGTGATACATGATGTGATAAGGGGGGATTGCTTTAAACTGAAAGAAGGTAGGTTTAGATTGGATATGAGGAAGAAATTTTTTATAATAGGGTAATGAAAAACTAGTTTTTTTCTGTCAGGTTGCCAGAGAGGTGGTAGGTGCCCATCCCTGGAAACATTCAATGTCAGCACAGACAAGGCTCTGAGCAACTTGACTTATTTGAAAATGCCCCTGCTCATGGCAAGGGGATTGGACTAGATGACCATTAAAGGTCCCTTCCAACCCAAACCATTCTACAATTCTGTGGTTCTATGACTGTTCCAGTAAGAGGTAGCATGAAGCAAGGGGTCAAGGGAAAAAATCTGGGAGCATAAAAAAGTGAAGGATCATGCTGATGAGTCCAAGACTTCATCCTGGAGGCAAAATTAGGAGCTTTCATGTTAAAAACTGCAGTGAATCTTGGACAGAAAGTAGGGATGGTTTTGCTCATTTAATAAAATGGGATTTTGTATATTCATAGAATCACAGACTTACTTATTTGGGTTGGAAGGGACTTAAAACACCCTAAAATCTAGTTCAAACACCCCTTCCATGGGCAGGGACATCTTCCATTAGACATTGTTCAGAGTCCCATCCAAACTGGTCTTGGACACTTCCAGGAATGGAGCATCTATAACTTCTTTAAAAAAGAAAAGTCAAAAATCTATGTCTATTATCTCTCCTCCTTAAAGAGACAAAAAGCAGTTTGAATTCTCCAGTCCATATGGACTTTGAAAGGCTGAAGTTACTTTTCTTACTTACAACAATTCTTTGAGCTATTAATTAAAATGATACAAAGCACTTGGAACCTCATATTAATGACACAGTATCTGTGCATTTTATCAACATGATTTATTGCAATTCTGGACATTAGAAAGTGAAATTTCTCTGCACATTTTTGTCCTACATTTCTGAAGCACTGCTCTGTTTTCTCTCTCAGTTTAAAACCATGATCAAGTTTAACTTTTCACGTTTACATCCCTGTTCAGCACCATCCTCATGCATTAACTGTCAACACCAGGTTCCAGCAGTTTCAGAAACCAGTGGTGCCAATGTCTCACAGTCCTCTATCAGAAGCAGTTAGTCACTTTGGTGAAATCTGTCAAGGAGCCTTCCTTCTAAATATATATGCACTGTTATTTCCTTCAACAAACTTCCTGTGTAGTAAGGTGGTGTTCAGTCTGTAAAAGAGAAAGTTCCAGGGAGACCTTACTGTGCCCTTTCAGTATCAGAAGATGCTACAAGAAAGCTGGGGTTGCACAGGGACAAGACAGAGTCATGACAAAGTAGCCCCCATAAAGCAAAGCAAGCCTGAACCCATCATGCAGAATGTGATGCTTTTTTTGAGTAATGTAGGATCGCTGAACTTTGCTTATGCAAACAGTTGAGGGCAGGTGCAGCTACTTGTGGGGACAGGCAAGGCTCAGCACACTGATTAAGGATCTGCCAGCCCTAGAGCATTGGAGACTTGCCTTCCCAAGCAGAAGGCTGGGTCAGAGCATGAAGACAAAAATTCTTGCAACCTAACTGACAAAAGTGAGAGTCAGCTCCCATGTCTTCATCTATTACATTCCCTTCAATTATCAGGAAAGGGGGACCAAGCATCACAGTGAAAACTTTCTTCCATGATTCCTGCCCAGACATGCTCTTCTCCACTGACTCCAGAGAGACTCTAAAGTTTTCAAGCTCTCTGAAGGCCATCAATTGAATCCTACAGTTCTCATCTTCCTAGCTATCCTGGTTTGGAAAAAAAGTGTCTGCCAGGAAAAGCTGCACCCTCCCTTGGAATGGAGAATGTAAACCCTCTCCCTCTGAATTATTATAATTTTGAAATTAAAGGGATTTCAGGCAAAGATATGGGAATAGAAATTATAGTTCTTTACTAGGAATATCAAACAAACAAACAAAAAAGTAAGAGTACAAAAAAGTAAACAAAGAAAGAAAACACTGACAGAGTCAGAATACAACCTGACACCCTGTTGGTCAGGGTGTTGGTAGCAGTCCAATTAAATCCTCATGGAGTCACAGATGTGGTTCTGATGGAGCAGAGATGATTCTGTAGAAGGGTGTAGTTTTCCTCTGAGTCCAGTCTTCCTCCGGAAATCCAGTGGAAAACAGGCTGTTGTGGTGTTCTGAATCTCAGGTTTTATCCAGGTAGGAATGCTTGGCTCCTCCCACTGGGTGGAGCAACTCACAATGGGATGATGTAATTGTATCAGTCATTGGTGAGCCTTAATGGCCCATTAACAGATGATATCCCCCAGAGGGAGGATGGGTCATGGAAGAGATAAACACCTCCCTAACCAGTTTCAACAGATGGCAATAGAATACATATTTTTTGTTACATCTTGCATTACAACCCAAGAAACCATCCTGGTTAGCAAATGCAAATATCTCACCGTGCAGAACTCCAAGGTAATTCCTTCAGAAGGTTTGAACGTCCCAAATACGAACCTTGCTACCCACCAATGCAGCAAAATGGTACAGGGAGGATCACTGGGAGACCACATGGGATTGCACCATTTTCCTCCTGATTCTGCTGAGGCACTTTGTTCATGTTGGACACACTCAGAGAAACATCTCCACTAAATACATTGGTCAGGCTGCCCATGACTTGACACATCAGTTAAAATGCTTAAATGAGGTCCCTTCCCATCACCCATTGCACACAAAACAAGACCCAAAACATTTACTGGGCAAATACAGAAACTAAGTCTTCTTCATCTCTTCCTTCACAGGTTTTATGATAATTTTCAAGTGTTTTTCTGAATGCATAAATCTATCTTTGTTGAAAAGTAGAACTGACAATATGGAAAGCAACTCTTCTCCCAACAGAGATAATAATATGTGAAAATGTCATTACGAACCAGTTTCATATATAGTATCTAGATCTAGGAATTATAAAAGTGTCGCAATTTACCAGCTGCTATGGATCAATGCAAAGATGTAGCTGACAAGAACTACAGTTACAAGCTGACATTGGAGTTCATTTGAGGACAAACCTGCTTTTCCAATTTATGCAAGGAAAAGAAGAATGACAAGGGCATAGAAAGAAGAAAAAAGCACAGCACAAAGCCATAATGACCAAAAGTCACTGTTCTTTTCAGGTGACCTTTTTAGAAGATAAACACAAGATTAAAGATTGCCTAAATGAGAGCAACAGACTAGGTAATTTTTTCACTTCTTATATCTCCTCCTGTGTAGTTGAAGGACAAGTTGCTGTCCCAAAGTTTGGATTAGCACCTGTAAATTGTGAGCATTCTGCAAGCAATGAGAGAGGCAGTTCTTGGCAGCCCTGACCCCGGATCTGCTGTGATCTGAGCCTGGTTTGTCATCTCCTGCAGCGACTTTACTGCCTCCCTGGAGCAGTCCAGTGATATGCCTGGATATTTTTAGAGCATCTATGGTGACAATCATTCTGTTTTCCTAAAGACTGAAAAAAAAAAAAAAAAAGAAAAGACAGACTTCATAGTTAGAACAGGCTGAGGCTGGCTGAGGGTCCTCAAAAAGAAATCATTTTTTCCTCCCCCTGTGATGAAAGTCAACCATGAATCCTCCTATTTCTTCCTCTCATTGCTAGCAAGGATCATTTCAACCCCCAGCTGCAGTCTCTGTTTTTGTCAAGACTTAGCCTGAAGAGACATAAAAGAATCAGCATCTGATAACCTGAAGGAACCTGGGATGGGTGGGATGGAATCCGTATATCCACACTGAGAGTCATAGCAACAGCCTCGGCCACAGTGCAGCTGCCACTGCCAGAATGGAGCAGGATGCCCTTCAACCCCGCTCTGTCCTCACTAAAGTCATCCCTGAGAAGAAGCAGAAATAATGCACCAGCCAAAGAAGTTTGCAGGTGACTGTTCTTCCAGTTCCCATTCAAGTAAAAGGAGGCATTAATCAAAATTGGAAAATGAATGTTCAAACAGTAAGGTTTTCATAGACCACATGCAATTGAGCTGGTTTCCCTGCAATGCAGCAAGTTCTTAAGGTAAAGTGCACAAGCAATTGTTGACCAAAGTCTTGATGCTCAAGTTGCCCTAAACTGACTGAAGAACTTGGAAGAGCCAATTAACATCTGTTAAAGTATTTTAAAATATTTGTCTATGAGAGACCAGGATGACAGCTGATGGAGGACAGGGATTATCAGTTGACTGCTTGGAACCAAAACATTCCTCTGAAATATTAAAAATAGCCCTTTTAAGAAATAGCTAGCATTTTATGGAGTCTGCTTTACGAAAGACTGACTGAAAGGACTGAACCACATTTGCCAGCTTCTTACATGGTTTGACAAACTATTGTGGTAGCCTCATGGGATGTAACATGACTGACACAGTGGCTGGATGACATAGCTTCAGCCTTGAATGTTTTACAGGCCTGTGGCTTGCTGCATAGCCACTTTCCTCCTGGGATATATGTCAGATGACATAGCAGTGGGAGAGTTTAAACAAAAATTGGTGGAGCTTGGTCCCTGCACTCTGTTGACAGGAATTATCCTGCTGCTTTATCAGGACACACATTCAGAAATAAGAGTTTCTTTTCACCTCCAATGCCATCAAGACATTGTGCCCTATATCCTTGCCACACCACTAAGAAGAATGGGAAAAATTAAGTGGAAAATGGTGTATCAAGGCAGGCCCCTGGTACCTGGAAGACTTTTCCCTGGCAGTCAGTCCCCATCACAGAGTCAGGCTTTCTCTCACACAGTCCTGCCTGCTCCAGGCATTTACACACATTGCTGCTCCCTTCAGCAAATGCTTGTTTAGCCTGGAGGCCAAAAGTTACTGGCTCTGCCTGAGGACAACCCAACCCTGTCTTTTTCACACTTCATCCCTGTGCCACGGGCTTACAGGGAGTGGCCTTAAGCCAGTCACTCAGCATTTCCCCTAATTTCTTGGCTGGAGGTGTGAGGCAAGAAGGGTGTTATCAATCAATTGCCAGTTAATTGTAGCTTTAAACAGTCAGGCTCATAATGCTTTCTATTTCAGACAGCTCAGCAAGAAAGAATAAGCTATTTCCAGAGCTGAAGGCTCTCAGTACTAGCTCCTTGTCTAGAAAGTGCTTACCTTTACACCAAAAGTTCTCATTTCTCTGTAGCCTACACTGCCCAGATGCTGGATGCTGAGCCCATGAAAAAAGGAAAAAAACCTCTTTTTTTTTCAGTCTCTGGTCTTCAGTCCTTTCCCACCAACACAGTATGAGCTCATGTATTTGGGGTCTAATTGCATGATACCCACACATTTCCAGAAGTCTCTCTTGGGCACGGGCTGCTATTCTAACAGCATTGCCTTCCCAAATAAACCACACACAGAACATCTTGTTTGCTGTTTCTAGCAGCAGCCAAGAGCTTTATGACTGTCTGTTCTGCCTGAGGGCAGCCCATGCCTATCACATCTTGGCCAAGCTACTCCAGAATATCTCTTAATTAGTTTGCTGAGATTCAGGGACAGGTGAGCTTTAAAAAGTGTGCTATGACTCAACACATGAGTACCAAAAATCTCATTTAACCATCTGTTCCCAAGTGCAAAGTTCAAGGTGGTGCTTCTGCAGATGTTCTGCACTCTTCTGCTACTGTAAAACTTCACAGCTCTATTGAAATTAAACTTCAATAACCCTTTCAGAAGAGTTATGGTCTAATGTTATTTAAAAAATCCTTACAGTATAATGCTAATAAATTTTATTCCTGACTCTCTCACTGACTTGTTTATTAAAGAAACCTATTTCACCTTTTCTTCATCGTCCCCATCTGAAAACAGGTTAAGTAATTTTAAGAATCTTTATTTTTCAAAGTGCTTTCAAGCTTGGAGACAATTCCTCATAAAATATTTAAACATTGCTATGACCTTGGCCTACCTTGAAGGATTGTATTAAGCCAAGGACCTCTTTTGAAGACAATATTGTTGCTAAGATGGGTCAAAATAGGCACTTTTTTTTCAAGAAGGCTACCAGGTAACCTCTCTTCTCATAATTTCTGCCTTGTGCAACTAAAAAGAAGTTAAATAAACACATAAGAGAAACTGCACAATGAAACAGAGAGTATTTTTGACTGGATCTGATCACATTTATTCCTTTTGAACTCAGTAGTGCTGCATGCCAGAAAACTTCCATTCATTGTAGCCAATTCAGAGGTTCTCTGGCATTGAAGTAAATAGCAAAGCAAATGTAAGACAATGTTTAATAAATGGCACACTGACAAGCCTGAGTCAATTTTTCTTTATATAAAGCAATACTGAGTTATTCTATTATTTTTCCTAATGTTTTCCTTCCTTTCTGACCCTTGTTTCCCACTGCTGGTTTACAGCAATTTAATAATCGCTGGGCCAGTTTAAAACTGATCTTTTAAAGCCTTTTTAAAGTCTATATCTTGATGATAAATAGTAAGGGCAATATGATCTCTCTTTGTGTTCCACATTGCACATGAAAGAGCTTCCTGGAGGCACTACATGAGGGAGACCACACTCACATCCAAGGAAAATATAAGCCAGAATTGTCTGTGAGGCTCTTTAGCAGTGCAACACTTAGGTTTACAAATAGGAGAGTAGTTGTTTATATATAAGTATATAGGGGGAAGCAAAGTTTGGGGAAGAGGCTAAATCTTCTCTCAGACCAGCTGATAAGGTCAGAGCAGGGCTGAGCTTCGTCAGTTTGCTTAGACCAGGTGCAAATATTGTTTGCTTCTACCAAGGCACAGACACTTAAAACAGACCTGCAGAGCACCAGGCCCAGACTGGCTCGTGGCTCACATTACCCCACAGGTAGGACACAGGTAACATCACAGGCAGGATGTCCCAGCACTCTCCTCATCAGACTTTCCACATCCACCTCTCCCAGTGAACAGGACCATGCAGAATGAACAACTTCCCCAGTGTGGGACAGGGGCCCAAGCCTGTGTCACGGCTGCTGATGTGCCATGAAAAATGAAAGCTGTGTTTAGAAAAGTCCTGGCTGTGAAAACTTGGCAATGACCATGAGCCCTGGCTATGAGCAAACTTTTATCATGGGGACTCCTCAATAGGGGGAGTGGGTTACACAGATCTTGTGTGTAATGCTAAACTCTGAGATGTCCAGCATGGACAGGACTAGAATCACAATGTAGAGCCTAACAGAAATAGAATACCTGTAATTTAACTGAGCTTTCAATGTGCTTTTGAAACAACAGTAAGGACACTTGTATGTGTGGACACATACAGAATTGTGATTTGCGTGGTTAATTATAAGAACAACCTGTAACACCAATTGGCAACATAACACAATGAAATGGGCAATGAGTAAGAGAAGTCAAAGCTGACAGCCTTTGTGCTTTGTCATTTTGTCTTATGCCTGCTTCATGGGTGTTTTCTGACCAGCTGTATGCAAGTACTCTATTGCTTGTCAGATGGAATAAATAAAACAGAGACATCATAACAGCACAGATAATCACAGTGAGAAGGGTCAAAGCCCCTGGCTGAAGAAGACCATGGAGGCTGGCAGAACACACAACACTAGAAGAAGGCCCAAGCCAAGCATCACATAACCCAGCATATTGTCCAAGTCCCACGGTACAGTGCATAACGTCTGGTGCACTTGGAGATAAGATTTGGATCATTGTGAGGTCTGACAAATGAGTTATGCCTGTGTATAAAGCATCTATGGTTTTCCTCAGCTATGTTGTACATTGAAGCTTTGGGGGCTTTAGTTTAATCAAAGCTGCTGGAATCAGAGCTGCATTACTGAGAGGCAGAAGACATCTCTTTTCCACTACTGGGTGGAAGAGTTTTCTGACTGGGTGGTCTTTGGAGCTGACCATTGCTGGAAAATACAGCTCTAACTAGACTGAGACTGCATTGCCCATCAACATTATCTGTGGCTTAGAGAAAGGTACAAGGGATCTCCTTAAGTAAAGAGAGGCATTAGGAACAACTCAGCTGTTTCATCATTCTCTCCCACCCAAGAAAGGCATCATGTTGGGACATCCTTTCTCCTTTAATCCATAATCCATCTGAATTCCAGTCTTCTGGGACTAATGAAAACATTGCATGACCCTTTGCACAGTGTTTGCTGATAGGAAAAGACGATTATGATAAGGACACTGAATTACTCCACCACACCTCAAAATGGTAGGTGGAAGATCAACATCTCTACCCCACTTCCTGTGTGAGACATTGGCCTGCACAGGCATCTAAATGTGCCACTCCCTCTCAGGTCTTTGTTATGGCTGCCAGCCAGGTGTCAACTATGACAAAAGAATTAAAGTGTTCAGCAAAACTTCACCTAACTTTCTGTCCAGTAATCATAGGCTATCTCAGAATGCCAGCAAGATGGCCACTGATGTCACTAGATTTCCTCTGTGACACTATTTTCTATTGAAACAAGCTAGGAAGAAAATTATTTACAATATTAACAGGACTTATGCACCACTAACCAAAATTTTCAGAGTGTTTTGCGAACATGAATTAATTAATCTGCACAGTGGAAACAAAAGTGATGTGACTTTGACTACTGTCCCCTTTAGTTTAAAGCAAGAGGGTACAACTTGGTTTTGTATAAATTTGTTTCTGGGTCAAGCCTTGCATACTTTGCCAGCATTAGCAATAGTTAGAGAAAGGGGAAAATATGGAAGAATGGAAGAGTGTGGATTAAAAATTGCTTTCAAAAATTTCCTTGAAATAGAAGCCTTACAAGGGTGTCTTCAGAATTCATTAAATAGAAATAACATTTTAGCAAGTTTAGATCAATACTGCCCAGTCATGAAGGATTTTCATCAATGCTGTGCTGGAATGGAAAGTCATCATAAAAATCTAGATGAGTTCAATTTCACAACATGCTGCGGTTTTCCCCTGGGAGCAGCTTACTGGCTCTGCTGCCTTCTCCAGGCCACAGCGAAAGTTCGTGGGTACCTCAGTCTGGCTAGCTGGAAGCGTGGTGAAGCCTTTGGAAATGAAAGAGCGGACCCCTTCCGTGGGTGGCAAGGATGTTTATTGCTGGATCTTCATGTGGAAAAGGGCGGAGGCTGGCCTATGCATCGCTCTTAAGTACCTCAGAACATAGCTCGAGGCCACAGAGGGCTTTGATCAATGACCAGGGAGGGGCTGGGTGTTCTAGAAAGGGTTGGTTGTCAGGACAATGAAAAGGGGGCAGGTGTCTGAGCATCTATGCAGGTTGATTGACAAGGGGGGTCAGGGGAGGAGTTTGGGAAGGAACAGGCTGGGCACATACAAACTTGATACATGTAACTGAAAGGTTTAAACATGCACTGCAACAACAACAGATGAAAATTGAAACTCAGAGCTAGACCTCAGAGTCAGAAGATCCAAATTCTGATCTAGACTGTAACGCAACAAATTGCTTGAAACCTTCATATTTCTATATAACTCCTTATGACTTTTCCCCTTAATACCTAAGATGGTATCAGTGAAGGTGAATGATGGTGTCTAAATGGGTTCTTGTCCCTCAGAAGAGTGTGACCACTGAAGCTGTTTTGCCTGTATTACTGAACTCAAGAAACGACTACCAAATTTTTGGTTTGGTTTCAGCATAAACACATATTAGAAATTTATTTTCTAATGTTACTTTGGACTTTCTCTAAAATAAGCTCCAAACAGTCAAGATGTGGAGAAGATCAAGGACTCACAGGCTAGGTGTGGGTGCAGGGCAATGCTGTGTACCAGGGGCACACTGCATCTCTGAGGAAAGAGTGGGTGCACTTTATATCATTAGACAAAGATTACTAACTTCTTAATGACTATCATAGAGAAAAATACTGACATCACATGTGGCTCCTTTGGATCCTTCCTAATTGCCAGCTCATGGTTACAAGCCCGACGTTTTAATCCTCTCTTCTGTACTGCACTATCCCATTCCTTTCATTCTAACAAGGTTTATGGAAATTATTACTTGGATTTGTAAGATTTTGCTGTTCTCCTAAACTTTCAATTTAACTTCTTCCAGGACCACTTTTTTTTAGTCCCAACCCAACAGCTGCAGTAAGGTGTTTACTGAGACAGAAGAAGCTGCACCATGCAAACCATATCTAAAAAGTCTCAAGAAATGGGTCTATGCAGTTTTTATCCCTATGGGCTAAAGTCAGTTCCTTCCTTGGTGTTGCACCACAGTCATTCCATCCCTTTTCAGGGGACATCAGTGCATCCTGACAATGCATGCAGACAGCATGGATGGGTGAATTAATTTCATCACTTGATCAGGCATTCATGGTGGTAGAAGACCAGAAGGACCTTTTTGCACTAAGGAAAAGTATTTATACTTACATCATCTGTGGAAAATTGTGCTCTAATCCTCTTAAACATTCAGTGAAGAAGATCCCACAAAGTCTGCATACTGTTTGTGCTATGCATCTTTCGTATTTTTAAATATTTTCCTAGTGTGTAATTTGCATTTTCCTTGATGATTAAATTGATTAATGTGAACTGATATTTTCCTATCTTACAACAAGTACAAATGATGACATTCTCATTGGCCTCATCACACCATTTTTCAGACTAAATATGATTAAATCTGTTCTTCTCTAGATTAATACTCTTTTGACAGCCTCTTCAAAATTATTTTCTGTCTATTTCATTTGGATTATTTTCCTTATGCCTATATATTTATTTTAAAATTATTCTGCTTATTTTTAAAGTTACACTTCTCTGGTCTTACATCCAAAACCTTGCACAATACCTCACAGAAGAAAATGTTTGTAACAATGCCCCTTTATAATGTTATTTCAGATTGTGATCCCCAATATTCACCATTCTCTTTTTGGCAGTGTTAGCAAAACAAACACTAACCACCTTGGTTTTGTCCATCTTTCCAAAGTACAGCACTTGGGTCCTGACTTTCATGGAATTTCATCTGACCACCTTCAGACATTCTCTCCAATTCAAATCTAGTTTCAAAGCTACCAAGACTTCACAGCTCAATTCCATCCAGGGGTCTCTTCAGCTGTCCTGAGCATGTTGCCTCTTCCTCATGAAAATCACTCACAAAATAATGTCCAGCTCAGCAGAGCGGACTCGACCCCTCTGAACCTCCCTCTGCCACTGTAAAAATCTCTTTCTCTGTAGATCCTCAAAACATGTTTACATCCACTGCCTTCATTTAGACCCTGCTCTATAACCTAGGACCCTCTTAATCAAGGTGGAAATGATGGAGAAATGACTAACACAACCCATCATTTGTCCTGCTGAACTCCTGTGTCAGTGAACTTTGGCTCTCAGGCACCTAAACTCTATTCTCCTAATGTACGTGCCAGAGTCAACTGGGAGATCATCAATAGCATCACTAAAGCTGGATCTGTTATTTATTAAACAGACCTCATCTTCTGTGTCCACATAATTTTCCAATTCTCCTTCAAAAAAGAAAATTAAATTAGTTTGGCCCAATTTGCTATTGACATGGCTGCACTCATTGCTTTTCATGACTCAGCCTTAAGTGGAAGGAAGCACCTTAGGAATATTTTATTATTCTACAAACCTGAAGAAACTGATTATTTGGTAATCTTTTCCTGTGTCTACCTAGGTAACAAAGTTAAAGTAGCTGATCTTGAAATCCCTGATCTGATGTGTGCTTTCCTTCTGTCCCCTGAGACCACAGTGCCCTTGCTGAGTTCTCAAAGATAATCATGGATAACTCAGGGCTGTCTTGGATATTCCTTAAATTCGCTCAATTTTATCAGGTCCTGCTGAGCTGACAGCATCTATTTTATATAAATAATTACTGACTTTTGGTTCCCTCCCTGACCTCATTTGCATTTCAATCTCTTTGTTAAAATTAATTTTGTCATGTATCTAGGAATAAGTAATATTTTTGGAGGAGAAGAGTGAAGCAAGGATGACAATTATCTTCAGTCTTCTGTGCAGTCTTCTCCCAGTTTTTTGTTCTTCCCATTGATGGTGGGGTGCAACACAATCTCTTTTCCTTCTTTATATTTCAAATGTATTCACAGAACATTTTCTCATCAGCTTGGTGATTTTAAGTGCTGGATTAGAACTTGGACCTTTTGTGTTGAATTTTTACTTTGGGAAAGATTTAAAGAGGAATAGGGAAAGAGTCAAAGGAGAAATCCAGTGAGAAACTGAAGTAAAAAGAAAGAGCAGGGCAGGAAAGGTACAGAGTTGGAACATACTATTAAATAAAATACCATTTCTGTAAATGCGGTCATATTTTATCACACTCAGTTTAAAGATTTATTCTGTATGTGAAAATAAAAAATATTAATCTAGGAAAACTGTACTGGTGTTTTAGAATTATTTGAATATCTGGGCACACATGAAGGGTGAGAGAATCTGTGAATTTGAGTCACTCTGTCATCTTAAAAATTGGTTGTTGTGCTTTCCCAAAGCACCACCACATGAGTCACCCAGGCCATTGTCAGCTCACTCCATTTTTACTGCACAGCAGTAAAGGTCACTTTTCAATCAGACTGGATGCTGGCAGTGGCCCTCTGGTACCCAGCACACCTGTCTAGGCCAGTCTCTTTCAGAAGATCACCCACAAAGACACAGCTGATAGAATTGGGTCATTGTTTCACCCAGTCTTGAAGATTTGGAGGGTATCCTAGCAACACCCCACCGACCTCACAGGTGCCGAGCTGGCACCACGTCCTCTTCCAAAGGGAAAAGGAGCAGGTTCGCTGCTGATGCCTCCAAGCAGGGAACAGGAGTAGGTTCATTGAGCTCACACAGCTCAGGAGAGCCATTAATACAAGGACTCTGTTATTTCCCCTGTGTGGGAATGGGTTGCTATTCACTGTGTCTGGAGGTATTGCATGGCAGGCGTCACCTTAAAGATGCTGGACTTCAGTGACAGGCTGGTCTTTGACCGCTTGGCACTGGCAGAAGAGATCTGATCTGCTGATTCTACCAGAAAGTCTGTTACCCCTGGAGAATGAATGAATGAATAATCTGGTAGAGAATTATCCCTCATCTGTCTCCTTAAGTGTTCCCTCTCTTTTACCTGTGTGCCCCGGGAAAAGATATCTGGCTGCCAGGCTGTGAAAATGTGAGGGTACCTAAGCATGCACATTGTAGCACCCTTGAATGGCTTTAGATCTTTGAACTGACTTGGCATTTCAAAGTTGTACTACAATATTGAATTTTAGGTACCTGGGAGAGGCCTAGCAGGCCATTCTTTCCACACAGCAGACATGGAGAACAAATCCAGTGCAGATCACATTTAGAGTAAAGCTGTCAAATGTTTGGTAGCTGGTAAGTGGGAGCTCAGCCTATTCCATTAATTAATTTTCTTTGATATAATTTTTCCCCTAGGGTGCTTTTCCAATTTAAAGCTATGACCCTTAGCTTTACACTTTGATATCAACTATGACTACTAAATGGCCTGAGCATATTGGGTGATTTAGATACAAGGCAAAAGGGACAGATCCAGGTCTAAGGAGTTAATGATTTTAAACGGTGTGACCAGAGAGGAAGTGGGAGGGAGGGAAGGAAGGAAATTTAATGGGCTCTCTTTTAGCAATTCCTCTTAATCTACATTTTTGTCCCTAAAATGCATTGGGGTTTTGCAACAGTTTCTCTTTTTAATAATCAAAGTGATGAACAACTGGTGAAATAAGGTGCTTTTTAGTGCTCTGACAGCATTAATCACTGACATAACTAACTCAAGGCCATAGTGCTGTCACAGCAGATCTATAAATCAAGAAGAAAATTGTGTTCCAGGTCTCCCCAGAAGTATATATGCAATGCAAGATCCATTTGATGACCTCTTACGGAATCTGGTAGAGAGAAGATTGGATTATTTTATCTGTGTTGCTTTTTAGTCTTAATATTTTCTTTTTCTGATTTCAATCATGTTCCAGGAAAACATCTCTATTTCAGAGAGCACTTAGCCATATGCTTAATCGGCAAAATGACTTGCTTAAATCCTGTGAAACTCCTCAGTGACACAAGTACATGCAAAGCAGTTCATCTGAATTTGATTTACATAAAAGTCAGAATTTACCACGCCAGTAAAAGCGCTCCTAATTTATTTCTTTTTCCTGCATCATCATTAAAGATGATGTGATCATTAAGGGCAGCCTAAGTTTGCATTTGTAACTTTGGCTCACGTCTGCCCAGTCCAGATCCTGTGAGTTCTGGAAAGACAGTGTTTGGATGCTTACATAACTCCTCAGCTTTGATGTGGTTCAGTTTATTTATAACAGCAAGCTCTTGTGAATAATAATTCCTGTTTCAAAGAGTTCATAGTCAGCTTCAAGTTCTTGACCCCACTCTGCTCCCCTTCCAGAAGAGCAGTCTGGTTATCAGTGCACTTCCTACCACCCGTGGGGGAGCGTGCACTGGGACAATACCTCCAGTTTGATTCCAGCTGGGCAAAGCTCAGGACAATGCCATCAATCAGTGAATTAATTCACTGGATTGTCAACATTTTCAGACATGATTTTGATATTCAGTTTGAGCCTTTTGTCCTCTACTGTATATTTTTAGAGACTCTTGCCACTGGCATTGGTGAAATATTTACAGATGAATTCTTTGACTTTTGATGTCATCCAAATGCTCTAGGTGGCAATTAAAACCCAAAATAGAGCAGTGACAAATTCAGAGTTGTGAAAAAATTTCTTTGCTCAAGACAATGTTTTCACTTCAATCTATTCACTGAATTTCTATTGACAAGTACAGGAAATTTGCCCAAGGGCCCTTGAAGAAAGACGAAACATTTTGCCAGTACTGCATAAGGATTCTAAAGGCATTGTGTCCACCAACCTGATCTGACTTTCTGTCCTAAGAGAAAGGCACCAAGCACTCAGAAAAAAAAATTTGTGAAGGAAAAAATTCAAAGCCTTTTGACTTGTGGTTATAAAAATAACATTTGGGGGGTCTGAAGACTCATCAAGGAATATAGCTTATGTTTGTGGTTTAATTGGAATTTTACATTGCTAACTAACATATCAGAATTGATATTCAGCTACACTGTGGCCCTTTGACTTTCTGTCTGGTGTGGAAAATCACATGTGGAGCCTTTTGTGGGACAATTAGCTCATCATTTCATCTTTCCAAGGGGGTACCTCATCTTTTCTTCCTAGGTCAGTAATTTCAGGCTCCTAATCATTTTTATTGCTCTCCTGAATGCATTCTAATTTCCAGTAGTTAGGACTTAATGCAACATGCCCAGTGCAGTCACAGCAAAGCCTCTAAGAGCTAAAAAGGACTTCACTTATCTCTTTTGTCTTTAACTGCAATTATGTATTGCTTTATTTGCTGGTAATATCAAAATGACAAATTATATATTCCCCGTCATGGTAATGAATGTGCTCAAGCTATTTTCCACACACCATACAGAGCAGCTAGCATTTTTCTGACATACATTGTGTTACCTTTTGTTCTGTATTTCTAGGCTGTTTCTCAGTATCTTATTTCTGTGATTTCATTAGCATGCACAGAAGCTCTAGCCCATTTTAGAGCTGTATTTATCTGCTCACAATGGATGATCACCTTGTAACAAAAATCTATCAGTTACAAGGAATTAAGGCAAAATGAGTCTGCCATCAAGGAACAAACTGAATCTGAATACAGTGCTGAGACAGCACACAGTTCACCTGGAGAAAAGAAGGTTGTGGTTGTGGTTTAACCCCAGAATATTTTTGATGGGCACTACAGAAACGCTATCCTCTTCTACAGAACATAAAAGTTTTTGGGCAGGGACAGCCTGATTAGCAGATCCTCTAGTGTTGGCCAGCCTGGTGGATTTTGCTAAATATGTATCTCTAATGGTTGAAGGTCCCACCACCCACTGCTCTCAGTGTAGTCTTTAACAATCCTTTGCATCATTTAATCTTCCCCGAGGGTGAGCCATGAAGTGGCATGTGATACCCCCTCAGAGCCACGTGTCTATGAGATTGTTTCAGAAATTAATATCATTTTCTGAGTCAATTACTTCTGGGATACCACAGCTCCCTAAAATTTTCTTTTCAAGGCCCAGCATAGTGTTTCAAGTGGTGCACAAGGCGCAGATTATGTTTCCAGTCATCCAGTGGTTGTTTTCTCCATTGTAAGAACACAGTTTTTGCTCTAGCAGGTTTTTGAGACTATTTATATATTGAATAAAATGCTTGTTGTGTGGAAGATCCTTTTGGCCAGTTCAGGTCACCTGTCCTGCCTGTGCTCCCTCATGACTCCTGTGCACCTGCTCAGACCAGCGCACAGGACACTGAAAAGTTCTTGACTCAGGGTAAGCCCTGCTCAGCCCCAGGTGGAGTGTGATAGCAGTTATTATTGTACTAAATTAAAAAGAAAGCACTGTACCAGCTACTAGGAAGAAAATTAACTCTATCCCAGCCAAAACCAGGGTGTCTTGACACATGGGTGTCAACTAGACACTCTTGAGAGGGAACAGAGAGAAATAGGCACTTTCAGGGAGAGTTTTGTCTGGTCTGCTTTTAGGCATCTACCTTGGCAGGATACACCTTAAAGATGCTGTGTCTCTTCACTGAGTAAGTGGGGCAGGACTTTACTCTGTAGGTGTCTAATGCAGGGTGAGATGAATCCTGTTTTATTTCTCTCCAATTACAGCCCCATTCAGAGTCACGTTCAGCTGCAGTAGATGCCTGATTTCAGCTAAAGCAGCTAGTTTGGCATCAGAAACTGAGGGGGGTGATAAGTGAGCTGGATCAGGATTCATTTCCTGGGATCTGTACAGACAGTAGGGAATCTCTACAACACCTAAGCACAGCTCCCAAAATAAGCTAATTACCAGCCTCTCTGTCCCACTTTCACAGTTTTATAGCTTTGATCATGGGAGCCTTTGAGGCAGATTCCTGACTCCCACATTACATATGTACAGACTCCTGCACAACAAGCCCATTTTGCCTAAGGACCCCCTGGGTGTGACTTGAGAAATAATGGTAGACTAAAATAGGATTTTCATTTTCTCTAAATATAGTTCAAGTGGCCAGGCACATTGCTGCTAGTGGATACTTGGATCGTATGATCAACCATAAACACCTTTTGTAAATATCTTCCCTGCAATACATACCACACAATTTAGTTTGCTGTTATTTATAAAAGCAAATTTCAGCTTTTGGAAGCTGAACAGCCTGAGCTGCTTCTCAGGATGAGGAGAATGACTGAAAGGAGTGGGTGCGTGTTCAAGTAAACAAGCAGCACAATACCTTCATAGAGGTGGTTTATTTTTAATTAAAGGAGGCTCTTGTAAGCAGGAGGGGCACTGTGCCTCAATATCCCTTTCTCCAATTAAGAGATCATGGCAGAGCAGCGTTCTGCAAGGTGGAGGATGTTCAAATTGAAAATGTTCATCCAGTGCTGCTCCAGTATTGCCCATCTCTCAAGGTCATCACAAATCTGCCTAAAGCCTCATTTGACAGGCACTGAAGTTGCTCAAGTCTAAGCACTGTAAGGCTCAGTGGAAATGATGAGATTTCACAAGCTATATTCAGCTTGCTAAGATATAAGCAGACACCCTCTGGGCACACTCAGGTCTCTCAAGCTGAGCAAACTAGCCCGGGAGCCAGGGTCGACTTGGCCATTCTGTGACATGTTCTCAGAATGACAGAACAAAAGCCAGCAGGTCAGAATGATGGCCATTAGACTGTTTCATTTCATCAAAAAAAGTTTTATTTCACCTTGGGCTCCAGATTCAGTAATGCTTATTTCAGGAGAAAGCAGAAATAAATAATGAGAGAAAGCATCAGGTTTTCACAAGATAAATAGTCCCAAGGGCACATGCAGGACAGAGGTCTTTTTTTTCCCATCTCCTGCAAAAGAACTGGCTTCATACTCGTTCTTTGTTCTTTTGTCCTACTTCTTGCAGCATCTTTGTTGAAACTTTAAAAAATGACACAGACCATTATTTACAATCCTGAGTTTTCCTCAGTCATCCTCAGGCATGGCTCTTCACCCCAGAAAAATGGGAGAGCTCCCTGGACTGCCCACACTGGAGACAGTGGAAGGCTTTGTTGTGACCCAAGCTTTTCTTGTCACGTCCAAAATGTTAACAGGAATTAGTCTCCACTGGAAACCCTTGCCTGCTTGAGACAGAGGACAATCCTGTGTTTAAACAATCCTTAACAATCCCTAGGAGTAGGATACTAGAAGGATCTCGTGGGACAAGTTTCATCCCTGGCTGTCACATATCATCAAGTTCCATCTATAAGCTGATCCTGTTTCAAAAAACAACAACAACAACAACAACAAACACAAAAATCCACAAACAAAAAAAATAAACAACAAAAAACCCAAACTAACAAAAAATAAAAACAACCAAAAATTTTTGTCCTTATTACTGCTACTGGAGGTTTTTCCAGAATCTCAACAATTGCTGCAACATTTAGGAGCAGCTTTCTAACTTTCAGACATTTATCTGTAAGCAGTTGGTACCTAATTTTTCTTATAATTGTATTCCTCAAATTAACTGATTTTCATCTTTCCCTGGTGTTCAGCTGCTGGTGTGTCTGCAGCTGACAGCCACACCTCTTCTCACTCATCCTTCTGCAAGATGAGACAAGCTCCCAGGTTGGTCAGACTCCTTCCAAGTGGTGAACTCTCCTTTCCCAAGTCAGCATCATGACCACTTTCTGTGACTGCTGCAGTATAAACTCATCTTTCTTTTCAAAGGGGTGAGGAGAATGCTGCAGTATTGCAGGACAACTTAACACTTTCCTGCTGGAGATTCTTCCCTTGAGACACTCCAGGGGTGCCTTTGCCTTCTTCACACCTGCACCATTGCTGTGGCTCATGTTCAGCTTTTATCTGGCTATTACACGTCCTCTCCTTAGTTACTTCCTGCTGATGAGCTCCCAGCTTATTACAGAAATCCATCTTATTACTCCCTAAATCCCTGCTACAACAAAGTATTTAGGTTTCTAATTCCTATTCAGACATCTCCTAACATCCCACTGAAATCAGTAGGAATCAACACATGCTACTCTGCTCCCACTGAAATCAGAGGGAATTAGGTTTTGTAGTACAGAGTAGACTAAAAGCCATCAGCTTTTCTCTAAAATGCTCATAATAGAAACATTATCAGCAGGAGACAAGACACCATGAACCTTAATATTTCTAATAATTACTTCAGGAGTAATAAATCAGAAGATGCTTTTAAAGACCTAGTAATGAATTTAGAAAATAAAGTAAGTATGCACACTGATTTGACAGTACTCATTCTTTTTAAGTAAAAGAACTATACCAACTGAGAAACCCTGTTTGGCAAGGGAAAAAATGTTAATACTAAACCAGAAAAGGTAAAGTACTACTAATAATGATAACAATGTAATAGCCCTAGCTTTTCTCCCTGAGCCAGAAGAGCCAAGGTGGAGCTTCATTGAAAAGAAAATTGTCCCTCCTAACCTTCTGGTCCCCTAAATCATTGTTGGTACCCCTAGTAATTTTCAGTTTCAGGAGCTCCTGTAAGTAAATCTTGAAAGACAGTGACTTCAGAGAGAGTGAACTTTGATTATTGTATTAGCCACATCACTGTTTCTGACATTTTCAAAAACTTCCATATGTTTTTCTTAGTGCTGCAGTCTAGCCTTGCCATATTGCTAAATTATTACAGGATGATACTGCTTGGGATATCACTTGAAAAAATAAGGCACAAGAATGGAAAAGTCTTTGATGGAAAATTCACAATAATTTAGGAATATGTTACTTGCAAACAAGTCAAAACCAGACAATTATTTGTTGGAAAACCTAGACTGTAGGAATATTGCTAATCATTGGGTTCTGGAAAGTAATAAAAGTGTGTGCTTTACTTCCAGCCTTCTTTATAAAAATGAAATAATGTAGTAAAGTATGAGAAAAGATTGCATTATAATGGTTACATGACAGCTCAGAAGCAAAAGCATGTCAGTTTTCTTGTAAGACAATTTGTTTCTTGGAAATTGTCCAGTCATTGTCCACAATGACTGGAATTTCTTCATACATCAAAGATAAGCTGTTGTTGCAGTAAGAAAGGGGCAACCAGGACCTCTATTTGCTTCCCTGCAGCTCATGCAGAGGCGGGAGCAGTGCAGAGCACTGAGCCCTAGGTCTGCACGCAAAACCAAACATCTATTCACCTCTCACTTAAATGAGAGAACTCATTTCCAACATAATTTCTCCTAGTAAAGGTCCAAAACGCTTCATATCATCCAGCTGTGGTGAGCTTTCCCTGACACAAGCTTTTTGGAAGGAAACTGAAGTACTTCCCTATGAGAAGACCCAAGCCAGGCACAAAGGATGACAAAGTAGTTGTGTCCCAGGAGACTTCAGGAGACATACAGAGCAGCCTGAAGATACAGCTGAAAGCTTTTTCCCACCCCTCAGGCTTTTTAAAGTAACTCAGCCCCCAGATAAGTCCAGATTTATAGTTTCAGAGGTAACTTTGTGAAGCTAGTGCTATATATTAAAGAAGCACCATGAAGAAATTTAACCCCAGGAGTGTCATTTTATATGTGTGTGTGTGTATGTGCATATATGTGTGTATATATTATGTTTTATATGTGTATATATACAAATATAAAAATGATAGAGGACAGTGAGATGCTCAGGTATTGCTTAAAGAATCAGAGAAGTTGCATGGAGGTGCAAAGATATGTTGACAGAAATACTCCCATTCTGTGGATTAACAGATGGATCCTGCAGGGTGGCACAGGCCACTGCAATCTTCCCCAAAATCTGGACTAATCTTGTGTTTCATAAGGATAACAAATCTCTTTGTAAGGACTTCAAATGAGGGAGAGTTCAGTGCCTTTACTGGTAGCTACTCAAGTACCTAATTTATCTCACAACTAGGAAACTGCCATTTTTTTCCCATTTAAAACACATCATGTCACAATATAAGAGAATACAAGGCTGGGAGAGACCCTGAGAGGCCTCTTGATTAATCTTTTTTTTCAGGTTGGGATCAGTTTTACCTAACATGTTATTGAAAATATTGTGTTCTTTAAGTCTTCTAAGGAAAGGTTTATTTCATAGTTCTCAATTAGTGTTTGAGCCTGGGCCTCTTCTGGACTTCCTTTATTTCTATATCTGTTTGGAAGGGTATCAGCTCAGTTGGATGAAATAGTTAGTTCATGAACAATCCAGTACTGTGTCCAAAGAAAGGATGACTCTCCTACAAACATACCTTTTATATATATATATATATATATATATATATCCTGCAATGACATTTGTTTTGTTTCTTTCCTATCCTTGCACCTTGATTAGGCATTATGAGACGTAATTTTCTGGATGAAAACTAAAAAAACATAGCTTT
Organism: Argya squamiceps; assembly: GCA_037834095.1. Lineage (NCBI taxonomy): Eukaryota > Metazoa > Chordata > Aves > Passeriformes > Leiothrichidae > Argya > Argya squamiceps. The sequence goes on along the minus strand of JBBMKD010000102.1, from coordinate 142,574,679 downwards.
CCAATAATTTCTCTCATAACATGTTAAAAAGCAAATATATATCAACTGCTGTATCAGAGGTGAAAGCCTCTTTTGTTATCTGATCAAGAGCTGGTGACCAGACAAGTCTAATGGCCTCATCCAGCACCAGCTATGCTCATAGCTCCATGTCAGTGAGACATTTTTTCATCCATCTATTTTTGCCCTGTTGATTCCCTTTAATGCAAGATTTTAATCAGTGTGTCAGGCAATATTAAGTGAAGCACCTTGGAGAAATCCAAAGGCACCTCCTCAGCACAGCTGTCTTAATCATCCAAACCTATAATCTTATCAAAAAGGGATAACAGACTTGTTTAACAAGATGTACATTCCATTAAAACCATTTTGCCTGGCATCAATTACCTTCTTAAGGTCCAACTCTTCATTGGCAGAGTCCTGAACTTACTGCCCCACTGTCTGGCCTGCAAGAAACATCTGACTGATGGTCTCTGGCTTCTCCCTTTTCTCTCTTACACAGGACTTAAAAAAAAAAAAAAATGTCTGAAGATACAACACTGTCTTATTTACCAGAATGAATTATCAGCTAACCACAGCAGATCTGGGTAATTCTTGCTCAGCCCTTCTTGATGCCTAGGTAAACTATTTTCTTGATTTGTTTGAAGAAATCTGGTATCAAATTCTGCCTCATATCTTCTTTTGATATGGATATTAATTTTTTTAATTCACAATATAACTTAGGCTTAGACTTTTTTGTTTTTTATCTTCAAAATATAGAACAGAAATATCTGCAGATAATTTTTTATTTTTGATTTTGTATATACTTACTGCATGATTTTACCTCTGAATTCAGTAAATAACTTATACTTGACCTTAACTTTTCTTCTCTCCCCTGAAATATTTTTTCTTATTGTTTGTAGTCCTGGCAATTGTTGCTATTCTATTAACTCTTTAGCTTTTCCTATCAATCACTTATATTTTAAAAGTTGTATCTTTTATTTGTGGTTTTTAACTCCACTTTTTTCCTCTTCTTTCCATTTAGGGAAATGCTTCTTTCATATGTGCTTTTTTCCTACAGGATGCCTTTAAAAAACCAACCAACCAACCCAAATAACTCAGTTTTCTTGTTTTGAATTTGGAAGATCATGATTTTATGAGCCTTCAGGAATATTCAGATAATGAAGTTATGGAGCTCAATAAGCTTTGCCGCTTATGTTCCCACATTCCAGACAGAGGTTTAAGGAGAAGACAGTTGTGTTGGCCAAAGAAAGACAGGCAGAAGCTGCAGCTGCTAAACATCTCGCACTTGAATATAAGCTGTACTTGAATATAAGGGATACAAAGGTGTATTCCAGCAGTCTTTCTGACCTGGAATCATATATGAACACATAATGGTTATGTGAGCTGAGATGAAGAGTGGCTTCTCATTTTCCTTTCCCCTCCAAGTTTAGAGAGCCAAAAGGATCCCCCTTTCTTCCCCAGAACCTTTCCTCTTTACAACCAAGAGGGATGTCTGTCCCATTTGCAATGTCTCTCAGGTTCTGTGTAATGAAGCTTCTTATGATGTCACCAGTTATAGTGCAGATCACTGCCAGGGGACCAGGAGACTGCCCCTCCATACCTCAGGATCAAATCTGTAGTTAAAACTTCCTCACCTTTCCCTGGAAAGTTGCTGCACTATTCTACTCTTCTTTTTTTAGGAGACCTGTCTAATTTTTCTAAGACTGTTCACCTCTGTTGGCCAATCCTAGCTACTTTCTGAGTTGTCCATTTTGAGTTGCACAGAGCTTATTTTCTTTCCCGTTTTTTGAACCTGTTCCTACTTATTGTTATCCTCTACATAAACCACAGGGAGATATCATTTCCTTTTCTCTCCTTTTCCAAGCTGTTTCTCTACTCCATGCCCCTGTGATACAAGCTACATTTCTGAGACAGAAATTGCTGGGTTGTTGTGCGTATCTGGATGTCAAAGAAGCAATATCTGTTCCTGACATATATGAAGGTGATCAGCTATTCCTCAAAAACATAATATTTCTATACCTTATAGGCAAAAACTCTCTCTTCAGGCAGGATTTTCTAATGCATGTCATGACCATTGATTTCTCTATTACGCTTCATAGTGAATTAAACTTGTCCCTAGAAAGCAAGACCACCAACCTTTCTCCCATTAATTCCCATGTAAAATCCATTAACTAAAGGATTACATTCTTCATCTGAGAAAGCCTAGAAAAATATGTTTAACAGTCAGTTTCTCACAAAGAAAATTGAAACAAACTACTGATATTTCAGACCTAAAGCAAAATGTAGCTTTTTGGGAAGGTTATCTGAGTTTGTTTCACTATAAAATTCTTTATTTTCAGAAATCTAGACAGGCAAATTGCCCACTTTTCCTCAATTGAGCTGAAATGTTTTTCGTAAGTGTTAACAAGTAGAAGGCTATATTTGAGTGCACTATGACATCTCTATAAACAAAATATACTGGGGGAGGAGAAATGGAAATGCACTCTGATTTCCATTTAAGTTTCAATCGTACCACCCTTGAATACATAGAACTTCATATACTTTCAGCACATGGATGCAGGATGAAAAGAGGGATTGGACAGTAAAACTTGCTACCAAAAAATGCAATGTTGAAAGCTGTCTGTTGAGTGTTCCATTCTTTGCATAAATTGCAAATCCTTAAAATTTCACAAACAGGGATCTGCTTCTTAAATCTGGACTTCTGAAATGAGCAAAGGGAGATGCAGAATCTAGGTCATGTCCACAAATGTCAGCAGAACTTCTTAGTCTGGGATGATTCACATTCAACTACAGCAACTGCTACAAGTAAAATGTTTTGTTGTTGTTCCAAATCGTTAAAGATGTAACCATAAAACCGTCTGTTCAGCAGTTGTTGATGCTGGACTGGGTTTTTCCTGCTTGGAGGGTTCTGGACACAATTTTCAAAATTCCTACATTGATTTTCAATACTTGGTTTATAAAACATTGGAAAAGGTTGAAATGAGGAGTAATGATCCTATTTGTGTGCATCATTGAATCTGAGGGTGAAGACATCAGGATTCTGAACTCTGAGGTCTTTTAAAGTAGCTGCATTGCCAGGTTTTTGTGCTATTCGTTCTCAGGCTGAGGACACACAGGAGGACAACATGAGTTTTACTGTTCTGCAAAACCTTTATTCCTTCCTTGAGTTACCCTCCACTGTATGAGGGAAGAAAAGGGATTAAATCCCCTGCTCCTAGATTAGCTGTGAAGGTCTGTGAAGGGATTAAATCCCCTGCTGCCTGGATTAGCTGGATCAGACTGCTGCAGTTCCCCAAGTACTACTTTCTGTTGTAGGATGTCAGATCCACAGCCACTAAATAGGTTAGGTGCCACTGCGATTATTTTAGTGTAGGTATGGAAGGAGGGATGGATGCAAACTCCTCCAAGGGCACCTTGTGTCTTAATGTCTTCCACCATCCAGAAAGCACCACATCATTCACTGGTAAATCAGTTCACCATGCTGGAAAAGCATGTGTAGGAAAGGGGCTGCAATGCAAGAACAAGTCTGGCCCTGTTTGTTCAGTTGTCTGTGAGTGTTCTGTGCATGGAGCTTCTCAAAGAATGGACCCTAAAATCAGCAGGTTATTGCTTGACAGGCTCTGCCATCTGCAAGTTACTCTTTGTTGGAATTCCTCTGTGTCTTTCTTGCCCTGCCTTTGAGTATATACAGTTAATTTATTACCACACCTGCTGTCCCCAAGGTGTGTTTCAGAATGATCTCTCTTTGACTCAGCATTATTACCATTCCCTCCCATCACCATTTAAGTCATATCCCCCCGCTGCATTTTTCCCATGTGAATTTATAGGGGTTGAGGAAGCAGAGCTTAATCACTGAGCTGCACTGGCTTTATTATGTTATGGCATTGAACCTCAAAGCTTGGCAGTAAGGGAATTTCATAATAAGTTATAATGATCCATCTTTTCTTATGTACGGTGAATTTTAAGCCCCCTTCACTGGTAATTTATTATTTCTACTTGGTATATGAATTATTTTATTCTCCCAAGGTCTAAAATGTAGAAAAAAATGCTATGAAGCAATATAGATCCAGACATGCTTCCACCAAAGACAAAAGCCCAGTCCCTGGCAATTTCATAGGAAGCTCACGAATATATAAGATTGTTTAAATGGAAATTGCTTCATTACCAAAGTGATTTACAGTGTTATTTATAGAGTTGTCTTTCAAGACTCATGTAAACACAAAGGTAACATTCAGTTTCAACTCTTAAAATAAATTCCTGACACTACAAGATCTTACAGAATTGCTGGAACCTGACCTTCTTTGGTCCTCTCTGGTTTGGTCTCCCAAACTTTGGTCTTGGCTATGGTCTGGGGTCTGACAGAGGGCACTGCTATGGTATTTATTGTCTAAGTAGAGAAAAAACATGCTGTGAAGGTCTATTTTGGCTTCAAGCCTAGATTAAGTATGGAAGATCATTCCCAGGACTGACATAGAGAGTTCTCTTCTGGGAACACGTCACTGTTTGTGAAGAGTCCAGGCTCTGCCAAAGAAAAAAAGTGGGTGCCAGAAGTGACATTTTTGCATCTCTTGGAAGGCATCTGCAGCTAAGGGAACAGATTCCAAACTTCTAGGCAAAGGATCCCAAAAAAACCCTCTGCAAAGTGCATCCCAGACACTCACTTCCCTTCTTCAGCCACGGTCTTTGAGGGTGATGGAGGTGCTGCCCATGCCATGCTCCTGGCTTTTGTTGCTATGGTAATCCAGAAGGTTTTTTCAGGACAGAGCTTTACAAGTTCATTATTTACATTGGACTGCTCTCTTTGTTTCCTTCTACTCATCTTTCTTATTTCCCACTCTCCCCATTCCCATGGACTGCCTGTCCACATCATTAAATAATTAACACCCCTTTGTATTATGCACCAGGGATAGCATTGCAAATATCAGCCATAAGATGCAAGTAAAAAGTACAGAAATTCCTCTCTGATTTGAAATTAAGCAGGAGAAATGTTCAACCCTGAGATCATATTCTTCAGTGCATTTGCATTTCTGTATTGCTTACAGCAAATAATTTTAAAAACTTGATTTGCATTTCAATTTTTGTCATTCCATACTTACTGTATTTCACTCCAGATAAAGAATGAAAATAGATTGTGAAACTTACTGGAAGCTAAAAAATCTGGCTCTTTTCTAGCAAAATGATGCAGTGTTTGGCTTATAAACCCAGCAAGGGAATAACTCCAAATAAAATTGTTTTCCTTGGAATGTTTAAATATGGAAATATTTCTATTGGTTTGAATCTTCATTTCACAGAACTTAAATTCAGCTCTAACCTGATGTGTTGGTACAATTTCTGAAAAATCCATATATTTTCTTCCCAGCCTGCAGACCCCAAAGTTGACTAACACGTAAAGAGAACTTTTAAAGTAAAATTGCTGAGGCTTATCTGATGAGAGCAGGGCCCCTTGCTATTTCTGAGCTTAGTGATAGGCTTTAAACTTCTACTAAGAAAAAAATTCAAGCAAGGAAAAAATCTCAAAAATATATGAGCAAGCAAGAATTTGGGAAATGTATTGGAAACAAACCTGAAACAAGGCAGTCCTCTTTTCTGCTAGTTAGTTGGAAGTGGAATAAGAAATTTTCAGGTTTTTTATCTCCTCTTGTCTGGAATTAACCTACCTTTCAAAGTTCTTTAAATCCAAAAAAAAGTAGGACAAAATCCAAAATTAGCTCTGTGGACTGATTTCTGTCCATTAGACTTTATTTTTTCACAAAACAGAAATCTCAACTTCATTATATTCGTGTCCAAAACCAACAGTGAATGCTTCCAAATGTAGACATACGGATTTAGTGTACTTCCACTGAAAACACGTGTAAATCTCCAGCTACCTCTCTTTGCCTGAAGGAAAATTCCTTACTCTTCTTAGTCCTTGAAATCAACTGCAACAACTAAAAGGATGATTTCTGACAATTAGGAATTGCTTGTGATGGGAGAAGATAACCAGGAGGTCACCTTAACAGAATATCTATAACTATGTTTGAGACGGTCTTTCAGCCCCATAAGGACTCTCTGACCCACACAGAAATAATGCTTCTCCTTTATGACATGCAACATATCTCTGCAACATGTTGCTTTGAAGGCTTGGTTTGTTTGGGGCTTTTTAAAGTCTCCAAGGAGAAATTCCACTGGCAGTCTTTATGTTGGAGAAATGAGTCAGGGATAAGTGTTGGATTTGTGGAATTTACTCTTTCTACTAATTAATGCATATCCTGTGAGGATTTGAAACAATAACACCAATTCTTCTACCAGCATGAAAACAAAATGTATCTGTTGTTCAGCAGAAAAGAAATCTTTTTTCCTGACTACCTGTCACTAATTAATCACACGGTCCTTTAGAGGGAAAAAAGGTGGCAAATAAAACAGTTTCTTTATCAACATGTTTTGAATGACTGGGGCATCCTGATTCAAGAGTTTTTCGTGTCTTCTATCGTAGATCAAACCTAAGTCCAAGAAAATTTTATCTCTAAAACTCTTCTCCATAGTAATCATTATTATGCATGGGATAAGTTACAGAAGCTCATCAACTGGACCTCAGTCCAGGAAATTCTGAAGGAATGCGTAAGGGAATGGGGTTTCCCATGAGAGATGACTGAGATCATTTCCATATTGCTGGCCTCATGAAGGCAAGGTGGGAAAGACTAATCCCCTGTCCCTGCTCCCAAAGCACAGGAAGAAGATGCCATGTGGCTGGAGTTGGCTGTCATCCACCACACTGCTGAGAGGCCTTGGCACTCCTTGGCAGCCCTCTCCCTGACCCAGTGCCAGTTCAGGGCTCTGTAGTGCAGCCCAGAGCAAGGCTCCGAGCCTGAGCTCTGCTGTGAAAGCATTGATTAAGAAACAGAAGCAAAAGATGAGGTCCCAGAGGGCTGGAAGGAGGTAGTTTTAAAGATGAAGAGGTCATCCAGATGTGAGACCACTTGCTTCCAAGGGGATAATTTGAGCTAAGCTCTTGACCTCCCAGACTTCCAGCATGCAATCAAAGACAAATTATAGGCTTTGTTATGTTCCAGGTCCCCATGTACAGCATGGGTGCAATTTCCCTTCAGTGAAAAATGTATTTTCCCTTCTTCATGGAAATGTTGGGAGGATGAAATGGAGAGGTGCTACCATAGCTGCAGCCATGAAGGCCTATAAGATCCGAATGGGACACACGTATGGACCTTCTGTGAAACTGGAAGGAGCTAGAATGAGGCAGTGATCTGCCAGGCCAGGATGTACCACGGGAGAGAAACTGGGATGCAGCATAATGGCTTTTTTGCATTCCCAGAGCAATTTCAGAAAATGACAATAATATCAATAAAAACCATTCACAGCTCTGTTACACCCAAATAACCAATGCAAAGCTCAGCTAAATGTCAGATCTCTTCCACTGTCATAAAAGAGCTTGTGCAATGCTGACAGTGAGAAACAAACCATTTAGGGGAATGAAGAAGATTGTAATGAGAAATGTCAGGGAGACAGAAATAGCTGGTCCCCTCACAATTTCACACTGAAGAAACACTTTCCTACAGCATGAGATTAGGGATGAAAAGGGGCGAAGAAAGGTTATGAATTGTGCCATAGAAAGTCCTTGTTAGAGAGAACTCTATGTACCTATAAATTTTATAAGCAGGGTTTCTTGCTCAGCATCAGCAAAAAGACAGAGAAAGTCACAAGGAAAGGTGTCATAACTGAAGAGGAATTCAAAATTTAATTGTTTGTATATTTGAACCAGAATGAACTGCTCTCACATTTTACATCAAGTTCACACTTGTATCTGAGACCTTGCTAAGTGTTAGTGTGTTTAACCTCACAAAATCCTTTGCAGGATAGATACAGTGGGAGGACACAGTTTCTAGGACAGCCAACTACCAAACAACTCCAGTGAAAAGGCAACCATGGCCTGGCTGCCTTCTGTGCTTGTGCCAAGGTGCAGTACAGCCAGCCAAGGGTGGCAGAGATGGAGGCTACAAGGAGCCACGGGCCGTACTTTGCCCGTGACATCAGCCTGAAAGCAGAGAAGGAGGAGCAAAAGACAGGGATGACTCATGTTCTTCAACCATACCAGGGAGCCCCTAATCCAGCCCAGTGTAGACCTTACATGGACACACTCATCTTAAACCTGAATTTTCTCACCACCTATATCCACGTCATTCATCTTGCCCAAGACTGCTGGGCAGCTTAGAGCAACCTCCACCATGGCAGCCTAGACCCCAAATCCATGAATTAAATGAGTTTGAGCAGTTTTGATGGTTGGCCTTCAGCCTTCCAACCTCATTAGAGTCCCATTCTGTGAGAGGAACATTGTTAAAATCTCAGCACATAGGGGGAGGAAAGAAGCCACCACAGAGAATGCCGTGAGTTATATTTGCCCTGCAGCTGCCTTCCATCAGCTGTTCTGCAGGAATGTGCACTAGCTCAAGAGGGAGCAGTCAGGGTGGTCACACTGAGGATGTGAAAGGATGTTGTTGAAGCATGGTGGAGCAGACAGGCCTCTTGTCCTGTCCTCTCAGGGGCTTCCTGCAACTGCATCCAACACCAGCGAGGGTTTTCTCCAGGGATTAGTGCATTTCTATTTTTAAATAATTTACACGAAGGCATCTTCCTTTCCTAAGTCTGGTTATTTTTAGACAGAGAAAAATACACACTTTTATCTTTATAAATAATCAGAACCATATGGCCTAAGCATTCTAAAGAGATCAGTTAAACGTGCTTTCCAAGGGATGGACTCTGAGTGTGCACGTGTGTCTGTGTGTGTGCTTAGCAGAGCTGAGCTGTGTCAGCCTGGCAGCCTCAGAGACTGGGTGCAGGACTCACAGCAGGCTCTACAGCCCAAGATGTTCTTACACCACAGTTGCAAGGCTGCCTTGGGCTATACAAAGCAGGAGACAGGTCATTTTTTTCACAGTTGTGTTTTGTGCCTGACTCAACATGACCAATAAGTGCCAAGATCAGACTTGGAGCTGCTAAAAAGTGTGAGACAATCTCAGCATGACAAGAGGGTTGGAGAACTTGATGTGAATAAAGGCTGAAGGAACTGGGTTTGTTCAGCCTTGAGAAGAGGAAGTTAGTGGAAATCTAATCATAATCTTCCAATACTTAATGGTAGCTGTAAAGAAGGTACTTCCTTCGCAGGGATGAACAGTGAGAAGACAGAAGGCAATGGGCACAACAGGATTTAAGGGAAATTCCACCTGGATAGAAACTATATGCTTAACTGTGAAAACAATTAAACATTGGAACCAGTTGCCCACAAAAGCAGAAGAGTCTTTCTCAATGGATATATTCAAGACTTGATTTGGCAAGGCCCTGATAATCTGAAGTCTGCTTTCAACAAAAGGTTGGAGTAGGTGATCTCTAGAGGTCTCTTTCAGCCTAGACTTTTTCTGTCATTCTGTGGTTCAGAGTTTTTCATTTAAGACAACTCTCCAAGAGGAAAAATTAAAAAATAAAATCCCCTAAGTCCATCAAATGGACTCAGATAGTAAAGTAGAGCTTATAGCCTGTGTCTTAAAGATCAAATTCTGCAGGCACAAACGTTTTGATTCTGAGGGATCTGAAGGTTCATGCAAAAAGGAATGAGTTTCCATGTTTGAGATACATATGCACAAAGTAATTGAGATCAGTTTATAGTTCAGCATATTTTGCAGCAGAGCTGGAGATGCCTGGCCAATAGGGGAATCCCACTGTAGAAGGTCTTGTAGTCCACAATGAAGATTTCTGTATCAAATGCAAAAGGATAAGCAAGATCAGCCTCTGTGTTTCTATGGAAGTCAGTGCTCCTTTTCCTGCAAACACCCAGCAACTTCTATAATTCATCAGTTGGCTTCCACTCCCATCCTGCCACTTGGCAAGTCTGTACAGAGCTCTGGAATATAAATCTCCCAACAGCCAGCAGCAGTCATGCTGCAACCTGTACATGGGGGTTGAGGAGACAAATATATTCTCCAGGAGAGCTTGTTTATTTTGAGTTCTAGAGAACCCACTAAAAATCTGTTGAAGAAAATAAAGGCAGAGTCCCATGGTGACAGCTAATGCTGTAAGTAAGAAGCCAGATGCATGAATGTGCAGAGTAGATTAGATGAGTAATCACTGCCAAAATCAGTCTGCGTATCCTTTTCAGGTCATAAAACTGTTTTTAATAGTAGGGCAGAAACATGCTAACATTGCTTCTCTGTTTACTTGTTTGTTTAAATTCCTTATCCCAGGAAGTAGTCACTTTGAGCATTTCACACTGTATATAAGCAGTTAGCAAGCCTAAAAATTAAGAGCTTCTGCTAGAGAGTGAATGAAGGTCTTTGTGCTGCCCTACCTCCAGCTCTCCTTGGCCAGCTGAGAGTTACCCTCATGTGGGGACTCTTTGATGGATGGTATAATGAGGCTCAGAGGGGTACTAATCCCCAGGGTTTAGGAGGGTCGAACAGAGGGTATGAAAGGCCACGCTGAAGCAGATTTCAGCAGCTCTCAGCCAACAGCCACTTTGGCACCATTCCCAGCCAGCGTAGGTTAGTGCAGTCTCTGGGGTATTTCTAGCTGCTGAGTGTAGGAGTCCAAGAGAAGAGAGAGTGAGTAGGCTGCAGCATCTGTACCTCCCTCAGCAAAAAGTGCAGTGCCAACCTTCCCTTCATAGAGACACATCTACATGCACACACACTCTCATCCTTGGCCTCACATGGCCAGGAGAAAATGAAACCTGTAGGGTTTGATGAGGGAGATGGCCAGCAAACACAGACATGACAAGCTTGAAAAGCAGATTCCCAAAGGCTCTTGTGCACCCAAACTGAATAGAAAATTATTGATTTGTGCTTACAGTGGGGGCCATAAAACCAGTCAAAGTGATCAGCAGAGGTGGGATGTGCCTGGAGTAGTCTTTTCAGAGATCAGGAGAATTTCAGATACTTGATCATTGCTGCCAGCAAGGGGCAATTGTACATTTATAGACACCAAAAGTTAATGGATGACAGATATAGTATTGGCACTGCAGCTATACAGAGCAGCAAAACAGTGAAAGATTACTATGTGGCTCATCACTATGTGTTCCCTCATCTCATAGTAAATTAGACACAGAACATTTCTCCTTTCCCAGCTCTCCTCTGCTCTTTTAATTTCCACCAACATGATTACAAACTCCAGTCCTTTTGACCTGTACTGAAGGAGAGAGAAAATCAAACATACACATCCCTTGAATTCATGACTTTTATGTTATTTACCTCTGTTATCTCTATTCAGCCAGAGTACTGTAGGGGCTTTCTGTCATAGCAGTATTTGTCACTGCTCTGACTTCAACCTTTTTTTTGTTGATACTTTAAGATGATTGGTTTTCCTCCTAAACAGGTGCTTAGTTTTAATCAGTGTTTAGCCCCATTACTCATCTAAGTATTCATTATTTCTCAGTTCACTGAGGTTTAATCATCCCCATTTGATCAAACTGAGTTCTTCATCTGCTCTTCACAGCTTCCACGCTTTGACTCTGGTCCCTGGTGTACCCAGCTGCTTTTCTGCCTATAAAATTTCTCTATAGACATTTTATTTTTTACTTCATGCGCAGTTAGGATCAGGAGATGAATCCTTCCTTTGAGTGATTGCTTTAATATTCATTCCTTTTTTTGCCTTTTCTTGTGCATTACCTGCTTTTGGTACATGTGGTATTTGTGCCAAGAGATGCTAATTTCTTATGACGTGGGTGTTGTAAGTGACAGATGTTAATAAGGTTTGATCTGTGACTTTTACTTCACTCATGTTTAGGATTCTTCTTGTCACTTTAGCTGTCTCTTAATATCTTTGATAGGTCTGTACAACTGTATATCAAGGCACAGTAGAGAGGTCTCATTGATATTGATATGTTTGAGTTGCACTCCTCTCACTCTCTCTTTGAACTAATCCTTTGATTGAAAAGCTTTTCATTTATGCTCATACTTTCACAGTTCTGCCTTGACTTCCAAGGAAAAATCATCCAGTCATTCCCAAGAGAGCCTTGGGAGGGCAGAACAAACTAAAACCCCAAAGAAAGCAGTCTGGCAAAGGAATATCCACAGTGGCAACATGTGTGTTTAACCCTTACTTTTCCCACAGAAATTAGATTCTTTTTTTTTTTACGACACAGGTTTTTCAGTAGTTACTAACAAGGATTTTCTTCCCAAAAATACCTTCCTTAGGTTTAGACTTAGCCCTAGCAGCAATGACTCAACAGCTACAAATTCCTTACTGGAAACAAGCCAATAATTACCCTAGTTAGGCGTCTTTGCAGAAAATGATGGACAGAAAGCAACTCTGCACTTGACTCTGGGACCCTGACAGACTCTAGCCTTTCCTGCATTTAGGTATTGATTCAGATGTCATTGCAGGGAGCTACTGTGTGATTTCAGTAGCAAGAGTTGCTGCATTTTTCTCTATCAAGTTCTTGCAGTGAAAAATGATGTGGCAGCAGTTTTGTCAAGGGGTTGGTGTTCATGTTAACTTAGATCCCATTCTGATCTCCATAAGAACTGCTTCTGCTGGTTCACTTGGTGCATTAAATGTTGCTTCAGCTACTGTCAGGGCTTCAGTGTAGATATCTGCAGCTGAACTGTTTAGACTCTCTCTGTAGTCAATGGAGGGAAAAAGGAATTTCCACAGGGCAGTTCATTCCATCTGGGAAGAGGTGTCAAATTTGGAAAGTAAATCTGTCAAGACACAAGGACTAACCCAGATATTGACCTCTGTATGGTCTAAAGTAAGTGCTACATTCATACTCAGATAACATTAATCCCAAACTTGCCTTCTCTTCTATGACCTTTTGCAATGCTTTTTACCTTCTCATGATGTTTCCTTGGAACAGAAGAGCACAGGCTTCTTCTCAGCCTCACAACTCTCTGCAGACATACAGCTCTGGACTCACTTTATTGGCCCAAATTTAAACAGAGTGACAAAGTGTTGAAAAAATCTTTTAAAGTCCCCATCCTACCAACACTCCCAAAATCTGTTGGTTTCTGTGGTAACATTCCAAAATAGGAGCTGAGTTGTTCAGTATTCATCCTATTTGAGCAGAAAAAGCCTACAAGGCCTACAATTCTCCACAAGTGTTCAAGTTCTGCATTTTGGGATGGTCCTGAAAACTGAGAGAATGGGAAACACACTCACCATTAAGTCCACCAGTGTGAGGACTTTTGACAAGGTCAGGCCAAGTCTCTGCAGCCTCCAGCATCTGAGCCTGACCAGACAATTGTTGTTTGTCAGGACCAGGATAAATGTCCTTGCCATATTATCCTCAAGGAGCAACTGGTCATTAAGTTCATAATTTAAAAAGTATAATTATTCCACCAACAGGGAAGCTGAGAAAAAATTATGGAAGAGCCACTCATTTATCTCTTGCTCCCTGGGATGTCCTAACAATGCAGACTATGCCACCCTGAAAATAAGGGTCCAGTGAACAAGAGCTCATATCACAAGGAGTCACATCCATGGCCATAGCAGAGACACCAATGAATTAACATTGATTGAGGCTACCAGCTGGAAATGGCAGGGTTTCTTTCCACAGCACCATATCCTGCCATGCTGTCCCTTATCTTCCATATGCTGTGGGAATGAATAGAAAATTTAGACTCTAATGGCCTTTAAAGCCACTAAATGCCACACAGAATTTTTTTTCTAATAACCATTTACATTTAATTTGTGTCGATTGAAATGGGAGAGAAGAGGAAGAAAATGCACCTGTATTTATTCATCTCATGATTTCCTGATGATTTTGTCAGATCTGCTGTCAATTAGTTACCAGTTTTGCTGTCAAAGAGAATGTTTTCTCCACAGAGTTTCACTAGGTTAAGTGCATGTTTTGATAGTCTGTTGGAAACTCCTTGTTTAAACTGCGCACTGAGGGTATAAAAAATCTGCAGGCAAAGAGAATAAAACTCCTCTGGACTCAGTTCTCTGCCATCCTGTGCTAAAATTGGCCTTTCACAGCTGTGCTAAGCAGATGTAAAGCTCACAACAGGAGTGAGCATCCACTTTGCAGTGACCCCACAGGGTGCCAGGCTCGAGGAGCTGAGTCTTTGTAGTGGAGAATCTACCAATTATGGAAGAAAATGGGCTTTCAGCATTTATGTATTTAAAGTAGCTCTGTGTGTATATGTGTGCATAAACAGAGAAAAAATAAGAATTTCAGACTAGCCCTCCAAAGCTATGCTATCGGAGTCATCAAGAAACTTGGCACAAACATCATGACATAAATGTTAACATGCCTCTGAAGAGATGCTGTTTTCTATTTCCAACGATTGCAAGAGGATTCATCTGTAATGGTCAGATGGGAAGCAATCAAGAGAATCAATGTTGCCTGGGGTGCATTTATCCCATCCCCAAGCAGACATCTCAGGTAGGTAGGATGAATCACGCCTGATCATTAGTTATGTAAGGACATTAGATGCATAAAATTAGGATGAATTTTACCACTGAGGTTTCCATCTGAGTAAGAAAGCTTCATAATCTCTGAAGAAAAGAAAATATCCTCAGGGATTTACTATTTCTGTCCTAACAAAAGCAAACATTATTTGGTCTGGCTCTTACACATAAATCAGAACACAGAATAAGTTTAGAGACCACTAAACTCTGAAGTCAGTAAAAGTGATTTCTGTGAGCATTGGTAAGATTTGAATCAAGCCTGAAAGAATCAGATCTTTACAGCAAATACCTGCTTGAGATAGGAACAATGTCACACTTTTTAGCTTTGGTCTTCTGCCTCCCAGACTGGCTGTTTGCCACCAGCAACAAGGCCCCCCCAAGTCTGCTTTGCTCCTTTGCCCACCTGCATTTGATCTTGAGCTGTTGCTGGACTTTCTCCGCTGTGAAGCCTTGGTAGATAGTGGATCAAGACCACTTTCACAGACACACATTGGATTTTTTTTTCTAAAACCAGTTTAAGTTCCCTAAAGCTGTGTGTGCAGAAACATGTCAAGGGAATGTTGGAAGGAGAGCAGAAAGATACACCTTGGGTAGGCACTGTTGCCAGTGCTTCACCTTGGGTAAAGCATGAGGGTTTTAATCATGCATGGGAGTCTCACATGTTCAATGCCCTGATCACCCCTGGGCTCTCACCCTGCCCCAAGTGCTTTTGGTACGTTGAAAGAGAGCCTTTGTTCCAAGTATCATATAATAAAAAAATCTATGGTACTCCATGGTAATGTGAATCACTTGATCCAATATTTAGCAACCTAAACAGGTGCCAAGCAGCAGAGTTACTTGGGCATTTTCCAGAAACATAGTTTATCATTGGGAAATACTACTTTGTTGAAATGGAGATTTCTCTTGGGAATTTGCCCATTTTGATGAAAGTTTCATAAGAAAGGTTTCCGTGGTAGGATAGGATTTCTGGTCAAAATGACAAAGAGAGAGAGAGAGATGTTTGCAGTCCTCCAGGAAAGCCAATATGTTATTGTTAGGGCAGCTGGTGAGGTCAGGAGATCCAGACCCAAATCCATACCCAGAGCACACCTTTGGACATGGCTGCCCAGTTATCTGGTTGAGTACCTGAGCAGTCAATTTGCTGTTCTCAGCTGAGTTCAGCATCCTCTTTAAGAGCTATTCTGCATTCCCTGAATAACTATTGGTGTAGGAATATGAGCCCTGGTCCAAACAAGCCTTGAGACTCAGCCAAGCTTCTTCTCCTTTCCTGGCCAAATATTATTTATTCATTAGGAATGTAGTCATTGGAATGAGTAGATATTCCTCACTTAGTTTTAGTATGTACACCCAAGTCTCAATAGCTGTGGCTGTGGAACACTAAAATTTGTACATATGTCCATGTTTACAGACACATTTAGTTTGCCTTCTGCCCATACAGCAGCCTGGTGTGTACCCTGCAGCTTGCATGTTGATTAAAAAGTGCTGAGTAAAAACGTGGGAGCCAAAATGTTTCCACACGTTCTGGAGGGCACATCTCAGCTCCACCTAAATCCAGCAGAGGATGTTGGTGAAGGTCCAGTGGTGGGTCTGGTCTGAGATGCAGGCTAAGGGCCATCACAGTAAAGACAGCAAATGCAGACACTGACCTCAGCAGGAGTTAAAGACATAGCTTACAGTGGATGACACCTGCTAGGGTTGTGTGGATCACTTACTTAAATGAATTAATTGAAATAAGGAGTATTCTTATTACTTTAATTCAATGAGGGGTGGTAGATATCAGCTTTTGAGTTTGGCATATCTCTGATATCTCCAGCTGAGTGAACTTCTGACTTTTTGCTGGTAAATTTCTGTAGTTTTACATTCTTAATGTCATCTGAGCAGACAAAACCCATTCTCTCTATATATATATATATATATATATATATATATATATATATTAAAAAAAAAAAAAAAAAACAAAACAAAAAAAA
>JBBMKD010000102.1:142517142-142555300 GCA_037834095.1 Argya squamiceps | reverse complement strand
TATATATATATATAAAATACTTTTGCTAATTTGTGCTAGTCTTGAGATCCAGATTTTTTTTTTTTTATTTTTCCCTCCTGCCACCAAAATCAAAGAGAAAATTAAACCCTCTAATTTTCCAGTCCTGCCTAAAAAATGCTTACTCTGATTTAGCTAAAACTTCCTGAAGTTTTAGAGAGAACAAAGATGTTTTTCCCAGGAGTCCATACACCAGAGAACAGAGCAGGAATGGAGGAGTTCAAAGAAACATTTTTAAGTCAAGATTGTAGTGCAGAGTGGACTTTAGCAAGATGATATGAGGAGTTCTGCTGCTTTTTTGTTTTTTCATGTTGAAAAAAATTGTCATTTCATCAAAATGTAAACTTAGCAAGGAAGCCTACTGATTTTTTCTGGACAGACTTTGGTTATGTGGGCAAAAGTGGAACAAAAGCAGTTACTGTCTTTCTCTGAAGCATTTTATCTGGGGTAATGGTTTGGAATAAATATGATAACCAGCAGGTTCTGTCCTTCTTAGCTTATGGGATAAAACCAAACCTTGTTTCCCCAGCATTTGCCTGCCTTGTTTATTTCATTATTGAACTTTATGAGTAAAAACCTTGTCTATCTTTGCATATTGGGCAAAATAGAAGCCAGGTTTGAACGGGAGCTTCTGACCTGTGTTATTTTATAAACAATTACCTCTTTGTTTATTTCTGGCTGCTGCCAACCATCTCTCTGGCCACTTTGTGCATGATGAGTTCAATGCAGAGACTGAGTGACTCTGTTGCTGTGGGAGCCATGCTGGCAACTGATGGAGCAGAGACTGGAAACATCCCCCAGCCAGAGAAAGCTGCAGGTGACATTTCACCACAAGGACTCACTGCAAGAAAAGACTATGGATGTGACTTCTCTCTTTCAAGGAAGAGATGAAGACTGCAGTTGGCTCTAAGGAATTTGCTCTTCTTAAAACACTCTGAGCCTATAATATTAAGATGAGTGTTGGCTATGCTAGAATTACTGTGGTAGTCTCTAGGTATTTAAATGCCTAAGCCCCAGCCTGTTCCTGATTTTCTCTGTCTAGACATGGACTCTAGGATCTTTTATTGCAGAAAAATCTTATGTGTCGTTGTTCGCCGATTGCTATTTCGCTTTCTCTTGCAGCCACATCTCCACACTTATGCAGTGTTTTCTATGGACCTCCAAGCAGTCTATGCCAGGCTGAAAATGTTTCACTGAGAATACTTTGGCAGATGACTGGCTTTGGCCTTGCAGTGGGGCAAACATTGGCAGAGAGGATCTGGGGACAGGTGCTGTTATCCTTGGATTCACAGCTCATGTCTGCTGCACCTTTTAAAGCTTGCCTTGCTTCCACTCCCCAGCCTTCAGCTACTTTAGTGACTTCAGCTCCCAGGTCCAAATTTAACGAGTTTCTATAATCTGTCTACAGCAAACCAGGGGGTTTTGACTCAACACTAACTTGCAGAATGTGACACAGGCAGTTAAACCCAGCCAAGGAGGATTTGGGTTTGTTTTCTCTCCTAAAACAAAGCTGTAATCCATTCAAAGTATTACCAAGGTATTTTGGAATCAAGCTAACTCATTTCTGAAGTTCACACTGAGGTAATGTGTTATTAACCTCAATTGTTCTGTTTTAATCTTCTCTGTCCATGGAAACAAAGTTGGGGTTTGGCTTTGGCTTAAAAAAAGTAATCATCTACCATCCTGACAAAACTCAGAAGTGAATGGAGCTGTGTGAAGGAGACGACAGCAAAGGACATGGGATACTGTATTCTGCTGAGGCAAAAAAGAGAAGGATAAACACTATTTTCCAGACCATTTAATGCCACAGGCTCATATATCATGGGTTTACTCGAGTGAGTGGAGGTTGCACCTCTTACCAAGAGTGTCTGATCACTTCTACCCTTGGTTCTGAATGGTTAACCTGCCCTGGGGTGCTTCCAGTTTGGAAAGCAGAGGCAGCCCAGAGGGAGAGGAGGCTGCTCAGCTCCACACTCTATCAGGGATTAACGTAACTGGGTGCCTCCAGCTCTTCACAGATGCCATCCTCTAATCCTCTGCTTTATTCAAAGGACCAGGGACCATGAAAAACCAATAGTGACTGTGGCTAAAGAAGTTCTCCAGAAGCCACCAGCTGGCACTTTTCAGCAGTAGCTATAATCCAGGTTTACTGGCCAATTTCTTCTGAGCTAATTTTTCATCACGTAAAATGGTTCTGCCTGCTCTGCTGCACTGATAGGGAGAAGCAAATGGGAGACAGAAAACAAGTGGGAAATGCCAGTTGGCACTAAGAGAAGTGATGTGCTTAGTGTGGAAATGCTGATGTTTTGTGGTATTTTACAGTCCCCAGGTCAGGCTAGAGGATCTTAAAGACCTTCCCATCTAGGAAATAAGGATTGCTACTTTGCAATTTCTTAACAAACAACAACAACAACAACAACAACAAAATAATTGTTTACTTGTGCAAAATACATCAGAGCAAGTGTCACAATCTGAAAATACTTTCACCATTTCACCATCCCTCCCTGCAGCAGGAAGGAAAGGGTGGGCAGGGCAGATGTCAACAGGAAAACATCTGTCTCAACACCTGGCACAACTACAAGGTAAGGATGTGGGTGGCAGCATCTTCCTGAAGGGAGCCTCAGGTCTCAAGAGCCTGGAAAACATTTCTCACAATTGTGCAATAATTTGAAAATAGCAATGCAATATATTCTGTGTAGAGTCTCCATATAATTGCTTGAATCTCTTCTGTCTGTTCTCTTGGCAAGGAGATCCAGACGCTGATTTCACTGAACTCAGCAGATTTCACAGTCATTTTTCTGTTTCCTGTGAAGTGGTTTCTGCCTTTGTCTTTCTCTCTCCTAAATTAATTCTGCATCATACAATTGCCCCTTTTGGCATTCCCGATTTTTAATGTTCTTAGATTTATACGGTTCTCAATGATAATCCTTAAAACTAAAGTGCATGGCTATCTATTTAATCCAGTTTTCTGCCTTCCTTCCTTTTCATCTCTGTAATATGATTCTCTCCCATCTTTTTTTTCTGCAGGCTGCCAATGCCAAAACAAAGCTAGCCCTATTACTCCGGTCATACATTTTTAATGAATTTTTGTTTCATGCTCCCTATTCCATTCTTTTTAATAGATTTCTATCTTTCTTTCATGTATCATTTTTTATAGAGCTTTCTCACAGGTCTCCCTGCTGAGACTCTTTAACCGTAAGTCTCAGAGAAATAGAAAGGTTCACATCAGCCAGCCAGAGACAAGCTGGATCCAGTGCAAAAGGCAGCTGGTTCCACTGGGGTTGTTGGGAGCCCAAGTGCTCAGTGGACCTTCACCCAAGGTCCAGAACAGCATGAAACAGAGCTCCACAGCTTCTTTCTCAGGTGCAGCTGGCTCAGAAGAGTCAGAGTGAGCTTTTCTGGGCCATCACACACTACAGCCCTTGGCGTTCCTCCTCAAGACAGCTGCCTCTAGGGAATGGCTGTCCAGTCACCTCCTGCAGGATTTTCCAAGCAGCATTGCATAGGCTATAAAACCTTGTCTGCTTTTCTGCCTCTGTCAGGTGTGATTAGAAGTACATACTATGCATGCTGACCTTATACCTTCCATTCAGGTCTAGTTTATGCTCATTTTGTATTTTGTATTTGAACCTCCATCTCCTTGGTTTATCCTCTCCAAGAAGCCTGCAGGTGCATTTGTTTTCAAAGTCCTTGGGAGGAGCCGTATCTTCACTACAATTCTGTGACCTTCAATTCCCTACTTGACTGCAATCAAGAAGGTGCAAAGTTTTTGGATCCTGGATATTTCTTAATTTCAGACAAAACAAGTGTCAGTCTTTTTGGATGAAAGGAAGATTTCACTTTTCTCTGCCAGAGAAGAACCTGGTAAAAAAAGCCTTTTCTTTTTCTTCTTGCCTTGCCACTTTTGAACTGAAATATTCCACTGCACAGAACTGAAATAAATTGGTCAGAAAACTTCAAATGTATCACCTTCATCAGGACCTTTCTTTAGAAGCTAAGCCCAAAACCACTGGTATGGTACTCCATTTCATTACTCCAGCACAGTACTTCCAAATCTAATTTTGGGGACCCTCTATAGACCATGGTTAGCTCATATCATATATCACATCCCTGTCTCCAAAGCCATTCTATCTTTACAGCCTATTCAGATAGAAGGATTTATCCAAGAATCCATATTGAATGGGCTGGGATACCAATCCATGGCTTCATGTTTCATTTCTATTGGATGTGACCTTCAAAATATTGTCATAGTGGGTAACTGCTCTGCCTCAGAAGACACTCAAAATGACTGGGTGCTATCTAACAAGAAAAAAAGAAAAGAAAAGGAGAAAAAGTCTAGGGATGTTCTGCAATGCTATACAAGACAACCAAGATATACAAATATATACCAAGATATACAAATATATACCAAGATATTCGAATATACACCAAGATATTCGAATATACAAATATGGATTTTCTATGTACATTATTTCACACAAGGATTTAATTTACAAGTTCTTAACTTCAAGTTTAAGCCACCAAGGCTGTCTTCTTGAAGTACAATTATACAAAATCAAATATCAGTAAATACATTTTATGTGCACAACCTGTTTCCTAAAATACAGGCAAAAATATTAGAAGAAAAGAAAATTCTCACAGTGGTTTTAATTTTTTTTTATAAAGAAAATTAAACCTTCTGGAAAATTCT
Source organism: Argya squamiceps (assembly GCA_037834095.1). Classification (NCBI taxonomy): domain Eukaryota; kingdom Metazoa; phylum Chordata; class Aves; order Passeriformes; family Leiothrichidae; genus Argya; species Argya squamiceps. The sequence continues at coordinate 142,550,592 of JBBMKD010000102.1, read as the reverse complement.
GCAAGTACATTGTAAATTTGGCTGTTCTATTGGCTTCCTCTTATGAATTCCACAGTGATAGGGAGGACTTGGTACACAATAGCAGCTGATATTTGAATAGCTTGCAAGAGGTTTTGCTGTTAGCATCTCAGCCTCAAACACCCGACAGTATTTCCATTTCCCCCGAAAAAATGTTTAGAAGGAAAACAATTCAAAATTGAGTTGTCTGGAATTATTTTTGGCCTGAACTTGAATCACCTTTGGCATTAAACATGCCTTTCATTTTGGCACTTGAACTTTGCACAAGGCGATGGGGAAGAGCACAGGCACAGTGCCACATTTCAGAACAAAATAACCATTTTACATTACGTTCCCACTGCCTGTATCTAATTGCATGTGAATATCTGACAGGAAATGGAACAGGATACTCAGTATTCAATGCTTTTAGGAAACAGATAATTGGTAAATTGGTCTTTGCTATAGTTAAAGGAACAATTGTTTTACTGGACTGACCAAAACCAAATTACACCAGGGATGCCAAAGAGTACTGACAATCTGTACTCTACTGAGTACAGATCGAAAATGGGATAATTCTTTTTCTCTTTTTTTATGTTTTCAGTTTTTGCTGCATTTGTTTTGCTACCCTGATGCTCTCTCCTTGTACGTTAGTGACTGGTAAGGAAAAATTATTTAACTTCAAATGCTGTTAAGATAATTAGCTGTCACACACAGGTTTTGTTTATTCCTCATCCAGAATAATGTCATTTTTAACAAATTTTCATGGCTGGCCCTACATTACAGAAATGAGCTGTGTTCCTAATGATCATTTTTCGGCCTTTGAGATTGGAAATGGCTTTGCAGTTTTTGAGCATTTTGAGACAGTGATCTATTTATATACCAGTGACCAAGTGGTTCAAAGACATGGGAAACCTTTTTTTTTTTTTTTTTTCATACTTCTCTGATAAAGAAATGAGGGGAAAGAATGCTTTTGAAAAAGATTTCCAAGCAGACACTTGTACCTTCCACCTAATGGTAACAGTAAATGATTTTCCTATGAAACTCTCCCTTAAGCAACTTTCTTCTAGACACTTCCAGGGTGGTTGGTGACCCAACATTTGAGAAAAAGGGTCCTTTTTGTACGGGCACTTGCAATCATTGCTCACCTTGATGGAACCTAAAAGGCTGTGGTTAGCAGTTGGGTCCTCTTAGGTCTATGACTGACCTACTTCGTCTTTCCTTTCTCCTTTTTCCTAGAAATCATATCCCCACCTGGTTTAACTACTTGCATTAATTACTGAAGCATTTTTTGAAGGTTTTTTTCCCTTGTGTTTACAAGGGGATCAGGAAAGAGAAGCGCATCAGCTGGGTGGAAACTGTTTTTGTCTTTATGACACAGCATGATCTGTAAGTGGTGCAAATACCATTGGAGTGGATATGGTTTATGTACCCACCATGGACCCAGCCTAGGAAATGTAGTGATGTTTTCTCAGAGAGTCGTCATAACTTGTCATCTTGCCCAGTGTGGTTTTGTTTGTTTCCATGACATTAAAATATAAAACACCTATTAAGGAGCAAAACTGTAACTGAATGATACAACTTGGTAGGTAAAATCAGATGAGCCCAGGGGGCAATATGAGTAGCTTCTGCAGTTCTAAATCAATTCCCTTAAAATAAGAAAATGAGCAGTGAGGAAAAGAGTGCAAACATCTAACAAATATATATGATTTTAAATAATAAATCTTGCCTTTTGGGAGGCAAGATTTTATTTTACTTTCTACATTCCTACATGAGAGAAATTAAATATTTATATTAGAAAGTAGAGATGTAATTTAGATTAAACCATTTGAAGACTGATATGCCAGATGACAATGAATTTAATAACACTTTATAGTTTTCAGCATCTGTAAAGTAGGAGAGTGAAGGACTTCATTAAAATTTACAATGCTCCTGCCAGATATTTTTATTAGAGACCACTAAAAGGAAGGTGAATTGCCCTTCCTTTTAGAAGGTAGTACTACATTGAATTCATAACTCATAAAGCTCAGAAATCTGAGTTTTATGCCCTGGTCTAACTATAAACCCTAACTATGTCAGCCTGGTCCCTCACTGGGGGTCTGGCAGTGCTGGCAGGGCTGCACATCCTGGTGTCTATGGGAGCAATCACATTTTGCTGCTGTTTCAGTCTTCAGATAATTTGGTGTGTCTCTTTGCTTCTTAAACACCATCCCAGCTGGAGATGAGTTAATTTTTGTGGATTTTGCATGGACAATGTCATGTTCAACCTTCCCTGTCTGATAGATGACTCCGTGGCAGCTAAGAGACAGTGCTGCTGCTCAGAGCGAGAACATTGGCTTTTTCTAGCATGAGCAGCAGCCACAAACAGCTCTGAAAAATGACACAGATGTCCATTTGTTTTTTAAAGATACATTAATCTTTCAGCAAAGTGTTTCTGAAGTTGTATTTGGACTTGGCTTTCGCTAATGTCCCACATTGCTAATTGATTTTTCTGACCTTCCCAGCCCATATGAAAACAGGGCGGCTGGGGCTGCTGAGGGAAAGCACTGTTTGCTACCACAAGAGCCACATGGCCGGCAGCCAGCAGCACAATTACACCACGTGCCTGGAATGATAATTGAGCTACTGCTCCCCTCTTCACTTTTAACCTTGTTATTAGCATTGATGCAGCCTTGGCATGGCAGATTGACAGACAAGATGGGCCACAAAGACTTATTATGATGGCACTACATAGAAGGTCCTTTGAAGGCACCACGGTGAGAGTCCACTTGGGTGCACCCAAGGAGGAAAAAAGAAATAGTTCTTATTAATAATTATTATTGTTGCTACTACTGCTGTTAATGCAGCTATTACTGTTACTGTTATTACTTGCTTCATTCAAGAAGGATCTGGGAGGTGCTAGAGATGATAGTTTCTACTAAGGAGAGAGCAGGATGGACAACATCATGTCCCAGGAGGAAGATCTACCATTTTTCATTCCTTCCATCCCCTTTGTACAGTTTTCATAGCCTCTCTCATAGCTCCATTCCAGTTTTTTACCTTTTCTCAACCCCATTTTTCTGTAGTCTGACCTCTACTTCTCATCACAGGGGCTTGCAAAACTCCCAGGGAGCCTGAGGTAGTTTCAGAAGTTGGATGTGCAACAAGGAATGAAGTTCTAAACTGAAAAATTTAATCAAGAGTGGGCCACCAGTAAAGAATTTGGCAGGAACTTTCCTTCAGAATTAGGCCCTTTGGAGATCTATGGTGTTCAAGTCTGTGTAGCACATAATGAGAGACAGTCCCTTTCCTTGAAAAAATTTACAGGCAGAGTTCCAGAGAGGAGACCAAAGAATGGGAGGTACATGCTGGGAGATAAAAAAGAAGGACATGAAATTAGTTTCTTTGATGGAGACAAACCTTTGCTTTAAGATTAGAAATGAGGCAGAGAGGGTAAACAGTGGTAAGAGAAAAAAACATTTAGTATAGATTTAGATTGATTTAGGATTTCACATTTTAGTATTCCTAATTTTCAGAGCACTTTTCTTCTTGGGGTTTTTTGGGTTTACTTTGGTTTGTTGCATTGTTTTTGGGGGGTTTTGTGGGGTTTGTTTTTTGTTGGGATGGGGTTTTTTTGATTTTGTATATGTGTTCTTTGGGATTTGGGTTCAATCTCTTTTTTGTATAGAAACTGCATATCTGTTCCTTTTTAAATTTTATTTCTCTTTAGCCAGGATATTTTTCCTTTTGGCAATGAAATGTCTTTTTTCCAGCAAATTCCAAAGATTTTCTCTATCTCTAGGCCTAACAGGTGTTAAAACTACTTCTACATTACTTTAACATTCCTATTCTCATTGCTGGATCCTTTTATCAATACTTTCATGCTTTACACACATCTCATGGGTACCAGGATGGTAATTTCTAGGGACAAATTTAACATACGAATTCAAGTCAAATTTAATAATAAAATAATTTAATAACAATGCACACAGCACCAGCTGAAAACAAAACCTCTGAGGCAACATGAGTCATAACAATAAAACGATCCATTACTTACTGTCCTGTGCATTTTTCTCTTCTGCCTTCCACAATTAAATACTAATGGTCACAAAGAGATTCTCTGGGGCTTTTTCACAATGAAATTTTTCTCAAAAGCATCTACAGTTGCACAAGCACTATTGTTCAAAACATACAAATAAGCTGCACCATCCAATGTTTCAAAAGTAGAATTTTACTGCCAGTTGGAGCATGTTTAAAGTGCTCTTTACCAATTACAGATAGAGAGAAGCCAGGGAAGAGATGTTTATAGATATGCTCTGCACTGTAGGGGTGGATTCAGACACAAACTTCATGGGGGCTGTGCAGCATCACTGCCTCTCCTGTCTGACTGAGCACTGCACTTATCTCTGCTGATGGAAAGATTAAATCCCATTAAACTGTCACATTTTCTTCTTGTTATTCCCCCTTCACCAGGAATTTATCCAGCAGCAGGCTTGGACCAAAACATGACACATGGTTCACGTGTGGGGCAGCTCTGGTTTTGTGCTGAGACTCAGAGCAGCTCTTATAAGGACGTGGTCTCCCAGTGACACCCTGACTCCTTCTCTCTTTCTCTCAGCTCTCCTCGGCTTCAGAAGCTGTAAATTTCCACTCACAAGTGAGACAGGAGCTGAGTAAGGGTAGCTGATTTGGCCACTCCTATTGGAAAAAAGAAACAAGAAAACAATATCAAAACCACATACAATAAATAAAATACCAGAGCCAACTAATAATGGAGAATTAATAGTTTTCAGTTGTCCACATAGGGCAGAACTGATTTAGCGACAATTTTTTTATTTTTTAAATAATCAAAATCAGTGTTGTTATTTCTGGATGGGATGGGAAGGAAAATTCATGTGTTTAAATACAGAGAAAAAGAGGAAATTCAACATTCTTATAGACCCAGTCTGGCATAACACACATAGCTTAGTATAAGCACAAGAGTTCAAGTTCAGACCAACACTGTGCTTTGCTCATCATTGTTGCTCTCTCAGAGCAACAGCCTGACATCTCTCCTCTGCCAACCTCAATGTTTTATTGCATCTCACATTATTGCATTTTTTGCTTAAAGACCATGCTCCTGAAAACATGCATTACACAAGAATCTCAGCTTTCTCTTGAAGAAAATGAATTTTCCAGACCTCACTGCTGCAGGACAAGGCTTGGAAAACATGAATCTTGACTCAAACATAAAAGTCTCAGAAACCAGATGGAAACTCAAAAGCATACAACCATATCTCTCTCCCTTTTTTTCTGTTATTTTGTTAACACCCCCTTGTTTTTAACACTGTCATACAATTGTTCTGATACCTGACTCATGATTTCTTGAGTGCCCAGGGTTGGCAGTCCAGCTTCCCAAGATAGGAAGGTTTGGCAGTGAGAAGCCCAAGAGTTCTGAGCGAGGGGCAAAATGAACAAAGCATCACCCCTGAGCTGTGGAGAGCATCAGCCCACAGGCATGACTCCCTCTAGGCTTTGGAATCAATTGTCAGGCTGTGTCTGCTCATGGCTGCAGGCTGCCTTCCCCTTAATTGTCCAATTGCATGAGCTGGGCAGGAAGACTGTAAATATTTAACAAATGTGCCCAAGTCAGAAGCTGAAGCTATACAATCATTAAAGTCAAGACAGAGCTCACTTCAGGATGTAAATCCAAGGACTGTCTGGAGAGATTTCCATTGTCTGCAGAGGAAATCTTCTTATGACCATGACTCTAATCTAGGCATACTGATTAAGTGCCTAAACTCAAGTTGGATGAAGCCAGGCTGAATCCTCTTGTCTTCAACAGCTTTCTCTTCCAAAAGACATTTTTACTGCAATCATGAAGTGATTCTGCAAGTAAGAGAAAGCTCTAAATGGCCACCTGAGCCAACTCACAGGAGAGTGTAGATGATCCACTACCACTCAGGCATATCTCATTTTTCAAAGTATGTCATATGGATTAAAATTCATGCCTTGCACCTGCAGGACATTTTGGTGTTATTAAAAAAAAAAATCAATAGATTCCTCCAGGTGTTCATTAACAAATTCAGGGGGAAATTTATATACAGGGGTTACAGAGGTGCTTTTAAAAAACAGTCCCTTTATTTGGGTATTTCGAGCCACAAGCTATGGTGGTGGTTTGAGGGGCATGCAGCACCCCTCGCAGCCAGAAGCAGGGTCTTTGACTCAGGGTGCACTAAGATAGAAGGAACATACTTTCTGCTGCTTCCATGAAAATCTCTAAGAGATCTTCTTTTGCACACACTCCTCTCAGAGATGCTGAGTCAGCTGGGTTCAGCTGTGGGTCCTTCCACAAAGGCTGAGCCCTGGGCAGCAGATGCAGGGGTTGACCAAACCATAACCTCCAGTTTCACCCCTGATGTTTGTGGTTCCAAAGACTGGAAACAAGAACCATACATGCTGAAGTGTAAGGGAGGAGAAGATGTGGGAGTTGAGAGGAAAAGAGATTTTGGAAGCCATGGGGATGATTAGGAGGAGGAGGGTGGTGTGATCACACACAGAAGGAAATACATAGATGTAAACAAACACAAGTCTAGATGCTGAACAGAAGCAAAGGTTTTCCAAAGCCTGAAGTTTGGAAATACCAGAACTAAAGTTGCTAGGGCAACCATAATTGGCCCCACTGTGTATAAGCTTTAATTAGATAACCATAAACTATTTTTTCTAAAGGGCATAAAGATCATTTCCAGTGCTGGGACTGGGTGTGGTGCTGGGCACAAAGGCTGATGCCCCAGCAGTCACAGGGCTGATGCCATAGTCAGGGGACAGCTGCAGGGACAACAGAACCAACTGGGCAAGCAGCAACAAAGATGCTTTCACAGTAGTAGAAAGCACAATCACAGATCCAGTAAAGCAGGGGTTGTCCCCTGCTGTCTGATAGCATGTAAGAAATCACTGATTCCTGTGTTTTCACAGCTGGGCATTAGTTGGGGATTTCTTTGGATATGTGGCTTAATGAAATTGTTCAAGGCCAGGTTGGCTGGGGCCATGAGCAACCTGATCTACTGGGTGGCATCCCTGCCCATGGCAGGAGGGTTTGAAGGATGATCTTTAAGGTTTCTCCCAACACATGGGATTCTATGGTCCCATGACTAACACTCACAGGTCAGAGAGGAACACTCACACTTGAAGCCAGAAGGCGTTTCACCATGGAGCAACCTGACACATGAGGCTGATCCTCCTCAAGTACCCTTTTCTGTGTCACAGCAGGCTTTGGACAATTATGTCTTTCTAGTAAACCCTCATAGAAGCACCAGAAGAAAGTGGTATCTTGAAGTGACATGAAAGATGGATGTGCATGTTTAGTACTGAGGTCACAAACTGCCCAGAGCAGACAAAAAGGCTGCTGGGGCGCAGCACAGAATCAGCTCACAGACGTGTTTGAGAGGAGGCTGCGCTGCTTCTTTCAACATCAACATCTCCTTTCCTTGTGTGAGCACCCCAGCTGTGGCCACATTCCTGTAATACTCCAGACATGAATATAACATCAGCACCAAATACATGGCAGGCTAATTACACTGCTCCCCATGCTGCTGCTGCTGCACCTAAAGAGCCAAGTGACCTCACAGAGTGGGTGACCTTACAGAGGTCATTATCCTGAGCCCCTGCACCTCCTCTCCTCATATTTTGTCCCTCTTTATTTTAGACTGGTGGTTTTTAACTCAGAACTTATTCTCACTGCCCTTTCACAAATGAAACACGATTTTAGTCTGGTTTTTCAAGCACTCTCATAATCTAAAGAAAGCCACCTAAAGTACTCCCAGGTCTTTACTGTGTTGCTGCTGTTACAATAGTATCAGTATCATCATTTCAATATTTCTCTTCAGCTCCAGCACTAAAAGAGAATTTTCAATGCACACACAAGTATTTGTGAAGCTGTTTTTGCTGACCCAGAGAAGACCATGTTATTTTGGACCTCCCTTTTGAACATTAACACAAGCTGAAATGAAGGAGAACTAGAAAGGAAGTAATGGCTCACACAGTAAAATTGCTTTAGAGAAGAAATGACTCAGCCGTTTTCTGCTAAAACGCAAACACACACGCAAAAATATCCCTGCCACATTATGCAGAAATCACCCTTGTTTCAGCTGGAAAAATAAAGAGCCACTGGAGCATGATGAAAGCAGCCAGAGCCAGCCAGCTCCTGTGCTGAATGCCCCACGCTGCCCTCCCCCTCCAGTCTGCTCTTCTGCTCCTCAAATCTGACCAAAAGAAAAGGGTTTTGAAAACCAGGAGGGGAGGGGGCCATTCCTGGCTTTAAATCAGACTTTTGCTGCCAAGTTTCAGCCCAGAAGCAATTTCTTACAGCTGAGTTATAAAACTCTGGGCAGAAAAAGTCTGGGAAACAGAGAAGGGAGGAAGACAGAGGGATTTTTGATGGAAAGGCAGGCATGATCTTCGCTTCAGCAATGCAAACGGTGATGTTGGAGCCTTACAGGGACATAGAGGTCTTGCTTTAAGGCAAAATGATGAAACACCATCCAACAACAATAAAGAATTTGAGACATTTTCTTCCTTCCTTCCTTTTATTATTATTTATTTATTTCATTTTCAGGCCATTCTTGCTCATTTTTCTGAGTTGCTTTAAAGTACCTGTCAGTTGAATCACTGAGTCATATAATCAGATATTGTCATTTTAAAGGTGGCAATATTTCTTGAGCTGTGTTTTTTGTGTTTTACCTTTGGCAATTATTGAAGAAGTCCAACGAGCCCAAGGCCTATAGGACATCAATTGTAGTTCATCTGCATGAAATCTGCTTCTTAAAAATAATTTTCTGTGTTTGTAAATGCTGTCTATCAAATGCGAAAAATCTACCTTTAGATCAGTGGGTCACACACCAGGAATTAATAATTTTGTGACTATTTAAACATGAGACTGTACTTGTAATTCATTCATTCTGATGCAAGTGAAGAAGAAAAATGACCATAGATACAAAGTGACTAGCCAAGTATCACACATAGGATTTTGGCAAATGGAGGAGAACCTGTGTCTCACCACAGAATACAGAGCTGTGCACTTTTTATCACTGCTCTGACCTCAGAAGACTGTTTCCCACCCTTGTTAAGTAATGGATGTACTGTTAATTTTGAAACAAAATTAAAAACATACAAAGAAAAATATTCACAGAAAGTTTGTTGCAGTGTTGTCACTTTTTTTTCCAGAAGAATAAAAAATAGATAAAATGTTAAGCATTCATTTGTTACTTTTATTTTGCTTCAGTTTTGCTTGCTTGCATTTTGAAGGTTTCTGTGTAGGAGTATTTTGGATGGGTGGGAACAGGGTTTTTCAACATTTTGTGGAAACGCCTCCAGAGACTCTGCACCAGTTAACTTTGTAGATGGGTTTTGTTCCAGCATAAACTGTCCCTTAGTGAGCTTGAGGTTGATCCATGGTGTCCATGTTGATATGCCCTCAACCTGACCTTCAGAAAACACCACAGTACAGGAAAATAGGAATTCTGTCTTCAGGCCATTTACATCTTTGGTCTTGTGGCTTACACCACTGAGTATAAGTGCATCCATGGTTTAGGGAGAGGTTTACCAGAGGTCAGCCACCAGAAGTCACTGGACAGACAATGATTATATCAGCTGTGAGGCAGATCTGATTTAGTTGAGAACGGCGATTTCTAGTCACCAATGATCTTGAAATGTTGATAAGTTGTATTGTGTGAGCATAGGACAGGGCCCTGTGGTTTGCATCTTACACACAGCTGCACTGGGGCTCAAGGCACCAGGAGCACCAATAGTAAAGATAAACAGTGTCTTGGATGGTTGAACAGTTAATTTCTATTCTGTTTTGACAATATTGTGAAGGGCTTTGAGTGTCCCTGGATCAGTCTGGGGAACTACTCACAGAAGGGAACTACTCATTGCTGGACTTTGAGGAAGCAGTGACTACACCACAGCCTACAGAAAAATCTGTTCAGCTGATGCTCAGGAATCATCCTGCTCATCTGCTGATAATTGCTCATGTCCACAGTCATGTGAGAGCCACTGACTGAGGGCCTCAGTAAGAACTGTAAAGGAAATGCTCACCTTGCAGTAACCAGGATTATAAATCATAAAAATACATCTCTCTCATCCAGACTTGAAATATTTTTGTAAAAGACCCTTCACTGCACTCTGCTGCACAGCAGACAGTGGTGGAGCTGATTTATTTCATACTCTCTAAAAACAGTTCACAGATTTGTATCTTCTGGTCTGTGTCAGAATTAGGAATGGGGCCAAACTATATCCAATTACCAAGTTACCACTGATGGTGGAAAACATGAAAAAAATAAAATCCAAATTTGTCCTTGGATTTCATTTTGTTACACAGTTTTGCCAAACCACATTTACATAGTTCACAATTTGAAAAAGAAATAGGACTAAAAAATTTGAAGAATTTTCGGAACTGAAATCCCATTTTTGTATACCACTTCAGCCAGAACTTCAAATGCAGGAAAGTACGCAACTTCCAGTAAAGTCATTTAAAGACAGTTGGGATCTGAAGGACTGAATGTCTTAGCTATTTAAAAACTCTGAACTTCAATGATACAGAATCTTACATTTTATGCAAGTCAAAAATTGACTTGTATGTGACTTGTCCTGTCTGAAACCATTTAACTGGCATCATCCTGCTGTGAACAAGACTAGATATTTGATATAAAATTATGTGTCTCATATTTTTTCCATTGGAAAACTGAAAATAAAGCCCCTCTGACTGTTTTATTTATAGTTTAGATGCTTAGACTACCTTCTATGCAGTTTCATGTTCAGATCACAGCTGGTGTAAGCTGGTGTCAGTCCTGGAGAACGATTCCAGACTGGACACCTCAGTGAGTTCTAGAGACTTGTATTGTCACTTCTTGCAACTCAGATTCTCCATGTTTGCTTTTTTTTTTTTTTTTTTAAGTTTGGTGTTAATTTCACATGCAAAATATTCAATCCAGGGTGCTGGTTTGCCTTTGCAGCTTTATCAGCTCTGTAGAAAGTCAGCAGTTGCATCCTAAACCCTAAACCAAACCCAAAATGTAGTTAAAAGTGAAATGCTGTGCAGAAGGCTAAAGGAAATGCTTCTGTCTGCTCCTAGATTATTCAGTCAAAAATCATTTTTAGGTTATCTGGCCACATCCCAGCCTTTCCTAAATGGAAAACTTAGCCAGCCCTAACCCCACTCCTTTTAGATGTTTGTTGCCAAGTTGAAATCTACTGGAAAGATGCAGGACCAGGGACTGTCTGCCAGGAGGGAGGGTTTTCATCCCACTCCTACGCATAAAGCCATAAATCATATTCTGCCATCAGATCATTATTTTTCTTCTGTTTCTTATAAACACAGCAGCAGCATCAAATGAAATATGAGCCTTCCAAGGCTGTTGGATTTCCTTGTATGTACTGTAGAAGGCAACATTTGCAGACATATGGCATGCAGGCTACTCTTAGAGAAGCATTTTGAAAACTGAACTTGTGCATTTTTGAGTCCAATAATTGTAGGTGGTCTGGGTTACTAACCCTAAATCGCTTCAGTAGTAACTGTTTCTCCTAGTCCTACACATCAGTCTGCATGACATTATGTTTCACAGGGTTTTATTAAATAGATATCTCAAATATAATCCCCTGAAATGAAATATAAAATATTATCTTCTGGATGCATGGCTCTTGTTTTTATTAGAATTGCTTATTTGGTTACAACACCGAGGAGTAGGTTGGTCAAGCACACACCACTTGCAGTGCTCTAGTGAAAAATCTGGATCTACTCTCATTCCTTCACCAATTTGTTTTTCTTCCTGATTTTTGCTTCTTCCTTTGCCACAGAAGTATTGTTAGGAAAATGACAAAAAAATTCTCAGGAGAAGTCCTGAGTTGTTATGAGAGAGGAAGACCATGGAAGTATCTCAAATATTTTGCTAGTTTTGCTCTTTTGACTTATATTCATCCCCCTATCTACAGAGAGAGAGAGAGAGTGAAGTGGAGGTCTATACACATATATTCCTATTCATAGATAAATACACATACCATATATTTTATAATTATTTTTATGTGATTGACTATTGAGTTAGCCTCTTCTGTGTAGGAACTGTGCTCCATAGGCCTTTTTGGAAATTGTGTATTTCAGACATGCCCATGGAAAAGAACAAAGGAAGAACAGCTTTCATTTTCTTTGGTGCAGGGATCTACATGGGTAAAAGCCCAGAGACTTGAAAGGGTGATGAGGATTGTTGTGACAGGCAAGCAAGTGTGAAAAGCTTTGTGAAAAGACAAAGAGGCAGGATCTGGCCATGTGGGACCTTGTGTGCGAGGGTGGCAACATCATCCTGACAGCAAGCACATCCAAAAATCCTTCTGTGAACCCTCAAAAACTTTGCTGCTCTCACACTCTGTTCCTTGGATGCTCCAAGCTCTGCTCCTGGATGCTCCAAGCCTGCTGTGAGCAATGCAAGGGATGGACCTAAGCCCAGAGGCCCCCACTTACGGGTTTGGAGACAGGGCACCCTAAACCACACTGGTGACTACACATCACACGGACTCAGAGTAATTTCTCAGCACTTGGAGAACAACCTGGGTCTGCTCTGTAAAGCAAGGTGGACACATTCAAACCACCTGTGAGGAAGGACCCTTGTCCCCTGCTCTTCCCCAGGTCATACCCAGGAGAGGTTTAAGGGACAGACCACTCTAGTCAAGCCATAACAGTGACAGGGTCTGGCCTTTTCACAGCACAAATGATCAGGTTCCAGTTCCTAGAACTGTTTCCTGACACCATTTGAACTCCTGGTATGAATACAGTCCTTCACCTTGCCTGGCCACAGTGAGGCAAGTGGTCAGGAGCAGTTCACCCCAGCCAGAATCCCTCCCTGTATTTCCCTGCCACAGCATATGTCAGTTGTGACCCATCTACAGTGACACTGGTCCAGGGACATCCTTTGTGCTGAGTGTGCAGCAGGTTTAATCACAGTGTGCAACCTTTAACATGATTGCATTTATATTTATTGCTGCACTGACACAGACAGCCCAGCTACTCTGCTGATGGATACCCTCGTACATTAGCTCAGTTAGAAACCTGATTTCCTGCCTCTAAGTGAACTGAGAGATGCTCTAGATGCTGATACAAATGTCTTATAATCCAGCTACAGCATACCATTAGGATAATTGTCTTGAGACCAGTAGTGCCAGATTGATAGTCCTTGTTCCATTTGCCAGCAGTGCAGGTGCAGATGCTATTAACAAATGCATCCACACCTTCTTAAAATACTGCTGAGCACTTTGCTCCAAGGCTAACCTTCAGCAAGGAGTTCCTTGAGTTAATTATTCACTGTATCAGTACAGATAAAATGCCCAAATTAGAATTAATAAAATGCTGGAAAGTTAACCCTGAAGGGAATATCTCAGAGACGGATGCTACACTGACAAGGAGATTGAGTAGATGACCTAATAAGAAAAATTTAGTCCCTTTTCTAATTTCTGGTTTAGGACTTTACCAGATGTGTTCAAATCCCAAGCACATTACATGCTTTGAAGTACTCATCCAGCCCTGGGTGCCTCTCAAATGATTTTTTTTTCTGAGTATATTATTCCTCACTGTTGTCTCTTTAGCCTTGTTGCTGCTGACAAGACTGATGCATGCATTCACACCCAATTCCACTCAATTAACACTCACTGTTTGTGATTGAGTGTTCATAGTGAAACAGCTTCAGGGAACACTTTGGATAAAACACAAAATCTTTTTAGTTGTTTACATTTCATTGTTTTCAGCCCACCTCTGCTTTTAGTTGTGTCTGCAAAATTATAAGTATTTAAAACTAATGAAGTAAAGAGCAAAAACAGAAGTGAATGATCGAATAGGTCTTCTTCACACTGAACTCTGAGATTGTGAGTGGTGTTTAAAATTCAGTCAGAGCTGCAACTGCATTATCTTCTGCTCACTCAATCCTTGATCGTGAATTGGAAGCATTCATTATTTATCCACATCTGTCATTCATAAACCTGTTTATTATGAAAGGGATTAGACATTTCCCCCATACAAATCCCATTATTCCATTGGATTTGTAGTCATACTATCCTTCTCCTTTGAAAATGCTTCTCCTTTAGTAACATTGAGCAGTTGCTGCCATTTAGGTAGACACAGGATAAATTCCACATTTCAATGGCCCTTCACAAAGCAGCTGCACTCAGTCACACTGTCGTTCATCTCACCATCCACTTGCACCAGGTAAAGCAGTGGTAAAACCACACAGAGTGCAGTGAAACACCTGAGGGTCCTTCCTTCCTCCCCAGCATGTGGTGGGGAAAATCAGACCCTCAGACCAGGAGTGTGGAGTTGCCCTAGACAAAAACACACACTGGGGGCAAGACATGGTCCATGGACTGTAGGGGAATTAAATATTGGTAGGACAGTGATGTTTATAGCAAAAGTGACCAGAGGACAAAGAATCAGTGCTGGTGATCAAAAACATGGCAGTCTTGGGAGTTGTCCTTTGAAAATGAGCTAACAGACAGTTCTTTCAGGCAGCAAGAACAGGCCAACAAACCATGCCAGGTTTTTTCATTTGGTGGGAGTTTTATGGTATGCACTTTTCCAAAGGCAGATATTTGGAAGGTAAGTATTAGTGCAAGGATCCTTTTGAAACGCAAATTTTCTGTGCAAATGTCCCCAGAGAGAGCATAGATCTGAGATATTATTTATTATTGTTATTTATTGTTGTTGTTGATGTCAATGTTGTTATTATTGTTATCATGTTTCTCCTGGACCAAGTGGGATGGCAACACATCGAGTAACAGCGACAGATCTCTTAGTAGAAGTGCAAGGACAAATGGCCAGTCCTGCAACAGTCTTGCTCCAGGATACTGCAGAAAACTACTATTATATAGACTGGGTTCAAGCTGGTTTTAGGAACAACTGCAGGCACTCAAAAACAGACCTGGTGATGCTAGTCCCTGCACTTTCAAGCACAGTTTTGGCTACAGGTCTGAGGTGGGCTCTGCTGCTCTGATCAGCCAGCTCTGTGCAGTCATGTGCAGTCACCACAGCTTTCCCCAGCAAGGCAGCAGATGTCTCCTGGGACCAGAGCCATCTCTGCCATAAGTCATTTGGTTTCACTGTGGTAAGACTGCAGCTGCACTCATCCCAGGGGTCTGGACCTCGACTGCTCCTCTGCACTGCCATATGCTCCACTATAACTGTAAGCTGCAAAGTAAAAAACAAATATGCAGCTTAAACAAGCCTGCTCTGTGTGGTGTTATTTCACTTAAGGATTAGGTGAATCAGCTTCACTGAAGAAGGCAATCTCTCACCATATGCCCATCCAGACCCCCGAGGGGCTGCTGCAGGGCAGGGAAAAGGTGTGTGCTGTAAGGTGTGTGACAGCTCTGTGTGTCCCTGTTGTTAACCCCTGGCTATAACAAATGGTACTGAGAGGAAAAGATCTGTATTTAAACAAGGCCTCTTTGGGTAAATGCCTGAAATCCAGCAAGGACTATCCTGACCTCTCAGAGAAGGAGTCTTGAACACCCATGTCAAAATTCCCACCAAAATGGCCATCAGTGAGGCCAAAGCATCATCTTCAGACCCCTCTATTTCAATGCACAAATTCAGAGCAATGAAATCTTTAAAATTACCTCAGCTTCTGATGTTTGCATTTCTGAGGCAGCACTTATTAACCCTTATTAACCTAAAGCTCTCCTTTCAGTCAGAGGAGAAGCAATTAGCACAAGGAATATCACCCACAGAGTCAAGCATATATATGTTACTGAGCATCCAGCTGTGACAGCTGAAGTACTGGGGAACCAGAAGACAAGCAGGCAAACACTGCATTTTCTTTGGAGAGAGGAACATAGCAAAAAACTCCAACCAGCCTCAAACTAAAAAAACCCAAACCTTGCAATCAATATGGAACAGCAGAAAACATCAAGAAAAAATTATCAGTATGTCAGATGGTAAAATTGTAATACATTGTGAGGAAGAAAAGGTTAACCTGTATATCTACCATAAAGGCAAGTGATACTGAGTTTCATAGACAGAAACTATATTCCTTATGAAACCAATCAGAATAATGGGTAAAAAGGAGGCAGGCAAATTGATGGCCACACAGCCTTCCCTCAGTGAACTTCTGCAGTTGCTTTTCATGGGCACCACAAGCATACCTTAGACTTTCAGGTGTTTGGCATCTCTTACTCATCTCCCCTCAAGCTTACAGAGGGCATGGCCTGACTTGGAGCTGTGCAAAGCTTCAAAGTATTATCTGAGATACAACTGTGATTCCACCACTTTTATGGCTATACAGAGTGAGGTTTTGGTGGAAAACTAGTCAGATATTCCCTCCACGAGGCAAAAGGAAGGGCAGAATCTTGATTCTCTCTCCCTAAAGTGCTGTTCTGCACAGTTAGCAGAAACAAAACACTGTTTATAGCACTAGCAATGACATATCGTATTCTGAATTCTTGAAGGAAACAGATTTCTAAAGTAATGAAGGGAAAATAAAAAATAATAATTTCTTTGGAGGAGTGAGATGCTTCAAAATTGAAAATAAGTACTGGACATGTTGCTCTTACAGGAATCATTTATCTTGCATCTACTCCCTTAACTTTCTTTCAAGCTCCAATTATGTATGAACACAGCTGTACACTTGGAGGGTAAATATTCACATGAGTCCAATAGTCCAAGAGTCAGGTTTTACTTCTCTTTAATTTCATTTTTCATCTCTTCATGCAGTTCTACTTACCTTATGGGTCTGACTTCAAAAACTCAGCTGGTGAAGGGACAGAAGGTCTTTCTGCAACTAGCACAATAATTCTTATTGTCTCAAAATATACCAAACATATCCAAAACTTTCAGACATAGAAGAGTGGTCTTAGTTTTAAAGGAATTTGGTTCATTGCAGCCATAAAATTTTTTTTTCCATCAGATTCTATTTAGTTGGCTGTAAGATACTCATTGAATTATTTCATATGGCAGTATCACAAAAACACAATAGGTATGAAAACAGTAAACATATGGCACTGATTTTTTGTCTCATTTACTTTAGATTCATACCACTTCAGTTTCACTTTACCAGTTTTTTGTCTAATATAAATCAATAGATTTCTACTGCAATCAATAGCTCCAGAGTGATTTCATCAGTCGAGGTTGAGGTCTATTGGGTTTAGTGAAACTACTGCTTTTTGTGCCATAGTAAATAGGTAAAATCAGGTTCCATATTTCATATTTTATTGTATTTCTCCCTATGAAAAAAGAAGTATATATGAAAAATGTTTCAGAGGAATAAGAATGGAAAAATGTGGAACATTCAAGGATTTCCTTAGCAGGAAGATAAATATATTTTATTATGTACAATAATTAGCACTAAAAACATTCTCAGCACTTCCAGGGTACTGCTCACACAGCAGCCTGGTTATAGCTATTTTTTGTGTCTTTCTTTTTCCAGTGCCCCAGACGGTTGGGGTCATATTTTGTTGCATAAAGATGAAAAAGTTAATTTAGATTAAATGTGTCAACAGAGGGTAGTTCCATCAGTGACGTGCAGTTGTCTCATCTGAGCCTCTACAAGATTTCCAGCAGAGAAATGTCCATTTGCTTGCTTCCCTACTCCACTCTATGGAGCTCTGTAGGGTAGAGATAATTTTCTTGTGCCTCAGTATTGCTTTGATTCTGAAAGGCACAGGCATGGATTAAGGAAACACCCCAGCTGAGCAGCTGTTATTTGTGAATCTATCCTCAGGCTAATCACATAGCTAAAGCTCTAATAAAGCAGTGAAACTGGAGCCTCAGTGCTGGCAGGGCATTTTTTTGGCATGAATTGCAACTTGTCTTAACCAGAAAGGTAAAATGGTAAAAAAACCGAGAGGTATTTATTTTAAAACTGTAAGACGTTGCTAACAAACCAGATTGTGAACCTCTTACTCAGACTTTGATCAAAAAAATAAAGGCAGAACAACCCCCAAGAGGCTGAAATTTCAGGTACTTTTGTGAGCATACAGGAGCAGGAGAGTTGATTTCTGTTAAGGTTTGAAGTAAATCCAGCAAGTCATTTCTGAAACAGCAGCAGTCTGAAAAACATGTGTTCAGAAATAGTACTTATTTGAAAGGTCTGCTCCCCATGTTCATGGACCAAACAACTTCCATGTGGAATTTCTGTACCTACTGTTTAAGGGGAAATAACCCCCAAAAACCCCAAAGAAACAACCCCTTTTAATTTGTAAAGTGACTATATTTGATCTTATCAGGAGTTCAAAATTCCCAACATCACCTTTCCAAACAGTGCTTTTTGATCTTCACATTAAAAAGCTGAAATTTTATCTTGCCTTCCCCCAACACTTTTCTACCAATTATAACTCAGGAGGTGGTAACAAATTTTTGAATCTATAGACAAAACCTGACAAGCCCAATGAACTAATATGAAGCATTTACAGGTTTTCAAAATAAAAAGAAAATAACAAAGCCATAGATTTCTACTTTGGTCTCTTTCCTAAGTGAAGAAAAAAAGCAAAAAGCAAAAAGCAAAAAGCAAAAAGCAAAAAGCAAAAAGAAAAAAGAAAAAAGAAAAAAGAAAAAAGAAAAAAGAATGGAAACTATATGTTTTAGAAATGCCCTAAACAGGCACTACCACCTGTTTATTCAGTGGCTGCAGAATTCTGCCAGCAGGTTGGGGTTCAGTTCCCACTTCCCTCCCAGAGATCAGAACCTAAAGGAAAACCTTACTTTATTGCACAGAGGAATAGTCTGCTGGGAAACACTTTGTGTCTTGTTTTTCTTTCCTCCTGTAGATCTTTTTCTACTCTATATAGAATATTGAAATATTCATTAGGCAAGAGAGAACAACTCTATATCATGGTGTTTAGGCCCTGCAGTGGAGACACAGGACATCATTCTCATGAATATTTCAATATTATAAACAAAGTAGAACACACTCTATCAGAGGTATTGAAAAAACATTTCCTCTGTCTCCATCCTGCACTATGGGATACCAAACAGTCCGGTATTGGGGGCTGTTCCTGGGAAATTAGGATGGGCTCAGATCTCATCTGGCAGATGAGGAAACTGAAGCCTCCTTTTTTGCATTTTGAATGAGTCCCTGGCAGATGAACTATTGAAAGACAGGAGACAGGTGGCTTTTTAATCAACTAAACTATCTTTATGTATCTCCTTTTCTTCCTCTCACCTTCAAGAATGACAAGCTCATCCTGACTTTTGAAGCAGTTCTAAGCCCACTGAAATGCCACTTTTGGGTAAAACACTTAAACAACGCTTACTCAAATCTGAGCATATTTGATGATATTTATGTTTTTCACAGCTTTAGGTTCATCTTTAGGATTATACAAACCATGTCTAGGCTTCTTTCTACATCTCCTCATACTTGGACAATTCTGATTTGGCTCTTATTTGGTGGAAAAGTAGATGGATAGGTTGGAGGGAAGAAAAAGGGTGCATAGGAATCTAAATACATATCACTGTAATTAAAAAAAGATCTATTAGAATTGACACTTGGGAAAAATATTGATCTGATTTCTATGTTACAGATTTACAGCTGAAAATTGAAAGTTACTAGAAGTGGAGCTATGCTGAAGTTTCTTCCTGGGAGCAGCTTACTGGCTGAGGCTGCTTACTCCAGGCAACAGCAAGAGTTCGTGGGTCACTCAGTCCTGCTAGCTGGAAGCGTGGTGAGGCTTTGGAATGAAGAGCGGACCTTTCTCGTGGGTAGGAAGATGTTTATTGATGGAACTCCACGTGGAAAAGGCGGGGGCTGGCCTGTCCTTCTCCCTTAAATACCTCAGGACATAGCCTGAGGCCATAGGAGAATTTGGGCCAATAGGTGGGAAGGGGTTGGGTGTTCTAGAAGGGGACACTTGGCAGGACAATGGAAAGGGGCAGGTGCCTGAGCACCTGGCCGAATGAGGGATATGCTCTTTTCAAGTTACCAAGGTGATTGACAAGGGGGCTTCCCTCTGGGAGATGCCACCAGGGTCAGGGGATAGGGGAGGGGTTTAGAAAGGAGTAAACTGGCATGATACAAATAAGATACATGTAAAACTCTGAAAGGCTTAGCCATGCACTGCAACAGTGCTAGACTGAAGTTTGTCCATGATTATTAAAGTCATAGGACTGGTAGCTGAAGTTAAATTCAAGTGAAGTGCATAAAAAAAGTCCTAACCACTACTACATTTCTGTCTAAGAAAAAGAAAAACAACAAAAACTAAAACACAGAAAAAAATCAGCATGCTCTGTTGAGCAGTGCTTCCTCATTTATGTGAGTCCACTCTGGAGGCACAGCACGGTATTTCTTCACACGCATTCTGCATGGAATGCAGTCCTCCTTTCCTACCTAAAAGCTGGGCTGAGGGAGAAGAATTTAGGCCAACCATTTAGTTTTATTGTGAATTTTGCTCTTACGGCTATACATTATAACATGGGGGCATGGATAAAGTCAGGGAAGAACTGGAACAGATGAGCCTTTGGATATTCAAAGCTTTAATTTCCCAGGCTCTGAATGATATGCGTGCTTAGATCAGAATAAAATTTCTTTTGTTGTCTCCAGAGTGAGAACATCCTTTTAGCTGGCTGAGAAAAATAATGTTTGGAAAACCTCTGTGTGATATTATATTGCTTATATTATTTATTTTGCCTGAATTTGTTCTGTAGCAAGCATTCTGGAAGTAATGCAAGTAAAATAACTCAGCAAGGAATGACATAAATGCAGTGAACTGTCATTGCATATAGCTTCAAGGAACACTTTCCACATACATCCACCTAGTTTTCTTCAGTGCAGTTGTCACAGGAGAGTTTGCTAACGATTCTACATGATGGAAATTTCAAATACATCTTCTTACTGCAGTTTATTCACCAAAGGAGAATCCCTAGGCTCCTGAACATCCAGGGAATCATTGATGTTCTGGGAAACAGGCTGTCACACAGAGACAATGAGATTGTGTGTGTGTTTTTGCTCCTCACAGACACACACTGGTTCAGGCTACATCTGCATCCACAAGTGATGTGGTGCAACAGGATTATCCTGTAGCAAATTGCAACCATCACAAATCCATTTGTGCTAAGGACAGCAGTCATGCTATGTGACTCATGGGGTTTTACTTCAGGACAGCTCTAATCTTGTCCTCAGGACAGAACTCCTTTCAGCTGCTGGATCACAGTGGTGCTTGGTTGCCTGCAGCACAACATTTGGCTGGATCTGGCTCATGCATGTGGAGACAAACAGTGCAAATCAGAACTGGAGACTGGGGACAATCAGGCGAGTTAAATGCACCAAGCTTGAAGCTAAAATCATGCCTATTCCTTACCTCAAACCCATCCTTTCTACACTGTTGTTTCAGAAAACCACATGCTCCGTAGGAACCTTCAAGTCTCTCTCACAGCAGCCAATAAAACCAAAGACTTTTCCAAGCCACCAAAGCCAGGAGCACAGAGGGCATTACAGCCTGGGTACAGCTCCCATGGCAGCTGTGAGCCATCCTGGATGCCTCTGTGATGGCAGAGGTACAGGCTTTACCAAAATAGCCCTCACTCTGGAGTCACTTCATCACTTTGAAATAGCAATACAGATGATCTGCTAGGACTACACAGGTACTTGGAGCTGGGGGCTCAATCCTCAGCCATCCCAACCCATCAGAGATGTCAGGATGAATCTCTAATCAAACCTCTGTGTATTGGAAGAGTAGATATTAAAATTTGATATTAAAATTTGATATTAAAATTTAAGCATGTTACAATGACCTGAGAGGTGTCCAGTGGCAGACAGGTGGTGACAGTAGATGTAAAACTGTGATCTTTACTTAGGACTTGGTTCGTACACTGGCAAACATCTCACTCCTTGCAATGCTTAAACTGAGGAACATGGGACAGTCACAGGACTGGGACAATATCCAGAAAAACTCAGTTTATGTGACTAGCAAATCCTTAGGAAAATTCAGATGGCTTTGGTAAACCAAAGCATCTCACCAGCTTCACTGGACATTTTAACACATCTGGTTTTTTACCCATACATGAAGCTAAAACTCCATGATGCTTAAATTTTTCATGTCAAGACAAAAATACATCTACTTTTCCCTCTGCAGTTGTACCTCAGCCATGGGAAATGCACTCTTCCACTACTCAGGTATTATCAGAACCAGATCCCATAATTGTTTGATTCAACATTTAAACTCCGCTTTTAATGATATGTCAAAAAGCTACAAAGGAAGAACTTTACTTGAAACTCTCAGTTATAAAAACAAATTGTCCTAGAAATGCACCTAAGCCTTTTGGAGATGGGGCCTACATCTTGGCAGGCTCCACAGGATTGCAGCACATTACAATAGTTCCTCAACATAAATAAAAATAATCTAGATAATTTTGGTGTCTGCACATCTCACACAGCAGGGATCAGACCCAATTGGCCGCCTGATGACAGTGTCATATAAATATTAAATATTAATAGTACTGTTACTGTTAATTTGGCAAAATGTGATACTGTGTAAAGCAAACTTTGTCTCTTTTGGCTGTGCCGCAACAAGAAAAACACATGTTCTCAACATTTCTAGCTGGACAGCTTTCTTTTACAAATGTTTGCTTTTCTTAAATTAACATATGAGTGGGTTGGGGAAGGGGGGACAGTGGAGGGGGGTTGCTTTTACCTGAAGTCTTTCAACCCCCTTTTTTGTGAGTCACACTTACACCTACTGGAAATCTGAGCTTAGGTGACACTTGTCTCTAACTCAGAAACAGTCTCTTATTCATCAGATAAAAGCCAGGAAAAGCTGTCTAAAACCATTCCTGTCTTTGACTTTTGTAGGTTTTTGTGCAGTTCCTGTCATAAATGTAGGTCAGAGACTGAAGGTAGTGGCTGGAGCAATTAAGTACTCTATTTGACACAATTGCAGATCAAATAAAATATTTGAGAGTTTAACCATTATATACACACATTCATTTTTTACCCTTTCCATGTGCTGTAAATAGGAAATATTTACTTTCATGCAATCTGGAGACACAGTATCAACAGTGAGAAATAATCCTCATGAATATGCCTATCAGGATATTTGCCAGCATCCTCTTCTTTAGCATTAAAAAAAACATTTCTACCTCATCCCTTCATCCATGTACTTGAATCTTGAAAGGTGAAGGTCAGAAGTCTGAAGCAGATATCCCTAACACTCTCTAAGGACATGTGGTAGAGTATGAATTGCACTCTTAGATAGTTCTGCTAATAAGAACTTGCAAACAGCTCTTAATAGCAGAGCTAAAGAAACCTAAATGCTATTAGTTCAACACAGCACAAAAAAAGAAGAGGTTTTGTTGGCCATTTTATTTTGAGTGGGGAGAAGATGAGAAATAAACAGGAAAATACAGGGAGAACTGAGCCCTCTAGAGAGAAAAAGTGATGACATTATGAGAAATCACAAGCATGAAGAGAGCAAAAGCTGGTAATGATTCTATGTTCAGAGCTGGATGCTGAGCACTGGCAAGAAGATTGTGGAAAAGTCCTTCACTGTCTCACTGGGGAAAAGGGAGAATCAACGGTGTTTGTGGAGGTAGATGGAGGATTAATCAGCTGAGACAATGCTCTGGCACTTTGTAAACATGATGACACAGATGCAACTGCCCAAACTGGATGACCCATGAGACACCCAGGAACAGCAACTGGGGGGCAAGCAGCCATCCAAGGGCATCTCAAGTAGCCCCAAACACTTTCCTGACAGTGGGACAGACAGTGTGATGTGCCTGCATGTGAGGTAGATGGATAAAGAGGAAAATGGTTGTGGAGGCTGATGTGCCCAGTGTTATTTTAGGTACTGTGAAGTATTTGCCTTTTATTACCCTAGTGGTTTTTCTAACCTATATTGTTATGATTTTATGACTCTCTGGTCTCTGATGCTCTCTGTGATATTGTGATGTGATTTGGTTTAGTGGGCATGGTGGTATTCAATCAAAGGTTGGACTTGATGGTCTTGGAGGTCTTTTCCAGCCTTAGTGATTTGATTATTCCATACTGGCCAATCCACTACCATGTATCATAGGGGGTCTCAAACAGCACGGAACTTGTTTTAAACAGAAATGTTCCCCGCCTTTATCACTTCTCAGACACTCTGTCTCAAACTGGGCACTGAAAATTGAAGAACTGAGTTCTTCTTTCAGGTCTCTGGACTGCACCTTCATTGATTATAATGTCATCTTAGACATCTTATGCATATGTAGACTCCTCCAGGAAATGTACCTTTAATTCTTTAACTCTGAAGAAGAAATCATCCTAAGGAAATAGAAATTTGGGGAAATTAATCTAAATATGGGGCAGTTCTTAGAATATTTGAGTGCTGCTAATCTGCTGAAGGGAGAGGGCCAGACAGTAGAAGTCACGACATTGGCAAGGAGAGGTTACAGTTGAAGCTCTTTAAGAAACACAGCACAGCCTGGATCAATTGAATTGCCTGATGCAGGCTCATGCTCCCTGGAAAAGCAGGCTGCCAGTCATGCTCCCAGCCTGCCCACCATGGGGCTGCAGGATAACAACTGATTCATTTCCATGCAAACAGCACAGTCAGCTGCAGAGCTCATCCCAGCAACAACAACATCAACACAAGGCTGTGAAAATGGAACTAGGTGTCTTTGAGACACAAAAAGCCATGCAACTATGCTAAAACTGTCAGATGAATACAAATCCTCAGTAAGAAACTCTTACAAAAAGCATTACCAGGGGTTTATAAGACCCAGCAGAAGGCAGGACAATGCAGACCCTGATCTGGTACAACAGAGACAGTGAATGTCCTCAGGGTGAGACAGCAGTCAACTCTCTAATGGACAGGGGCACAAGACAAGGAACTGAGGCTATAAATAAGCTTCTCTTCAGCCAATGAGCCATGAGAAATGCACCGTGTAGTCACTGAGGAAGGAAGTTACAAGGCTGCAAGGAAAATGGATTGTTACATCTCTGGAAACTAGCACAGACTGCCTCTAACAGCAGCGAAAGCCTGGCAGACACTTGGGTATCTGCACTGACCCAAAACCACAGAACAGAATCACAACAAAAAAAAAGTGTCACTGCTGATTACCAGTGAGTGAAGCCAGAGCACTTGGGCTGTTCAAGGCAAAACCGTCTGCTGATGATTGCATCAAGACGAGTCTTAGGGGAAGTGCTGGGGATAATGAATTTCTCTGGGCTTGTGTTTTAGTCTAAGTGAGCCACAGGAAAGGTCTGGTAAATGTTGACTCACTAATGGAAGCCCTACCAGCAGCATTTACACATGTTTTTCAGAGTGAAATCAAGAGTTTGCTGGATTAGAGGACAGTCTCTGAGCACGCTTTAGCATGGCTATAATCTGATGGGACAAATGTACAGACATTTGGGGATTTGGGAATTATATGGCTGGCCAAATCTCAGGGAGTAAAGCCTCCTGAATGCCCAGCAACACATAAAAGAGCAAAGCATGCAAAAAAAGTATCCCATCTATCAGATTCCAGCCAGGTTCTTGGAAAAGATCAAAACAAATTTAAGAGGGGAATTGCATCATGAGAGAGAACTTTCCCAGCTTCTAGTAGGTGGATAATTTGGAAGCCATTCAGGCAAAACTCCAGTGGGGAAACAGAAAACACATTTTGCAAGACATAACCAGGTCCTGTACTCAGACAATCGAGCACATGACACAGTAGCAGAGTTCAAGTGACTCAGCACTCCAGGAGAATTTTAATACAAAACCTCTTCCCCTGGGTACACACAAAGCAATAGAAAAACCAGATCAGCACTAAGCTAAACATTCTGAGCTAAACATTCTTCTGGACAAAAGAAAATCATGCAGGCAAATCTGGCAGGCTTATATGAAACAGCAACAGGCTTGGGACAGCAGATGAAATGAAACCAGTAGCAGTAAAAGAGTAATGGCAGGGAACTGGAGTCCTTTTAGAACAGAAGTCAATGCCAGGAGAGCACTGCAAGGCACCCAGCAATCAGCTGAGTCAGAAGAGATGGAGGTGTGAGAGGAGAAGGCCCAAAGAAGGGATATACCAAGCTGCCTGGTACAGCAGAGATACAAATCCTGCACTGGCAGGAGGCACATGCTGCTAGTGGCAGCCTTCTTCTTAAGACACCTGTCATGAGAAGGCTACATGACTTAGTAGGTCACTGCAAACTGGCTGCAAAAGGAATAACCATATACCTCAAACTTCAAGTTAGAAAAATCTTTAAAAATTAAAGAAAGAAATATTAAAAAATGGAGTAGGTAGTGCAATATCTCTCATAAAGCCAAAAGGAGAAGCACAGGTCGCAAGAGCATGTATTTTGAAAGGGTCACTAGAGGAGCCAGGCTGGGTGCACGTGACTGGGGAGCTGAGCCAGAGACAGGAAGACAAAACCCTTTTGGGACATTTGAGAAGGTCAAACAGAAACACAAACCTGAAGCTCAGATCCCTTTTTCTTTTTTTCCTTCCCATTTTCCCTTCTAGGTCTTGCATATTGTGCTGCCTCTCTGAATGCACCCACAAACTCTGTGGGTCAGGACACCAAGGAGACATCACACATTGAGCTGGGAAAGCTGCAGTCTCTCTTCTGCTACTAGAAGTGTCAGCAATACATTCCTTTTTGCATTTCTTCTGCTTCACACTGTGCAGGGACACATCAGCACAGTTCCTCTTAATCCCTTTTTGCTCAAACAACCCCCCTTGCTCAGGCACATTTAACTGCTTATTAGGGCACTGCTACCTTAAGGTCAATCATGATTATGTCGTTCAAAATTTCCGAGTTTTTCTTTCCTATTGACTAACCACATCATACAACAGACTAATTAACCCACCAGGTTCTCATTAAGTGGTATTCCTTCACTCTCCTCCAGGACCACCAGCTGTGCTGCAGATTTCCTCTGGGTTTTGGAAAATAACAAGATTCATTATTAGAAATGGGGTTTTTTCCCTTCAGTGTTTCACAGACCCACGGTCAGGTTTAAAATAGCAGCCCCCAGACTCTGGGGCTTGTGTCAGGATTAAGATAGGCTCCTGCAGGGGATGGGGTTGATGTTTCAGCAATTCTCTGGGGAGAGAAGGAAGGATCCCATCATGAGGAGACCTGGATTTCTATCCATATGCCCAGTTTGGAGAAAAAAAGCATGTTTTAATCTTTCACAGACTATGATACATTAGCTACTGCTGCTTAGGGTCACAGCAGGTCTGCAGCTGATGTCCTCTCCATCTCTTGGGCAACTCTTCTACCACTTCAGGTCTCATGTTATATGAAACAGCAACAGGCTTGGGACAGCAGTTTAATTAAGAAATTAGAAACTTTACAACCAACAGACAAACCAGCTCACTTGTTTTCCAGAGGGAAAACTAGAATGCTGCACCAAAACAGAGAAGGATGTTGAGCCAACAACAGCCTCAATTTACCCACCCTTTAGGTGGTTAACAGCTTCAGACACGACCCAGGATGCAACTATTCCTACATCTGGTTTGTGCACCCAATCCTCACAACACACCAACTGCCTGGTGCTCCTGCCTGGTGAAGGAGCCTCTCTCACCTCTGTCAGAATCCTGCCCAGCCTGGGAATTTACACCCAAACCTCAGGCAACACAAAACACCAGGACAACCAAAGTCTTCTGGTCTGGCAGGCCAAAATGTTTGATCCTCATACTTAGGTTGGTGGTGAACAAATAAGACACCAGTGCATAGGCAGGTGCCTCAGCTCTGAACCGGCTTTAAAACTGAATAAAAAAACCAAAAACCATTTAAAATAGCTCACTCAAAGAATAATGGCCCATTTTATTGTCTCTCAATAGCTTCCAAGTCAGTGTGGACAGTGTCTGTGATATTGCCTACAACTAGCTGAGGAAAGAAATTTTCCTAATTTCTCCATCAATGCCTGCAATTTGAGGGATGTTAAGATTGTAAAGGTATGCTTATGCATCATTTAAAATACCACTGATGTACATGTGTAATGAAAATTTATGTTAATTTGTATTAAGTGTAATAACATGTCTACCATTAACAAAAATTTCTATTGGCCTGTTGTAAGTAAAAGAAAGATGTTTTTAAACTAAATTGGGCATAGAAATAGATATCCTATTTCATGAAACTCAACAGCAAGTCCCTATTTTGAAATTAAAGAAAAAAGCAAGACTTCAAAAATTTTCATTAAAACACTGGTAAAAAGCAATTTTTTAATGTGTTCCCTAATCTCAGCCACTTTGAAGTATTTATATAAAATTTATTATTACTCAGCTGTTTATGAAACTATATTACTTTAAAAATAAGTTGTTTTGACTAAAATCATTCTCAGCATGTTTTCATTCAGGCTTTATTTAGTCTGATTTTTCAAAAATGCTGCATGTGTCAATTAACTATTATCTTTTTTTTATTAGAAGAGAAGGAGGGTGTTTTTGCAGTTGGGCCATAGAAAATAAAAGCATACCGAAAGATTGCAAGGCCACTTTTACCTTAAATAAAATGTTTTCCTTCCATAGCAAATTTTAATTTTTAAAATTTCTAATTTCTTAATTAAACTGTGCAAAAGGGAAATACAAGGAATAAAATATTCATAAGGAAGAAAATCAATATATAGCTAAAAGGCTGTATACTACATGAAGTACATTAGAGCATATTGATTTTATGAAGTTGTCTTTCAACTGCTAATTACACATTCATTACAGGATTATAAATCTTAATAAAGTGATTGAGTCAATGTTCTAGAAGGAAGAAGCCTTTTCAAGTCCCTGATTTGCAAGACCAGGCTGTGGTTTGCAGCCTCATATCTGGACAGATCTGCTGTGAGAACAGGAATTCAGGCTGCGGAAGACCTTTGTGTGAAGTCAGGAGCAGCCCGATGGGGCTCCTCCCTGCCTGTTCTCATGAGTGGCATCTTCCCCCTCAAGCTGCAGAGATGGAGCTGGGGCTGTTTGGAGAAGGGCCAAGGGCAGAGTGAAACAGCTCCACAGGAACCTATGGGCCTGATGTAATATGTGTGAGAGGAAGCAGCTTCCTGAACACTCAACCTATGCCTAAAAAAGCTTTTTTAACAGACTCTTCAGGTTGCTTGGGAATATTTCCTGTTGTTCCAAAATCTCTAGACCGTCACAACTCAGTTGCCTGCTAACTATATTGTGCAATGTAAATTGTCAATTTTGAGAGAGACAAATGCACAAATCCTAAGTGTCCATCCATAGTCAAATTCTGGTTTTAATCTGGCCTTCCCAAAAATCACAGCATCATGGCCTAGTTGTTGCTGAAAGACCAAAATGACAGCATTTGATCCTACAAAAAATACCACTGCAAAGTGGCACCATGAAAGTGTGGAGCACAAGGGACAAGATGGGCAGGTTCAAGAAGTTTCAGATGAGAATCTTCTTGCTCAGATGATTTTGACCTGTGCAGGTAATGGGATCCCTGTGCACAGGTAATGGAAAAAATTGTGGATTACAAAAAAATATAGTAAAAAAGTAAGGCCTGCTTAAGGGAATTACAAGCTATTCCACTTAGATGCTAGAGCAGTCATCCAGGGAAAGCTTAAAGCAGTAGTTTCCTTATATGTAAATTACAGTGGCTCACTTGTGAACCCTAAAAGCCACATTTAACCCAACTGGTGCACCCTGTCCAGATGTGATTTACAGCATGTTCTCTTTTACAAAACCTACTTAGCCAACATATGGGAACAAGGATGGGGGAGGAGATGTGAACATCTGCTTTACTTGTCCTGGGTTTGCACTATTGCTGCATACAGCTTTTCTCTCTGGAAGACTTTCAAGTCTGAAAGAGTCACCAACCACTTGGATGCAACAGTGTGCACTGATGTTGCTGCTGTCTGTCTTCCTGCTGTGACTAACTCAGGATTTTTCTGGTTTTGACAGAGTGCTGACGTGCCTGGCAGTTTGCTTGCATTCTTCACTGGCAGGGCCAGGGTCTCCATACCCCACACCCAACCACACACCCCGTGCTCACGGTCATTGATGTTACCAGAGAAACCACTGCTTCTTATTAAAGATTTCCAATAAGGAGACACAATAAATGACTCCATTTATCTCAATCTATACCTCTGCTGTCACTTTCTATGTGCATTCTGGGGATGAGAGCAATGTTTTTAAGAAAGACCAACAATTCCATTTTGGAGGCGGCAGAGAGGGAGAGGAGACAGCCAGATGTGGCATTTGGCTTTGGAATGCACCAGGGCTGGGGTCCAGCAGACAGAGCAGAGGTATGGCTCTGGTATGGTTGTGCTGTGCAGACTGGCTGGCTTCTGACAAAAATAAGATGTCTCCTCAAGAAATTGGCACAATTCTTATGAAATACAGTCCTTCAAGCCTTTACTGCTCTGGAATAAAAGAGCTTGAAATGCTCTTTCTAATCCTCATGGTTACTTCTATGAGCTCCTACCCCCATCATTTGTTTGAAATGTTTACTTGTCTTACCTACCCCCATAATAGGTTTGAAATGTGGCAGGAACTTGACACTTCCCTTGAAAAAAATCTCACCCCAGCACATGAGAGTGGAGAAATTTCTGCTTGTCTGAAATGCCTGGCTGCTGCTGGTCAGAATAATGTGTGATCAGCAACTGTACAGAAGCAATCCCTGTGCCTGTATTTCAGGCAGAGAGTTTTCCTCAGCCTCTCTGCACACACCACATCTCTCCCACAAATTTTCTTGCTCCCTGCTGAACTCCCAGCAGCACATAAAGCCTCGGAGCAGGGACTGAGGGGGCTGTTCTACTTTGCTTTATTACCACAATGATCATTTATGAACTCAGTATTTCCCAAGGCACAAGGGTAACCACTCTGTCTAAATCACCATGATTGATGAAAGATGGCCATGAGAGTTGGGTTTGAAGATGCCAAGAACATGGCTGACTTGAGGAAAAGAAAATGGAGCAGGTTCCATTGTTCCCACAGGGCCAGATCCTACCACTCACACGTCTGATCCTTTGAAATCACGGCAGCATTAAAGATTCAGTGGCTGATCTGGCTGGCTGGTAGGGGGTGAAGCAAGTTGGGGCCCAGAAGTAACCTTGAGCAGGGGAGGAAATGCAGCCCAGGGCCAGAGGATCTCTCAGGATCCATTTGCAGGCTGCACAACCAGGATGCTCAAAGACACCCAGCAAGAAGCAGCAGCTGTGAACTGGAACAGATTAGTCAGATGCCATTTGTGCCATGCAAACAAACCCCTTTCTAGTTCCATGTCCTTCAGACAGCAGACCTGCTCCCAAAGCAGTGACCTGGGCCTCTGAGCACCACTGGAGAACAGGAGAACCATGAACTGCAAAATGGGTCTGATAGCAGCTGTGTGTACCTCCCAAAGCAGTCTCTGCTCCCACTCCAGTAAGCACAGGCCTGTCTGCAGCTCAAAACTATCAAAAGTCACTGCTAATGAGTATCTCCAAAATCAGTGCTATTTTTTGTCTCCATCACATTTCTCCCTCTCTTTATTTTCAAACTTTCTGGGTCACACAATGAAAAAGGATGTATTTTTGGTTGTCATGAATGTTTTCTCTTAGTGCCACAGCGGAAAAGTTGTCCCAGGCAGTGCCTTGTCCATGACTTTGTCATTTTTCTGGCAAATTATTTCCTCCATTCGAAGGTGCACTCCTCTACTTTTCAGACCACCAAGCCCAAAAAGCACTTGGTCACTATGTTTCCAGGAAGTAGCAACTATCATTCCAGCTGTAGAGAAATTAAGATCTCTCAGCCTTCTCCACCCCCCTCCCAACCTCAAAAGGAAATGTTTTTCAAAGTGCGAACTACAGATCAGGACACTACCCCAGGTGGTGTCATTTTTGTGTCATTCACATTTTTGTCACATCAACAGTGAAAAGAAAAAAGCAGTTTGATGCACAAGGCCTTGCCAGGTCTCACAGCTTTGTCCTCCTCCCTTTCTGCATTAAACTCTGCTCTCCCTCTTGGTGCATCCTCCTTCTCTCTGCCCAGTGTGGGCTCATACCCTTCTTTCATATTATTTATATGCCACCAGTTTCTCATGCCCCGGTTGTTGGCTTTTGGGGCCCACTGGACCTCAAGGAGAGAGCAAGCTGTACCATGGAGATGGTGACAGTCCAAGGTCCCAGCCCCCCTCCTCAACCTACTCTCCCCTGCCCTGCCCCTGCATTATCACTCTCTCCATCCATACATTCAGCCTGGTTTTATCCATTAGTTTCCCCATAAACATCTAGTTATTGTTCATTTTCCTGAGCAAACTGGCAGAGCCAGTGGGCTTTGGCATTGCTGGTATCAACCAGTTCTATCTAACAGCTACCACTGGATTTCAGAAGACACAACTTTGCTTGGATTGACTCTCTGTTTGTGCCTCTGTGTGTATCCTCTGAGCCCACAGTCCACTCTCAACCAAGCCTGGGAGATGGCAGGACATCCCAAAGTAACTGCACCATTAACCATGACAGACAGGAGAGACTCGGCTGAGGAGAAGGCTGCAAAGCAAGCTCAGCCCTCGTTGGACACAAGAGACATTTTGTTAACACTCCACATTAATCAACACCAAGAAACAAATACCAATAAGCCTCAAGGCAGGAGAGGGATTTAGGTGCATTATTTCAGATCATGAAGTAATTACTTGCTTTCAAAAAGTCATTTGAAGTCAGAGTCACCAGAGCCCAGCCATTAAGAACAACTGCACCTGTGATTGCACTAAGAACAATTGCAGCTGAACACAAGATTGTTTTTTTCTCAGCCCAGTCTGGCACTGGTCCCTCACATGCCCCCAACCAGATCTTCAGGACCCTGTCCTAAAGGGTCTGTCCCACAGGGCTCAGCCCTGCAGCCACTTCCCAGCCTGTAGTTCTCAGTGATCTCCACCTGCACCTGACGGACAAGGGTGATCCTCATCTCTGAAGATATCCAGGCTTATCTGAAACACTGTTTTGTCCAGTGGGAAGGCATTTGGTTTCCTTGTCTTCTGTGCAGAGGAAATCTGCTCTTCAAAAACATTTCTAGGGAGAGTGACAAAAAGATATCACTGTTTTGTTGGCATTTTGAGTTTATTCTCATCTAATGTTGCTGAGGGTCCCAGAGCCATAGCAGATGACAGCCCCCTAAGTCTCATTACTTCTCTTTACCATTTGCACCATGTTTTCTGGAGTCACTGGGACAAGTGGAAGGAACTGGGGAGGAGGGTTACAGATGGTCACTCCCGAGACCACTACTTCCTGTTCTCTCACCTCCAGTGACTTCAGCACCCCAGCCTGGCCTTCTCCTCAAGACAGCGTTGCATAGTTTTACTTGGGCATTGCTAAAGTGGTAAAAGAGAGGATCTGGATCTAAACATCCAAATTGCACTCACACAGAATTATTGAAGACTGGTTTTGACAAGTCAGTTACTATCCAGCCTGCTTGTCTTCATACCTTGGATGCTAAGTCTGAACAGAACTGTGAACATTAGCCCTTCTCAAAATATTCTCAAATAATTGGTGGAAAAACATTAAAGGAAAAAATAAAAAATAAAAAATAAAAAATAAAAAATAAAAAATAAAAAATAAAAAATAAAAAATAAAAAATAAAAAATAAAAAAT
>JBBMKD010000102.1:142506404-142517042 GCA_037834095.1 Argya squamiceps | reverse complement strand
AAAAAATAAAAAATAAAAAATAAAAAATAAAAAAGTGATGAAAATACTGATCCAATCTCCTCTACCCTGTGTGGGTGACAGAGAAAACTTGGTATCCTCAGGAATTTGTCAAATACAGGGCAAAACATGAAGATGTGTCCTGAGGAACATCTGCCAGTCTCAAAAACGTGTGCATGTCTCATCAGGGTGGTTTTTCTCACCTTCTGACACTCTCAATAAGATTTCATGTTTTCATGCATAATTCTACTTTGGTTTTCTCTGATATCCTTCCTTCTATGCTGCTTCTTGTCTGCACAGATGGTAGGGAGACATCACAGTAGCTTTCTGGAGGTAGACTGTGGATCTGCAAGGTGGCTCTCACACCACCTAGGGGAACACATTTGTCTGAACCACTGTCTGTACCTTTACACCAGTGGGGTCCCACCACCAGCCTTAGTAACTCAATGGGCATCCCTTGTGATGCTCCTTGGAAACAAAAAGCCCCAAAGACTTATCCATATTGAGAACGATATGGTCTCTCTCAGCCTGCCTAGGCCCCAGCATCATCCTTGATG
Source organism: Argya squamiceps (assembly GCA_037834095.1). NCBI lineage: Eukaryota > Metazoa > Chordata > Aves > Passeriformes > Leiothrichidae > Argya > Argya squamiceps. The sequence goes on along the minus strand of JBBMKD010000102.1, from coordinate 142,516,488 downwards.
TTACCTTGGTATTATCTGCTGAAATACCACAGTACTTTAGCATCTTCAGGGAAACATGGGAGCCAAGTGGGTTTCACCTTTTCCTAGAGAGTTTTCTTGTGAAAATGGAAAGGAAATTATTGTTTGAATAAGAAAGGATAAAAAAACTAAAAAACCCCACATCACTGTATATTCTTGAGGGATGAATGAGCTGGAGTTTTTGTGACATTACTAGTCAAAGGACAGCTCATAGAAATGCAGAAACTTACACAACCAAGAGGGATGTCGAATGAAATCAAACAAGAGGAAAAAAACCAAAATGTTGTGATAAATGCACCAACTGTATTTAAGAAAAATTAGAGGCAATATTTTGCTTGTCTTTTTAAGTGACTTAATGACAGAAATATAGCAGAGACAGGCTTGCAGTTGAAAACCTCTTATCTTGCCATAGAAATTATTATCTCAGGCTTAGATCCTCCTAACACAGCTTCTACCAAACAACATCCTGAGCTAGTCAGTCTGAAAATTCATCTTCCATGTCAGGTAGAACCTCTATGGTAAGAGCTACCAAGCTGAAAGTGATTGTCTTTTATTTGGGCCATAGATGTGATTCCTATTTCAGAGAAAACCAAAATCTTTGTGAATTACAAGGAGAAACTACCAGTAACATTGAAATCACTGAAAGCAAGTCTTGACCATACCATAAACCCAGCTTTAGGACACTCGCTGTCAAATAAAGACCACTGCAACTTCATAATACAAAAAAAAATTTATGTGATAAAAACTTGATCTACCATCTCAATTTTTTCGAAATCTGTGGGCAAGTTGACTTCACCCTGGCAGGCTTCAGGCTGAAAGAATTATCACTGGCTTCTACTGCTCAACTTGATGACAGACCTCTGTCATTCCAAAGTCAGGCTGAATCCCAGCAAAAAAACCACAGAGCCAGCCTGAACTTCATGGTAAGTACTCAGCTAATTCCTTGGAAAAATGGTTCTGTCTTGTTGGTCTCAGTGAAGTGAGCACTACTGGGCGATGCGTTAAAACACAGTGCCCACAGTGCTCTCCTGCCTCTCTTCATGGTTTAAAGAAGGTGAAATTGCCTTTTATCACAGTGAATGGTTTAGAAAGAGAAAATGAACCAATGCCAAAATAACAGGAAATAGTTGTTACCACAACATTAGCTCACTTTGCCTGGAGTCTATCTTGCAGCAATGTGCCAGGTTGCTACAGTCCCACAGCAACTTGGATTTTCCACCTTGAAAATTCAAGTATGAAACCCAGGGTGGTATCAGCTGGCAGTGTGCCACCTCCCTGCCACTGTATGGAGTGAAATTCCCCTTCCTGGCATCCAACTCACTGTGCCCCAGCAGTGGGTGATGGGAGCAAGGCAGCCAGCAGATCTTTCTGCCCAAACAAGACTTTTAACTGGTTTTGTCTGCAATTTTCCTCCTTCTTGCTTCCCTGTAGTAGCATAGCCTGTTCTGTGAAACAAGATAATCTGAGACACCACTGGCATTTATCCACCTCTCTGCAGAAGCCTATTGCTATATTTTTAACCAATTTCTTTGCACACAGCATCCAGCAAAACCCACACCAATGGGTGAGGAAACAAGAGCTCCTTACTACCTTTAATAATGTTTTTCTGTTCCAGCCCTCTATATTCATGGTCTCAATGTTGGAACTGCTTGATTTTTGTCTTGTTTTGCTGTTTGGGGAGCAGAACTATTTCTGAGATAAAGCCAATGTCCATATGTGGGGCCACCTTGCATTTCAGCCCCAGCTGCAAACAGCATTTCACAGGTAAATAGAGAGACATCCATTTAAAAATCACAGTGAGTATTTAATAGATTTAGGAACTGTCTTTGAAGGGCTCCCCAATTCTCAAGAGCCCATGCTAGGGAGATGCACACATATGCATTTTTGTTAGCAAATAACACTGAAATGAGCTATTGAGCTCAATGAGTTTTTCACATGATTTAGCAAGTGTTGTGAAAAATGCCTGCGTGTGCACAGCCTCTGTGTACCCAAACACAAATAAAGAAACCTTCCAATTTCCCTTGGCTATTCCTTTTTGCCCATCCTGCAGCATTTTCTTCTCTTTATTCTTCATGCGTTGCTAGTAGGAAAAGTATTTTTCTGTTCTTAGGTTGAGTTCTCTGTGTGCTGGGAAACCACAAAATGCTTGACAATGGAAAAACACTGTGGTTATCTCAATGTTGTCAATGAAGAAAGTACTGTAGAAAGAGTATTTTGGAGGAATATGTCTAATTTGCAGTATATACCATCACACAGTTATCCCATTTGTAATAAAAGTTACAACTGAAAAAATAAAATCTTCGTTTCACTCAAATATTTTCAGAAACTCATAAAAATACACTGAACCAAGATGAAGAGTAAAAATAGTGAAAATGTTTTATGGATCAAAATTCTTAAAACTATTTGAGTTTGATTGAAAGCCTTATTTTTACATATTTGGAAAATGTTCATGTAATCTTTACTTTATTTTCCCTTATTTTTCTTTTACGTATTAGTGCTTACTCAAAAATAATCCATTACTTCATATATTAGCGTATCCATAAATTCCAACAGTAAGCATGTCAGAAGTAGCTGTTATATGTAATGTTGTTTATTTAGATTTATGCTACTTATAGTAGAACCAACAAAGCAAAAAATTAATTCAGAGATTCAGGATCAGCAGAATATATTGCTGCCATCATTAGCTAAACAATTCTCCCTTTTGTGCTTCTCAAGACTATGAATTTCCCTCAAACAATTCAACACACCTGGACACAATTAGGAAGAAAAATACAAAACACCTCCGAAGTATTGCAATTAGGTTTGTTCTGGCAAGTCCTGCATCTGTATTCTAGTGGCAATTGGCTTCTAGTGCAAAACATTGTGCCAAAAGTAATGTTTTCTTTTGCATAAAACATATGGAGGGCTTTTGCTGAATTCCACTGTGCAGCATGCCTCTGGTAATGCTGTTGTCCAGCCTGCGAGAGGAACAGCCCAGCATCAGCAGCAAGTTACTGCTGCGAGCACTGAGATGTTATCAGGGCTACTGAAAGGAAACTGTGGCTTGCAAGTTGGTGTGAAAGCTTTTACTGCAATCAGAGGCTAACCAGCAGCAAAAGGCTTTCAGCAGGAGAAATCTCTGATCTACATGTGGTGGCCATGAGCACCCTCAAACCCAGAGGGTGTAGGCAGGGAGGGGATTTATTGGAAATGTGAAACAAGGAAAATACATAATTTGCAAAATTATCCAGCCTGAGCCTGTACCAGCAAAGAGCAAACTTGTGCACCATGCTGAGCATATCTGTATCTCTATCCACCAATTGTTGTTTTGTGTGACAAATCTTTGGCCTCAAACACAAAACAGATTCTCTATGCAGAGTGCTCACAAAGAATTTGATTATATTGTTTGAAAAATATTTGCATTGTTTCATTTTCTTGTTAAACTAATATTAAAACTTTTCTAAAAATGGCTTGCAGGCATCATCCATGTAGTCATATTACCAAGTTCAGCAAGGTGTATTTTGTCAGTGAAAATCTTTAGAAACTAAAAATTGTAAACTGAAAGCAAAAAAGCCAACCTCAGAACACTCCTTCTTTCTTAAACTTTCAAATACTGAGGGTAGTAAATAACTGTGTCACTGCACCAACTGATCCTTGTAGGGGAAGCATTGTCCAGGCCCCTCTGTGTCCACTCACCCATCTTCCAGTTGCTGAGGTTGGGCTCGGCCCAGAGGTGAGGCACCACATAACAGTGGAACTATATATCACAAGAAAAGCTTTGTTGTCCTTTCACCTATGCCCACAAAAGCTCTTCTTTCTGGTAAATATAAAAGAAATGCCCTGTTGGGAGAGCTTGATGCAGATCAGAAAGGTCCTGGAGTAGCAATCTGAAAGTACCAGGAAGGGATTTGCAGAGAGATTTGTGCCTTGAACCTGGATGGATCTAGGAGCAAAGCTGTACCTACTGAGGTTTATCTGGAAATATCTGTAGCTCAGGGTGGTAGAAAGCCCAGAAGAAGAAACTATGACTGTGTCTGGAGAAGAAAATAGGTAATTAAATCTGCAGATTAAAACATCTCTTTCATGTTTCAGTTGGACCAATCATGCCCAATGACACGTCGTGAGTCAAGGAGGGGGCCGCGAGGCAGATTAAGGGGCTTGGGGTCTGCAGGGAGTTTAGAGCCAGCAATAGCATGGATGAGCTACATGTGGGTATAGAAGGAGTGGCAGAAGCAGAAGCAGCAAAGCCCTGCCATCTTGGCTGGAGAGTGAGACAAGTTTGCTTTTCACCAAAACATTTCCTACAGCCCTTGAGCTGAACTGAGGCAGGAGCTGATGAGGGCTGAAGAGAGGCCACAATGAGACCTTCCTGTGTGTATGAAAGGCCCAGAAACTGGCTTAAGAGCTTAAGATAAGGAATGAACACAGTAAGAGGGACTTCATGAATTTCTACACTTAATTTCAGTGACTCCCCTACACCCCATGTATGACTTTTTTGCACTTGGAGTTTTGCAGATTGTGCAAAGAGCATTAAGCACTGCAGAACTAGGGAGCTGTATTATTTCTGAGGAAACCTATTCCATTCAGACCCACAAAGCTGTCCCCTATGGGGCACTTGCTTCACCATCTTTGGGCACATGAGACATCTGGAGCAATTTCCAGGAGCAAAATACCCATGCAAAGTGAACACAGGTTGTGCAATGTGCCCCCAGTCTCCCTCCTGGAAACAGCAGAACTACCTTAGCTAGAACTACCTTAGAAAATGTTGATTTTGGAAGACTCTCAGGAAAACTTACTGTGTTTTTAAAAAGAGACATATAGTGGAAATGTTTGGTAACATGAGCTCCAGCATGGTCAATGGCAGCCACACTGTAGGGATGGGAGATGACTGTAAATCTATTTCATCTCTGAGTCCTGTGGGTCCTGCAACTCCTGCTCACAAACCACAGACAGCATTCAGTATCCTCAGATGTTCTTGGGCAAATTTGTGTATTAAAATGACATTTTTGTTGTCATTGAGCACAAGAACACCAGAATATCAATGAATCTGTCCTCAGAAAGAGATTGCTGAGATGTGAATGCTTGGCTTTTGGTTTTCTTTGAGGTTTTTTTCTGTGGGTTTTTTTTTTGGGGGGGGGGTGTTTTTTTTCACTGCCCTGGCTTTTACTTTAACTCTTGAACTGGAAAAATAAGCCAATAATGTTCACTTTAAAAAAATTTCAAAATTTTCAGAGATAGAGACTTTAAAGTTGTACTTGGCCTCTGTTCTGTTCCAGACCCAGTGATCTTATCATTGATTGAGGCGTTTTTAATGGGCCCTTAAAAAATAAATAAATGAAAATTGGTAGCTCAATCAATGTACTATCTTTAATTCAATATTCATCCCAGTTGATTTTCACTTCCAAGTTTCATTTTATTATGAAGTAGGGCATTGTGTTAAGGAAGTTGAGGGGGAGCTTGCAGGTTTTGGCAGCTGTAATGAGGGGAAACTGTGGTTTTTAGATTAGAGGAAGGTGTGGGAACCAGTTCTTAAGCGAGCTGTTGGAGCAGCAGGGTTTGTGTATGCTGTTTGTGTGCATGTTTGCTGTCAGCCCCCACAACCTGTCATGGGGCAGAGAGCAGAATGCAGAGGCACCAGTGGCTCCCATTCCAGTCCTGTCCTTGCCCTGCCACTCCACCACAGTGACTGTACTGGGCCACCCAAACATCCCTGAGCTGCTCCCCAGGTGTCCTCTGCCCCCCTAACGAAGGCACCATCAAATCCCCATGCCTGCTTTATCTGCCTGGGGGAAAGAAATTCCCCTTCCCAGCTGGGGCATCTCCATTTACAAGGCTGCCAAGCTACTGAGGACTGCAGCTCTCCAGAAAACATATTTCCAGATATTTTCTGAGGCTGCACTATATATTCTGTGGTTCAGTCTCATGAGATATGCAGAGCTTTCCATGGCAACCACAGAAGTAGCTTTCCTCTTAAAGAAACAGGGAATAACAGAAAACGAGAACTCTACCAGGATAAAACCAACCCGTTTAAGGACATGAAGGAAACCCACCAAAACAAATCTTGCTCCCAGGAATGCAGCTCAGTCCTCATAGGATGTAGGACTGTGGAAATAGTCACAGTCCTGGATCACTATGGAACAAGTCAAAAAGAGCAGGAGAGGCAAAGCAAAAACCTGTCCAGTTTGTGCCTCACCTGTCTGTGCCCCTCCTTGCCACACCCAGCTGAGCCTGTCCCAGTTCCCTCACTAACACTCTGGGGTCAGGTTTTCAAGTGCACTCACATTAATTTCTACAAAACAAAACCAAACCAAACCAAACCAAAACCAACAAAAACCAAAACAAAACAACACAAAACAAAACAAAACAAAAACAACAAAAACCCGAACAAAAACAAAGTGGTAAGTGGTTTGCCTGTGCTTCACTGTCTGCCCAAACACACATCCACACTGGCATCCTGGCATCTTGACTATCATCCCAGCTGGTCTCCATCTTCTTTCTCCCTTCATAGTCAATAATAATTTTACAGTATCTCCTTCAGTGTCTCAATATTTTTATGCAGCTCTCTGACCTCCTCTCAGCCACATCAAGAGCTGTCAGTTTAGTGGTTGGGCCATTCACAATGGTCTGTGCAGCACTGTGCTTTACTACCCCATATTTTTTACTGGGAAATCCTCTGGGAAGGCATCTTTCCACTTTAGGACTAGTGATAAATGGAGGAAGTAACAACTTCTGAATTATTCTGCTAGCTGGCATATGTGATAAAAATCATTACAGCTGCAATAAAGAATGTTGATAAATCAGAGGTAAATTTGGAAAATAATGGTAACAGAAAGGAATCTAAAGGGACTAACTTAAGATCACTAGAATGTCTAAATATCCTCCCCAGTAAGGGTGTCACTAATTCAACAAAGCTGTAATGGGTGCACATGGAAAATACATGTTCAGGGTGGAGCCTGAAAAAAACAGATAAACTGCAGAGGATATTAAGAATCAAAATGTGAAGAGAAATCTTAAACCTTGACATGGTTCTCCATACCTGACCACACAGCACAAAAAGCTGCAGTACCCAAACCAAGGGCTGCCACAGATGCCCTCTCTTGGCGCAATCACAGTCACTCATGTCCCATGAATTCTGAGCATGACCTAAAACAGTCTGGATTTTGCCCCTGAGAATTAAGCCTCAGACTCTCATCAGGATGAGAAGCCAGCAATTACATAGAGGGCCAAAAAATTACCCTCTCTGCATGTTTTCCCTTTAAAGCATGGGTGTGGTCATTTGGAGAAATTTATATTAAAAGAATGAAAATCATCTGTTTGATACCAGTCAGAGAACGCAGCCACAGGATGCTGTGACATGATGCACCAAGGGCTACAACAGAGTTTGGAAAACATGATTTGCTTGGAGTCACATGGAAACAGACAGGACTGGCAGCAGAGCTCTGGCATCCAAGGTTCCAAATCTGAGACGTAACCACAAAACTCTTTCCTTCCTCCCACGGCCTTGCTTGTGCAGCTTCTCTGGGAGAGGGAAAAATGCTGTCAGTGCTCACTAACTGGAAAATTAACTCAGTAGCAAAAGCAATCCTGTTTCCAAACTTTTAACTGACAAAGACCTAGGAGAGGGAAGGGGTAAATCTATTAACTCAGGTAATCTACTGTGTTCTGCTGACTGTAATCTTTATAAGTGAGCTACTCTCCAGACAGAATATGTATTCATCGTCACAAAATCACTGGAGTAAGAACCACAATAAATTGCTGCAGCTCCTTTGAAGTCCACCAAGCTTCTGCAAGCTGGGCAGGCTGAGGACAAACTTTGGAAAACTCTCTCTTCATTTGAATATTAAGAGGACTAATAAAACAAAGAGGACATGGTAAGTTCTGGAGGCTTTTTTTTTTAGTTACCAAGGGACAATTTGGATGTCAGCATGGTTTTTAATAGCTCTCTCTACTCCAGTCCTTTAGTTGTGCTTACAGAACCAGTTGCAAAGAGCATCTCCTGCTGCTTTGCAGATTAATTACCCAATGTTTGGGTGAAGTGCTGTATCAGTGTTAAGCGTTATTGCTTACAGCACCACCACTCTGCAGTGAATGCAAGTGGCCACTTTGGGAGGGCCACAGTTGCTTCTGCAAGGCCTCCATGTTCCTCAAAGCCATATCCCACCCTGTGCTTCAGCAAGTGGTATTTCTCCATAGAGCTAGAGATACTGGCCCACTCCAGCAGGCATGAACATAGGCAGCAAACACTGCATGGTGAGACAGCATTTCATGCACACTGACAGACAGGGTACAAGCCCTCAAAGGATGAGTCCTGCCTGATTCAGTGTTAACATCCATCAAATCCTGTCTCACTACTCTTGTTACCCAGCTTAGGTGCCTACAGTGCTTTTGTTCCTCCACCTCCAATTTCCTGTGCAATTGAACCCTATATAATGATCCCCATGGAATTTATACAGCCACAGTGCCCAGATAAAATGTTAGCATAATGGCTGTCTTATGATCATAGAGGAATGCACAGATTCTGCCATGGTGGTGGCTCCCTGCAGAGTGCCTGGCCATAGAAAGTAGGACTTTAGGGTCAGGAGTACCTGCTTCTCACTCCACACAGCAGTGGCTAATGAGACCCACAACATAGAGCAATTGATATCTTTTTCCACAGTCCCTGGAACAATGCTGTCCTGTCTTCAGAAGTCTGCATGTGTGGTTTTACAGAGAAAAGTCATAAAAAGTCCTCTCCTTGCCTGTTTTACTCAAAAGCCAGCCACCATCTTGTCCTACACTCAAGAGAAGTGATCTGTGGTTAGCTGGTGTGTTCTCCTTACTACAGCTTCCTCAAACTCCTTTTCACAGTGACATCCTCTCAAGATCCTGTGATGCTGCATCTCCACTCCTCCCTTGTCAGGGCATTATTTGAAAGAACAATCTTGGCAGTATTGCCTCCTCTGTATGCTATAAACCAGCTTGGGCACATCAATCACCACTTCCAGGACAAGGAGGAGGAAAGTACAGAGCAAATCAGAATCAGGCTTTGTTTTCTCACCACCTTTTTAGCAGAAGTCTGGAAGAAAAGAGGAAGCAGTTGGGAGAACTGAGGTTCTCTTTTATGTTACCATAGGAATTTCCTGTTAGATGGTGTGTACATTTTCCAAGGAATTTAGTTATTCACTCAACAATTATGCTGAGACTGTCCCATGGGGAAGAGAGATAGGAAGGGAACATTCATAGAAAATATATCCACACACAGGAATCTTATATTAATGCAAGGTTATAGCTCATTGCTCAAATACACATGGAAGAAAATTCACATCACTTTTATACAGCTCACTGAATTATTATGTTCCAAAAAGGAGCATTATGGATGAGATAGAACCAGACTTCTCATAGGTGCACTACAGAGGGACAACGGGCAGCTTGACCTAACTTTGAAACTGACCCTGCATTGAGAGACCTCCAGAGGTCTCTGACAACCCCAGTCACTCTGGTTCTATGATTAAAAATCAAATGTATGCTAGGTAGACTGTTTATTAGGAAGTAACAAGATTTTTAAAGATGCCTGATTTTTTCAGTTCCAAGCTTTCTTTTGAAGTCATCTATCTGCCTGAAATTCTCCCTGAAATTTTCTCCATTTAGCTGAAGATTTCCCTGGTTTTCTTCAGAAGTCTAAATAAATATAAGTCATCTCTGCATAAGAGCATAAGTTCATTAGAAATGCCCTGCTGTGTTAGATCCGTCATCCATCTATTCCACCAGTGACAGTCAGAGATGCTATTTTGAGAGAACACACAAGCCCAGATACTATTTGTGATTAATTTCCCACACACTCCCCCAGCACCAACACTCAGAACAGAAATGTTCAAGTTCCCTCTGGGTGCTGCTCATGGCCTATTTCACAGTCTCCTCTAGCAAGAGTGTCAGAAGATTGGGACACCCCACAAAAGCAATTCTTTCTTTTTTGTGCTTTTAAAAGATCTTCTGCTGGTTTCAGTGAGTGTTGGGCAGTTCTAGTTGGGGAGTGTTACCGAATTCCTCAGGGAAGGTGGACATGATGTATATCTGGGCCTTGAACTACCTGAGCTGAGGCCTTCAACAA
>JBBMKD010000102.1:142495973-142506304 GCA_037834095.1 Argya squamiceps | reverse complement strand
TCTCTCTGCTGTGTGCCAATGAAAAAGCTACTGTAATTGTAAACTATATAGAAATGTATATAAGCAGCCATCTTAGTTGAAATAAATCAGAACGTCATTGTTAATCATACTGGTTTGACCTGCATTCTCTGAATGATCCAATTCCTTCTATCTCAGGTTAATCCTGGATCCAAACATCGACATTAGGGGAGTGTGGTCAGTAACTGCTCTGCAGTCACAACCCAGCACCTCCTCGAGGCTCAGTGCCCATCATATCCCCCCTTCAATTGTGTCTTCAGCCAGAAGAGACTCAGCTTTTTTAGTTCCTTCTCATACAGCAGCTTCTCCAACCCCTAAGTTATGCTGGTCACTTTCCCTGGCATTTCCCCTAACCCTCATGCCCCTGAGATGCAGAAACTCAGATCATTCACCAGACTCAAAGCATGGAAGAACCATAAATGTAACAGGAAAATGACTCTTTGTCATGACTGCAACATCCTTCCTGATGAGCTCCAGCATTTTATTGACATGCTTTTTTTCCACTTAACATGCTCAGTCAAGAATTTCAGAGAGCTGTCAGCTACGGCTCCAGGATCTCTTGCCTGAGTTCTAACATCATCTTTTTTGATTTGTTACAAAAAATCCATACAGATATGTGAGAGCAAGAAAGCTCTCTGAGTAGGTAGTGTATAATCAGGAAAGCTACCTTAGGTCTGCAATTTAAAAAAGCTTAGCTGCACATCCTTAACTGTCCAATGTCCATAAGAAAGATGGCTTGGTCTTTACTATAGTATTACACATTACCTCTCAAGATATACATTTATTCAAGTACTGGAGCTTGGTTTGTGTTTGTTTGCAGAACTGAATTTCATTCTATATACATTTTCCTTAGAAAATTTTTCAGATTTTGATTTCTTACACTCTTTAGAAGCAATTATGTAATTATGCACTTATTGTAAATGTATCAACATTAGTGTGGCTCCTTAAAGCAACATGTATGTGCTTATCTGGACAAGAGAGATCCTCCTGGCCATACTTTTCCCCCTTGTATGTTCAGCACATAAATATGATTGATCTATTTCTCTAACAGAGTTTCCACAGATTTGTTGTTTGTCAAGAATTAAACCTGAAGAAGATATAACATACTCCTGAGATACATAGATCCACTCCAGGGCTGAAACAAAGAAGGATGTTATTCTGCATTCAAAATTTTACTTTCTCAAAAATTCATAGAAATCAGAGAATCTTAGAATGGTTTGTGTTGAAAGGGACTTAGAGATCACTTAGCTCCAAACCCCTGCCATAGGCAGGGACATCTTCCAGTCAACCAGGTTGCTCAGAGACCTATCCAGCCTGGCTTTGAACACTTCCAGGGATGGGCCATCCACAACTTCTCTGGGCAACCAGTTCCAGTGCCTCAACACTCTCATTTTAAGAAATTTCTTCCTAACATTTGATCTAAAGCTACTCTCCTTCAGTTTGAAGCCATTACCAATTATCCTATCACTATATGTCCTTATAAAAAGTTTCTCTTCATCTTTCGTGTAGCCTGTCTTCCATTCCCTTCCCTTGGAATGTCACATCTGTACAACTCTGAAGCCTTCTCTTTTCCAATGCAAAGAATCCCAATTCTTCCAGCCTTTTCTCACAAGAGAGGTGCTCTATCCCTCTAATCATCTTGGTGGCCTCCTCTGGGCTCTCTCCAAGACATCAAAGTCCTTCCTGTGCTGAGAACGCCAGAGATGGATGCAGCAGTTCAGGTGGGCTCCTATCAGAGCAGAGGAGCTGAATCCCCTCCCTCCCCTGCTGCCCACAGGGCTCTGGATGCAGTCCAGGACATGTTTGGCTTTCTAGGCTGTGCAAGTCATGCCCAGAATTTCTTACACCAACACACCCAAATCCTATTTGAGACGGCTGCTCTTGATATGTGCATCTCCCAGAGTGTGTTGGTGCTGGGGATACAGCACCTTGCACTTGGGCCTGTTATATCACATGAGACTCCCACGGGCCCACCAATTGATGAACAAAAATCACAGCCTCCAAAACCAGTATCAGAAATGAACTGTGACTTTAAGAGTAGTACATTTGTAAGAAAAATGTAGGCAAACAACCAGATGATTAACTATTATGACAATGAATATAGTGAAACAAACCCAGTAGGAACAACGTTACTGAGCAGTATCTGCAGCTAAACTAAGGAGGTTTATATCATCATTCATCTCCAGCAGCCTGCTGCCCGTTCAGATGTTTATTTTCAGTGTTTGGCAGCTGCTGAGTTCTGGGCTATGGATTGTACATTCTGAATTCTTTAGTGACTTTTATTTTGTCATGGCCTACAATTATGAAACATTTGCTCTGAAGAGCTCTTAAGAGCTTTTCACACTGCTGCCTCTTTTATTGCCATAAAATGGGAACATACACAACCTAAGGCTAAATGCTGCTCTGTACTGGACAATGAATAAGTTACTACAGAGAAAGCTATGTAGGAAATTCATTTCAAAATCTTTCTCCAGGCTCTGAACACAAATTAAAATCTTTTTATACTGACTTCTCAGCTTGTAAATAAAACTGAAGGTAAGTGAAGAGAAGGGTCATCCATCCTGGAATCTGAGCATACCTCAAGGAGGCTCTGGTGCAGCAAACCTGATGTTTGGGCTGCCACACCATGATGAAGACACAGGAAACAATATGAAAATAGAAAACTCCATGAACGTCAGCATCAATGACAACAGCCAGGTCTTTTATAAACCAGTTTTGTTCTGCCTTTGAGCAAGTCCAGGTCACTCCTCCACTGACAGTGTACTGGTGCAGTAACAGCATTTCCTTGGTGGTGTTATCTCAGATAACATAGCAGCATATAAACCCAGGATGAAGAATTTCTTGGTTCTGGGAGAGTCTAAACTCCCATTCTGGGGATCCCCCTGTCTATCTCCTGAGCCAAACATTAAACAAATCCCTCCAAAATTCTATTTTTTAATGACATTCTCTTCACTAAATGAGACAGATCTCTTTTTTAATCCATGGAATGGCTTTCACAGACATTACATTTCACAGAATGTAAAGGATGATCCTAGAAATAGACCTGTGGAGAAGGCATGGAGAGCCAGAGGAGTTAGGACCCTGCTGGTTGAGAGAAGCCACCTGTAAGTACTTAGCTCTTGCCTGAACTAGGATGTCCCCTGCTCTGCCTTTGAAATTGCTGTGGCCAGGCCTGCCTGTGCTGTCTTCATGGTTACTAGTTTTAAAAAAAAAGATTATAATAACCAGATTAGCATATTGACATCATAAATCCTGCTACACATGAATTAAGTGCATCCATTCTCAAGCTGTGAGGTTATTTAATCAAAACCATTCAGGAGAGGAAATATTTAGGGGGTTTATAATGTCAGATCAAGACCTGGAGTGGCAGTGGTGGGTGCTGCTGCTGCCAAAGCAGTCAGTGATTAAAAGAAGATGATGTTTATCCACAGCCAGCACTGAAACAAGTTGTTTAAAAGGGAAGTTTGTTTATAGCACAGTAGTATCTACACTTCTCCTAAACACACTCCTTCTTCCAGGAGCCATCTGCTCTGTGATGAGCAGAACTGCTTTAAAGTATCTCAACATGTGGGTCACAGTGCCTGGGGAGAAGGAGCAGCCCTCTTGACCCTACTGTCCTTCCTTTCCTCTTCACTTAGCAAAATCCTAACATCAAACAGGAAAGAGAACAACCGCAGCTACCTTCTCAGAGGTGATGTGCTATGAGAATATTTATTTTTTACTCTCCAAGTAAATTCCAAATGCCAGATGTCACCAGTGGATGAAGATGTCAAACAGCAGCAGGAATGGTCACATGGAACGAGTTGCACATCCACTCTTGGTGCTGGGAGAGAAATTATGTGTGGAGATTCAACCTGTGCTCCAGGATGACTTACAGATGTCATACCCACGGTCAAGGTAACCTTTGGAGTCTCCTACAGCTCAAGCAGAAAGGTTTTTTAAATGCTGTGGTACTTTAAGAACAAGGGACAGACAGTGGAGCTACTAGAATATGACACTTCATGGTGGAGACTTGGTCTTACCTCAGTGCTGTTTCCTGGCTCTTCTCTAGGTTTGAAGAAAAGGTCTGATCAGCTCAGCTCCACACACCTTTCCGAGAGTCTGTGCCTCCCTTGTTTTCACTACACTTTACATTGCTTAGTTTGTGGTGTCCTTATCTGTGCAAGGAGAACAGGACTGCAATCCTCTCCAGAACCTCAACTGCACCTTCCACCTGCAGCTTGTCTCTACCTTTCATCCCATTAGCTGTCAATATGATATGACCACAGCCATTATAAGGGAGACAGACCATCAGCCTTGTTTGCCTTTCCAGAGAGAAACATCTCTTGATCCATGGGCTGGCTACTGCTGTAGTAAACAGAACAGAAAAAAGCTTGGGCTCAATTTCCTTCCAGCTTATTCTGTTCTCACAATGAAAACTCTTTATGTCTTCTGTTTTACACCAGTCTTTCCCTTGCCATTCATGGGCATGCAAAAACAAGTTATGTTATTGCACAAGACCATATCATATTCAGTTGTGGACACTGTTTTACTCCATTCGGAAAAACATACATCACATCTGGCAAGACTGGTATTCCTTTGATTAAAAACAATGAGTTACATTTTGGTCTGACTCCTGTTTTGCTGAAGTTGTACAGCTGTTAAATCTAATGCATGTGAGTATTAAATAGTGTTTTCTCTGTGTCCATGTGAGCACATGCATGTGGGGAACTGGCAAGTTTTCCTGCCTTAAAAGACAAATGGAAAGCATTTGAGCTTGGGACAACACAAGAAGAACTTGGACAACTGGATGAGTTTGTGAGTGAGAGGGAAGTTCTCTCTACTGCACTGTGAAGTGTGGCCAGCCAGCCTTGGGGAGACTTGTCACACACACAGAGGGAAAAACAATCCATCACTCTTTGCCTCAGCTATAATTTTCATCTGAAAATTAACTTGCACCAAATAACTGCTGTTGTTCTGTATAACCAAACTGCAGAAATGAAACCCTCAGAAGCCATGTCTGATAGCAGGTGCTGCAGCAGTTAAGCAAAATGCTGGTGGGAGATGCCCTACATCTGCCTTAGAAACCTTCCAGCCCCATTGCAGCTCTTCCTGGCAGCAGTAAAGTCCAAAATAAACCATGCTGAACATGAGGAAAAAATCTCCAAGGTTGAGCAATACTCTGTGTCCATTGCAATCACATTCAACATCTGTCAGTGTCCTCAGCAGGCTACTGCAGTGCATCTTGCTGTAAGAGTAGCAGGACTTGGTTACCTCTGCCCCAGGGCTGCTTTGCTGCTCAGGTCCTCTTAGACTGGCATGTCTATCGGCAAAGTGAAATTACATTGGTAAAATAAAAACACTTCCTACTTTACCCCCAAAAGACAAGATTTTTCCAGCAAGAGCATTTATAACAGGGATCAGGAGGGCAGCATTGCTACAGCTAAACCTCTGCTCCCAGCCCCAGTGTGACTGGGCAGCATCATGGGTGTGCTTCAGCCGGGGTAAAGCCACAGAGAAAACATTAGGGCTATATCACATCACCAGCACAACTGAGGATAATCATATCAGTGCTGGGCTTTCTGAAGTCCTACTGAAATGTAAATATGAGTCCGTATCCTCCCTGCAAGTAGAGGTGCAGGCTTTCCCTTCTGCTCCTACTTGTGCAGGCCACTACTAAATTTCTTTGCTTGAAATAAAGTCCAGGACTACAGAGGGGCAAAGTATTCTATAAAAATAGCCCTTGCTACCATTGCTCTGCACTTCTCAGGCCTGGGACATCATCAAAAAATACCAAACTGTGGACCTGGACTTCTGTATCAAAGCACGTCATTTTTAAAGAAACCAAATTCCTAAACCAAGCAGTTAAAAAAAAGAAAATCACATTGCATATATGAACCTATTCCACTGGACTGTGCCCTGTATTCAGAAAGCATATTTTCTCCTCCTCTCACTGCAATCAATCCTTAAATTACACTGGACACATTAATCAAAACATCTAACATAAATATCAATTCTGTTAATTCTTTCTGCATGGTCCAATTTCACAGAAACCTCACAGCAGTTATTATTATCATATTCCACAGCATCAAATCAGTGATCATTGCATTCACACATCCAGAAAACTGTCTCCCCCAGATCTCTGCAATGTTGCCATAAGCCTGCAGAAAAAGACTGCACCCAACAGAAGAGAAAAGCAAAATATTTAGGTCAGCTCAGAATAAATCAAATTCAAACAACAATCTGTTCTGCAGCCACATTAAAAAAAATAATAATTCAGGGGAGGAAAAAAAGAAAAATTTGTACTGTGATGTGCTGCTTAGGTAAGTTGGTAATGCAGGTGTTTTAATGGAGAAACTAGGTCAAATTTCTCTGCGACATGGGCAAGGCCTCAGATGTTGTTTAGCATTGTAGGAGTCTGTGGTACTTCCAGGCACTGTGGTGATGAAAGGACACTGAGGCAGAGCTGTTTTCATGTGGGTGCAATGGCAGACACTGCTATCGGCTGGGAAAAAGGTCTACAGACTTTAATTTGCATCTCTCTCCTCCCAGTCCCTGGGAAATCAGCTACTGAGAACTGAGGCGAGGTGCCCTCCTAAAATAGCTAATTTGCATCTACTAAAGAGCAATGGAAAATGAAAGAGGCTTTCACTAATTCTTTGTTTGGGTTTTATGTTTAATAATCAGAAAAGTACATTCAGCATATAAAGGACCACAGGGCCCACAGTGAGATGAAACACAGCTTCTTCAACATAAACCCAGATACGTCACACAGGGGGCAGACCAGGCAGGGCTATTTCCCCTACCAAGGGCACCTGGCTCTCCCCTGATGGGAGACTATCATGAGACCATTTGGGAACTGGGCCCATCCTGCATAGACACAGGGCATGGATGAGAATCCATTTCTGCCATCTTCAGCCCACCCTGAAACCACCCCTTGCAACCTTGAATGGGAAGCTGGGTCATACTGAGAGCAGGAAAGGTGCCAGTGGCATTTCCATTAGGCTGCACATCATGGCATGGCCAGAAAGAAAACACATTGGTTTCACCCCATCACCCCCTTCTGCTTTTCTCTGCTGTGGCATCAGACTGCAGCATCCCAGCCATGGGACCAGACCATGCATGAGCAGCATGTCTCATTGTGGCATGGGTGTTAAATGGCTCCACAACACCAGTTCTTAAGAGGATGTGAGCTAGAGGAGCCCAACTGCTGTATTGTGACAATTAAAAGATGGAGAAGCAAACTGGCTGCCAGTCGTGCCAAAGACCCCTCATATATTGCCGCTGCTACTACCCAAGTGGTCTGCCTTTTCCAGTCCATTTCAGGTGGCAATTGAAGTATCTGCTCTTGCTTCAGCAGCTTCTCCATTCACAACTCACTGACACAGCTCTGCTTGTGATGAAACATTTCCAGACAAATGGTCCTTCTTGACTCAACCCTCCTGACAGGAAAACAGAAGTAAGATTCTTCCCCATGTGTGTGACACATGACTCACCTTCACAGATCTCTTTCCCAGAATAAGGAGGGGCGGGGGGGAAGAAAGTACAGCCAGAAGAAAACAGCAGAAACACAGCAAGCAAGCACTGAAGTCATGAAAAAACCTGCTACAGATAACTTCTACAAATCTGCAATATCATCACATGAGATTATCATGAAGAGGCCTTGGAAATACAGACAGCAGCATGTTGTGGTG
Source organism: Argya squamiceps (assembly GCA_037834095.1). Lineage (NCBI taxonomy): Eukaryota > Metazoa > Chordata > Aves > Passeriformes > Leiothrichidae > Argya > Argya squamiceps. The sequence continues at coordinate 142,498,613 of JBBMKD010000102.1, read as the reverse complement.
AGAGTTAGTGTTTGCAAGAGGACAGCAAATCCAGGACAGCAACCAGGAAACTGCTGTTAGTGTGATATCTGTCAGGCCAGATTAACACTGCAAACATCTTAGTGACCTACAAAAAGCATTTGAGAGAGAAGGTAAATGAATTTCGGAGCTTTGTGTCCCTGCCGTTTATATCCTGCTAGTCACTAAGTCAAACTCAGCTGAACAGCTCTGCCAAGCTCCAGCTGCCTCCCTGCAGCCCTCGTGTGTGCAGCAGTCACAAAGAGCCACATCTCCCAAGTACTACTGCCAGCAGTACATTAAAATTTTGCCCTTGGTTTAGCCAGGCATTTATCTGGAAAGGAAGGGTGGAAGTCATCTGAACACATGATGGTAAATAAAATCCAGAGAAGTGCATCTCAGGCCATCACTGCGTCTCCTCTAGCTATGAAATGAGAGGAACCAGCACCTGGAGGCAAAAATCCGCCCACCTTGAAGCAGGCAGATCTAGGGGAACTCAGAGGGCTGATATCTCCCAGTGGTGAGGCAGGGAGGCCACCTGATAAACCCAGGTGCAGATGCCAAAAAGGAGGGGACTATTTCTATTCCCACTTGCTGGCAGATGCTTCAATATAGCTAGTCTGTGAGACCACTGACACCTGCATCCAGGTTTGGGGTTACCCTGAAAGAAGCTAACCACCAGATTTCCATTTAAATCAAAGACACCAAAGAATTGGGGGAATTGTAACATGCTTCCCAGCTGGTCAGATTTGGTCTGTTTTCATGATTTCCTAATTCTTCTGAATTAGTTTTTCCATTATTTAATTTCTTGAAGCAATGGGGCTTTCTCCTCTTTATGGAGGCTGGCATGGGTAGGGCACCTGTTCAAAATCCGACCTGAAAAGAGCCTGGATGACAGAAACAGCAGTGGAAAGAAAAGACTACTCAGAAAAAACAGCAAAACAAAACTGCCTTGGCAGTCCCAAGATTTTCACACTTGTATTTGCAAAGATCAATTCTCTGGTCAGTTTTGGAATACTTAATGTGTGGGAAGGTCCTTTTTATCCCATACCAGAATTAAGCCCAAGTAAATGCCTGTTTATATAAGGTCCTCCCTCCTTACTCCCTCTCTGAGGAGCCCATACTGAGTGAACTTGCCCCACCTGCTCTCTCACTGTGATCCTTTGGGAACCCCAACAAGAGGGGAAAGAGAAGACCTCTGGTAGATTAGCAGAACAGAATATGTTGCATTTATGTCCATGAACTGCTCATTAGACACCAGTCCTGCTCACCAGAAGAGGCAACAGCTTTTCTTCTAATGCCACCCCCATGTGGTTTGCACTGAAATCCCAAAGCCTCCTCCTCTAGCAGCTGAGCGGACAAACCACAGCCCAGCCACTTTCTCTCTCTGTGTTTCAGTTTTCCTCTTAGCAGAAGGGATAATAAAATAAGCCAGCACTCAGGAATGCTGTAGCTTTAATTCATTAATATCCATAAGTAGCTTAGAGCTCCTCAGCCATAGGGGGCTCTGGCAATGCCAGCAGAAATGCTTTGCATCTTGTTGCTGTACTTCAACTTTCTGAATTTCCCTATTGCATCCACTGATTCCAATAAATTGAGCTCTGAATTTTCTGACTTGGCAAATTCGAATCAGCTTTTCTCAATGATTCTGTGAGTAAAAATGTGCTCTTTGTCAGAGGGAGGAAACAGGGAGCAGCACTAGGCTATCTGTATGCTGCGTGAGTCAGCCACAGTTTGTGCACCTGCTGTGACTTACAGTCTGAATGCATTGACTGCACTCTGAGATGCTGGTGTTGCAAACAGATGGATTTTGTAAATCCTGTTAATGTTTCTATGTGTAAGAGCTTCCCAGCAGAAAAGGATCATGTCCACGTGAGTATCAGATCCACTTACCCTTATAGATTTTAGAACAGTAGATTCATTTTAGTGGCTGGAGATATAAATAGATTTATCATGGAGTGGGCACCTGGTTGTGTTTGTGAAAATGGTGACTTTCAGGAAATTAAATTTTCAATTAGCTGCTCTAAGCTGTAAGAAGAGGAGAAATGTGTGCCTCTACACACACCAGCTCTGGAGAGCTCAGTTCCACCATACTCCAGCAAAATACCCAGCCTGGAGATAACACTGGGGCTGTGCATGCAAATGGCTTGTTCTTCTCTCTCTCAACAACAGGATTTTATTCCAAAAAAGTTACTGGAATGTTCTCATAAGGTTTAAGCAGCTTAGGCAGGGAAAATTGCATAACTAGTTCTCTAAATTTCAGAAATGTACTGAGCTCCTTTTTCTTCGTTCATGGGCAGTCACCTTTTGCATGGGATGGGACTAGAGAAGTAAACAAGGAAACTGAGCTAGATAAGAAGGGAAAAAGAGTTCTGGGAGTTGCTGCTGTAAATGCAGGAGAAAGGGAAGTGGGAGGTAGCAGAAGCACAGTCTGTGTACACACATATTTGCCAAAATCTTTATATTCTCCTATGCAAGGAGGCTGCAATGGGGCACAGCACACACATGCCACACACCTGCTTGTGCATGCCATTACCTTCCAAGGGCACTGACTGTTCTGGATTGACCAAATATAGCAAAAAAAAGTGGGGGGGGGGGGGGGGGAAGGGGGGAAGGTGAGCATGTTCCAACAATCCCAAAAAA
>JBBMKD010000102.1:142453712-142487208 GCA_037834095.1 Argya squamiceps | reverse complement strand
GTGCTGATGGCCATGCCCATAGCTGTGCCCATGGCCGTGCCCATGGCCGTGCCCATGGCTGTGCCCATGGCCATGCTGATGGCCCTGCTGTCCCCTTCCACACCACCCACTTCTCCACTGCCTTGGGGCTGACCACACGCAGGATCTGTGAATAGCCTGAACACCAAGCTGGAGCAAAGCTGGCCCACAAACAATACACAATACTTCTTATTCTGGAAAACAGACTATTCTAAACACAAAATTTGTATCTGGAGTTGAGACGGGTGGTGCAGTGGCTTGGGGTCTGCTCCTAGGGCTTACTTAGAGCTTTATTAAAGTTATATATTTTTCAATTAAGCATCCATATGCCTCATCACAGTTTAGTAAATCAGATGACACATAGTAGCCAAGCAAACTAACCATATTGCAGCATTGTACAGTGTGTGGCAACACATGCAGCAATGCATATATATGGGGGTAAGAGAAACTCACTGACAACTCTGTACTAAAGGATGCGATCCCACTCAGTTCTGATAATATTTCCATATGAAGAAGAGGTTTCCTCTCCTGGTTTCATCAGGGATAGAATTAATTTTCTTCTTAGTAGCTGGTGCAGTGCTATGTTTTGGATTCAGTATGAAAATAACACTGATAACACACTGATATTTTGGTTGGTGCTGAGCAGTGCTTTCCCTGAGCCACTGACTTCTCAGTGTCCTGGGCTCTGCCAGTGAGCAGGTGCACCAGAAGCCAGGAGGGAACATGGCCAGCAGAGGTGACCTGAACTGGCCAAAGGGATATTCCACATGCTAGAATGCCATACTCAGAATATAAACTGGAGGGAGCTGGCTGGAAGAGGGCTGATCACTGCTCAGGGCTGGGCTGGGCACTGGTCAGTGGGTAGTCAGCAACTGTACTGTGCATCACTTTTCTTTCTTGGATTTTATTCCTCACTCTCTTTTTGTTATCTCTCTCCTCATTACCATTTTTTTTACTTTACTGCGATTATTAAACTGTTCTTAATCTCAATCCATGGGTTTTATCTTTTTCTGATTCTCCACCCCATCCCACTAGGGGTGGGTGGATTGAGTGAGCAGATGCATTGCTGTCTAGGGTTAAACCATGACACTTCCTTATTTGAGGATTCAATAAAAATTTGGTTTCTGCTCCTAAGAGGAACTGATGTATGCTATCATCTGTCCAATTTATTCTGAGGTGTCCTCAGGTTGCCCTGTATCGCTATGAATCACTTCCCCAGAATTATGTGCAGATACTTAAAATGTATGCCTGGAGTATTTTAAAAACAGAACTAATTGCCAGTTTTGGGCTCCTTTTGCACAGTCTATCAAGAAGATTTTGAAGATTAACTGTTTTATTAGATAGCCAGGATTAGATCTTCAGCTGTATAAACTAGGACAGTCTCACTTCAAATTCCCATAGATGATCCTTATCTCACTTGTGCATATGTCTTCAGCCTGAGGCTACACTCACTTCTTCTGCATCCTGTGAGAATCCCAAAGGGTGGAATAACCTGTTATGTATCCTAGTGTGGGGGAGATGCTGTTATAGCACCTGCTCTAGAGCCCACAGAAGGCAGAGAAAAGCTGCACTTACATTTTAAGATCAGGCCTAAGCCTGGCATAGCAAAGCACTGCAAAATGAGTAATTTACTTCCAGTATGTGCCTCATTTTCTGTAATTTCAATGGGACTCAGAACTGAGATTTTCCAGAGACTGATTTGAGGCTATGGTGAACAGGTTGTTGAATCAGAGCCTGGCTGGGGTTGTCTCATTTGCAGAAAATGGAACAGGGGTTGCACTGAGGGATGCTGCTGCAGACCTTCCAGGGCAGATGCTCTCACTGCCACTCAGTCCACCACATGCAAATCCAAAGTTTTCAGATGCTGAAGTTAACCTGCCACATTCCCGATGGAAAAGTCCTTCACAACTTAATAGGAAATTCCAGCCTTGTTAATGCTTATTTTGGAGCTTTTTAATAATTTTAATTCTAACAGGAAATTGCATATAAAATGCTGTAGGATAGACAGGAAATCTGCTGAATTTCAGGGAGTAGTTCTGATTTTTTCTACAGTTCCCTATTCTTGAAGATCCTCATGATTTCACCAATGTTAAATTCTGCAGGACTTTTCCACAGAGGAAATCTGTCATTTATTTTCTTTACAATTTCGACTGAGCAAATACAGACAGAATAAAGTTTACTGTGGCACAAGGGAGACTTGAATCTGAAGTCACTTTTCAACAAATACCTGGAGCTGTGAGTGATATCTCATGTCCAACAGATTAGTATGTAATCTGAAAAATCATGTTACATGAACAAATGAGAAGAGGAAAATACCTTGCTCAAAGGTTTTCACTTTTCCAAGGTTTCTTTTTTTTCATTTCTTCCTCTATCTGCCTTGATTTTAAGAGACTAACCCACAAAAAGTGTGCTTTTCCTAGTCAAGAGAGCTGTAGCCTCAGAATTAGCACATGTAGTCTAAACTGAATCCTGATCCATGTGTTTCATCAAGCCCCAGACTGCTTGAGACTCAGGGTTGTGATTCAGGTGCACCTTCCTAGTGAAGATTAATTACATCTGGGTTTTCTTGAAGCTTCAGAGACCCAAATTGCTACAGAAAGACTAGCAGAGATTTGATTTTTAAGTGAAGGAAGACCCACTGGTGCACATACATCTTTATATAACCAGTTTCTATATGGAAGAACAGGATGATTAAGTATTTGTATATGCCTTTATCTAATTGAGAGACTAATTATCCAGGTACAGATTTATAAATAGAATGGAGAAAGTGGGCTGAAGAAAGGTAGAAGAGTAGATTATCAACTTCATCCTACCCAGTCTATGCTCCTCCATCACAAACACCTACAGAGTCTTCTTCCCTGTGTGGGTCTCCATCCACTCCTGCCATTCTGGCACATTATCTCACACACACAGCTGTTGCTTTAGAATAATGAATCATGAAGTTTGGAAAAGACATTTAAGACCATCAGGTCCAACCATCAACTTAGAACCACTGCCATGTTCATGATTAAATCATGTCCTTAAGTGCCATATTCACACCTTTTGAATGCTTCCAGGGATGGTGACTTCATGACTTCCATCAGCAGTCTGTCCCAATGCTTTGCAACCCTTTCTGTGATTTTTTAAATTTTTTTACTGATATCTAATTAAATCTCTCCTGGTGTTACTGGAGACCATTAGCTTTCGTCCTTACATTGTTGTGTTATACAAGGCCAAACACTTATGTGCTATCTGGATGCATCCAGCATTGAAATTTGAGCCATATTATCAGAGCGGATTGATAATGATAAATGACACAAAAATCAGGAGGAGATTTTGTGCTTTGAGTTATGGCAATGCAGGGAACCCTCCACAATTTTGAAGCGGCTCCTGCAAAATGCATGTTTTGATTCTGTGCCCTGGAAATCTCACAGCTGTAGTTAATATTTCTTTTCCAATTATTGCTGTGATTGGATAAAATATATTTTAATATCTTTGTGCTAATAGTTCTATCTAGAGAGAGAGAGAGAGGTATTTCCACTGCACTGCAAGACCACTACATTTATTTGTAAAATTCACTTAACTCTGGTCCATGATATCGCCAGAAGCTCTTGATGGAATTATGGTTCCATAATTATAGCTTTATACATTACAGTCCTTAATGGACTTAGGGCTGGATTCTCACTTGCAATAAATCATCAGGGCTTCATTGATTTTATTGAAGTATATGGAGGAATGTCAACTTAGACCAGCTGAAACCTGAGGTGAGATCTTCACCCTTTGAAGTCATCGGGAGTTCTGCCATCAGCTTAAAGGCAGTCAGAAATTAACCCTTGCTCCTCATTTTTCATAACCACTTTGCTGCGATGAGCTGCATCAAGACAATAAATTGTTGAAGCTAATGCTATCGCAAACCAAGATGCTGCTGCTGATTAAAATCTATCATTATCATTCATTCTTTAAAAGGCTGGGCACTAAAAGGTTTGATTCCCTACCACTGTGCACCTTAGATTCCCTTTGTACAGACCAAATGCAGCAACCCACCCTCAACTCCTGCAATACCCTCATACATTTTTATGGAGGTTTTTATATATGCACACATAAATTTAAAGTTCAGAGTATGTCACTGTACACTCTCAGCTAATTTACTGTTCATATATGAGCCTCAGTGAAAGGAAAGGATAAATAACAAGGAGACATCTAGCATTACAAATGGTCAGCAAATGGATGGATGAGTTCACTCAGGCTCCTCTGGTAACCTCCACAGCCTTCTGCCAAGAAGCCAGACAGTGGAAGAGGAGATTAAAATACTGAGTGTGGGGAAATGCATTGCACTGGGGAAAACAAATCTATAACGTTCATATGTAAGTAGTGAAAATCACTCACTGCCATAGGTCAGATTTGACCTAGTATTGATCACTTGGGGTGGATGCAACTATCAGTCACTAAAGAATAAGTGCAATGCAGTGTGAAGCCTTTCCCATTAAAATAACATATATAGTATCAATGTATTTTAATGATAATATTTTTGTGGGCTTAAATTTGGCCATAGGCTTCTTCTGTTATGGAAACAAAGCTACTGAAAGTTTCAGTCCAATACAGACATTGGTTTTTTTGGCAACTAAAATGTGGATATCTGTGCCTTGCCCAAAGTCAGCCTTGGCAAGCACATCAGAGATCAGCAGTTCCTAAGTCTGAGCAGTGAACTTTTGATTACAGCTTATTGCCCTTCAAATCTAATTCCTTTAAAAATCAAAACAGGTCCTCTAGAGCAGGATTATTAGGGGTCTGCTGAGGATAGAACAGCACAGGTCCAAATTTACCAACAGATGAAACGGCTGTGGCGTAGGCGAAAGAAGGCATAAAATGTTTATCCCTTTAAGCCACAGTGACTGATGAAGGGTAAGCTGAAGGGAATGCTCTCCAGAGACCCCTCCTGCACTGCACTGCTCCAGTTTTGCTTTCCACTCTGCTTATGGTTATAACTGTCTTATTTGTCCTTCCACTAAGATAAACATAACTTTCCCCTATTTGAATCCGTTATGACAAATTTATTGTGTTCACTCAGAGAAAAGCTATCTGTTGCTTCTTGGTGGTTCCAGAAGAGAAAGATAAGGGTGGGCTGATGAAAACGTTGAGCTTCCCATAACTAGAGAATCCATGACCAAGGGACAGGCGGGTGATGAGGGAGCTCCTCCTCCAGCGTAGGCTGTGCTCTCCTCAGGAGCCTGTGGCAGCTGGAGCACCCTTTCAGCTCTGATACATCAAAGGTGGCATTTGGGAAGAAGAACCATGAAAAACAAAAAGCAAAGACAGAAAGTCAGGAAAATGGAAGAGTAGCCAAATCATTTCCATGGAGCAGATAATTGAGAAGTTGAAACCACTTGGCCAGATGCTTACAAGTGGACAATTTAGCTTAGAGGAGAATGCACTGATATCACAAGCTGCCCTGAAAGGGTAGAGTGGCCTTGTCACAATAAGCAGCTGGAATCCTTTCAGGTCCACTGCAGCACAAAATGTAATGGCAGGGAGGAGCCCACTCCAGCACGCCTGAATCCACATGCTTTCACGTTAACTAAGCCCTAAAAATAACATGCTGTATCAAATGCAAATTGATAAAGTCAGTCCAAGGGTTTTTCTCCTCTGCTGTTGCTTGAAGAATGCTGTAAGCAGTTTCATCTCAGTCATTTAGTGCTAACAGATGCCTCTGCTCCTTGCACTTATGGAGAAAAGTGAAATTTTCACATAGGGAACACAGTTACTCCAAACTACCTGCAAGGCAGTGATGAATACAGCCCCAGGAACCACATTTTTCTGGGTACAGCACATTAACAGAGCAGTAACCAGGAGAATGTTAATTACACATTGTCGCTGCTGCTCACCCAAAAGGAATTCAGGCTGGCAAAACACGATCATAAAAAAGAAGGCATTTGGAACAAATCAATGTGTGTGTGACACAAAAATGCCATTTGCATCTTGCCTAGGAAGGCTCTGCGAGCCTTGCATCTGCCTCTCAAGGTCTCCACAGCATCATCAAACACACCCTCAGATGATGGTCCAGTGACTCTGCATGCCACTTAATAAGCACTGACAGGGAGATTAGAACAAAACCCAAAATACCCTCTGGTAGCATTTCCAGATATAAAACCTCCTTTTCTAGGGAGTTTTGAGTTCTTTTTTTTTCTCTTAATAATTCTGTTTAAAGACAGACTTCAACATTCCAGTGACCGAGGGCCAAGACATCTGGGTCTCTGAGGTTAGAATATGCTGTGAGGACACAACTTCCTGATTCTCTGCCCAGTTTCATCCCCAGAGTCTCCCGATCTGCTCAAATCTGTACTGTCCCCAGGGCCCACAAGCCAGATGGGGACAAACCAGCACAGCACACCCTGAGCACTCAGCTTGCACACATCAACCCCTTGGAGAAGAAGACCACGAGATCCATTCTGCCATGTCTATGACTGCTGGAGATGACACAGTGTAGAGAAGAAAGTCCCAAAGTGTCAAATCAATTCCCCTGAGCCACAGACAATTTGGTTTCTACTCAGACCAGTTTAATGGAGTACTGATCATCCATCTTCAGTGCACTCTGAACGAAAGCATACCTGCCACTACCATCATTACCAAGTCACTGTTCAGAAGAGCAAAATGACCTGTATTTTGAAATCTATACAAAAGTTACATTCAACAGCTGGTTCTGTTAGTGAAACACTCTGCTGTTAATGCATGCACACACACGGGGCATAGCCTGGTGTGAGCATGCAGCTTTGTGTTAAAGCCACCATTGCTTTATAAATTGTGCACAATCATCCATAATCTTTGCAAAATGCAAAATACAGTTTGGTCTCTGTTGCCTGTTCTGCACAGCCCTTTCATTACAGAAACATCTGTTAGAAGTGCTTTAGCTGAGAGCTCGTCAGACTTTCCATTATAAACCCCCATATTAAAGGGGTTACTGCAACTGAGCCATAAAAAGTTGCTCCAGGCTCAAACTTGGCATAAAAGGTCTCCAGTGGGAGAATTATTTTTTCTAAGCCCAAAATGTTAAAATACATGTTAACAAAAGCAATTCACTTTCCCTCAGAGACTGCCTCTCCTGACTCTGTGTTAGACTTACTTATATGTACTAACACTGTGCATGAGCCTTTAAAAGCAAGTTATTAATTAATTAATTAATTAAGCTATTTGTTAAAATAAAGTCACTAACTTCTCAGCCTTACTGATTCATTTAAAATATAAGTGGCCAGATTATTTCAGATAGAAAAGCAGCTACCACATAGAAAATAAAATTTCCATCCATATAAAAAAGCAAGGTGTGGGGTGGGGGGGAAGTACTTTTAGGTCATCCTTAGCTTTAACTAACTTTTCTCTTGCAGACAATGGATTTACCCCTGGGCTGACAGTAGGATACAATGACAAAAATGACCTGAGGGCAAGTAGAGAAGCTATTTTTTTTTCGGAGGCAGCCTGCTCTAGCAGGATGGTGGAGATTAGAAGAAAGATGTTAAGTAGGAGGAAATATGCTTGTTTAGAGAAGATAAGCGGGGGCGGGTGGGTGTGTGCTTGTGTGTGTCTCACTGTACTGTACTGATCAAGGCAGTTAAGGTGATCCACTGATCCACAAGCAGTGGTAGAAACAAAAATCCTTCATGCAGCCTCGGGGCAATGAAGAAGAGGCAGAAACCATAGGAGAGTTCAGTTTAGGAAAGACTGGTTTGCAGGTAAAGGAAGATGAAACGAAGCTAAAACCCAGGAGATCTTTGAATTGAAGAAGGGCTCATTTTTCAAGCTTGAGGCTATGAGTAGTGCTGATGTTCAGCAAGGCAGCCCTTGGGTATAGAATGAGCAAAACTCTTGTTACACCATTAATTGTACTGCACCCAGCAGCTGCAGCAACAGACCTCTCTGCTGATCCTGGAGGAATTTAAACCCATGAGTAATCCCATTTAAATTAATGGGATTATGCCTCAGAAGTGTAGAGTTAAGCATATGTGTATTGGTTTGCTGGAGCAGGCCTGGGGTGACATGCGGGCTCACAGGCGCCCTGCTGCAGTGTGGATGCTCTTTGTGCTGCCACCCCACAGCTCCTGCTCTTCCATCCACCCAGCCATTGGGAAGGAAGGCTGCAGAATGAGCTCTAAGATCTCCAAGGAAAACCCCCAAACTGAGGGAAGTCACACAGTGATTCACCATTGAATGAGTGCCACCATTAAGCGGCACCATTTCCTCTGAGTCAGTCCTGTACAAAAGTCCCAGCACAGCTTTAGGATGGGAAACTGCAGCTGGATGTGCGGTCCCATGGAGGAGATGGAAAACAAACATCCTGCTGGTGACTGCCACATAAGGTCTCAGTAGCTCATTTGGAGGGCTCATTTTTTCACCCTGGTGTTTATGGCCAAGATCCAAATGCTGTAATTCCAGCTTTCTGGTTCACCCTCCCAGCACGGGCTCCTGCTCTCTTGTGGCCTTGGTTGCATTTCTGAACACCAAAGAGCAGCTGCTGGAGCCCTGATGGGTGAGGGACAATGTCTCTGTACACACAAAAGATGACCCAGACACCCCTAGACAACAAGCATGATGTGAAGAAACAACATTGCAACCTTCACTCATGCTGAGGAAAGCTTTGGTTTGTATTAACATCAGACATTGCTCAGCATGCTTGACTACAGCAAAGTGGCTCCCCAGCCTTCACTGACGTTGGAACAACTCAAGATTTCCCTACGTGCAAATGTTCCCTTTAATGCTTCAGCTCTAGCAGTGAGCTCAGGGAAAAGCTGTGAAGAGGGTGCAGTACCTTATGTGAGTAATGCACACATTGCATCCTGCCTATGGACCTAAGAGGAATATTTCACCACTGTAATCTTGCTGTCAGCATGCAACACGTTTGAGAGGTTCATGATTCTTCGGACACAGGCCAATCTCCTCCAGAGCTCTGGAGTTAAGACTGCCATCAGCTGATGCACTGTGTCACACCCTCTCTTGAGCATCAGGAGCTCCTAGAAAGGAAAAGCTCAGACAAGGAATCAGTCACTTAAGTCATAGGATATCTGAAATTAAGAATACCTATGGCTTCCTTCCTTTTTCCTGTTTTATGCTACCTTCTTCTATGGCAGTTGTCACCATATTTCTTAGGCCAAGAACACTCAGATGACCCCTCCTCATATTATTAATTATTATTATGAAAACATTAAAGTTCTCTAAATTAGAGTGTGCCAAAAGTCATATATTTGGCTAGCTTGCTCCCCAGCAATTCAGTTTTCTGGTTTTGCTTTATGTGAACTGTGTAAATACATATTTTGACTAGTTAAAAAAACCCTCTTCTTTTAAATATTAAACAAATATTAAAAATCTGACAAGAAAAGCTGACATTAAGTAGCTGGAAATCTGAGATAAGTATCAGCTAAAAGGAATTTCCTGCTGCTACTACATTTCTACCTTTAATCACTGTCATATTATTTTCTCATCCCTGCTTGTCCTTCATGGCATGATATGAGCAGATATCAGGTCCTAAAGAAGCCTTTTAGAATAGACTAGCCTTTAAAGATTCACCTTTGCTGTAAGCAGAGAATAATGTTCACAAGATTTATACTATTCTATGTGTTGAAATACTTTTCCTGGGCAGTTATATGTAATGTTAACTTTACCTTTTTTTCCATTTTGAAACTTCAAACATGCTCATCTCTACAAGTCCATTAAAAAAAAAAATCTTTTTCTTTGCACACTCTTTATGCGAAAGTGATGAAAATCACGTATTTAAAATGAATGGGATGGATGTGAATCTGTTACTTTAACAAGAAACAAACTGGTATTTCCATAGGCAATTAGACTATGTTAATAGTCTATAATCTTTCATGCCAAGAAATGACAGAAGCAACTTCTCAACTATATAAAAGTGTCAGGGGTTTAGTTGGTGTTTCTTCTTTAGAGAAAAGATAACTCACATATCCATCTGGATCTAACTCAGCTGTTGTGAAAGAGCAGCATCAGCATCCAGAACAGCAGAAACAGCAGAGAGTCAGAGTTCAGGTCCCAGTGCCATCCTGTTGTTTCTGTAAAAGCAAGGCAAATGACCCTGGAAAAATACAGCAGAATGCATCAGGGAGAAGTGTTATCCTTGGCTATAAAGTTCTCTCTGAAGTAATCACTGTGGATGTTGATTTACCTTTCTTTTATTTTGCTTCTAACTAAGATCTGTGATCCTGCTAGTATTTTGCATGTCACAGTGAAACTTCACCCTAGTTTGGGATGGAGATTGCTCAGCTGTGGTCCAGGGCACAGTAGTGAGCTCACTGTGCCTGCAGTATGCTGACTTGCATCCTGGACTTCATTTGAAAGGAACACAGCCAAGGGAAGGAAAGAGATGAGATAAACAGCAAAAGCAGAAACCACGGTCAACTTTTACAGGAAGGTCAATACCCATATTCCTCTAAAGACCTCTTAAAAAGAGGCACAAATGCTTTTTCAGTATGGTTTTCCATGTAATGTAAATTGCCACAGGGATGTTACACAATGACTTGGAGGATAAGTACCCATGAGGCAATTTCTTTATTGAGATGTGAAGCTCATCACAGAAAGGCTAGAAAACCTGTAGGTGTGGGAATAAGTTTCTAGTCTTACTGGAATAATATACACTGGTCATTGTTCTGGCTTTTCAAGATCTCATAGCACACAACATCTATTTCTGTCTGTCCTCTGAAGAATCCCTTCATTTTTTTTTTTTTTTGCCACAGATGAGAAAATTTACCTGGCATTTACCAGAAGAAAAACCATTAAACTACACATTTAAGATGTCCCATGATGATCAGAAGCCAAGAGACATTGGCAAAGGGAGGAAATTAAATGTGTGAAATGCAAGATTATGCCAATCTTGAGATGCAGTGTTAGAATTGGCTATCAATGGACCACATATGTTGTATTCCCCATGAACAGGTACAGCACTGAATGATTCACAAGTCTGACCTGAAGACCAAAAAACTGAGGGAAAGTTTTCTATGAACTTCAGGGCCTTTGGATTACTAGCTTTGCAGGAAGCATCATTGTTTACTGAAACAGCCTCAGCCATATGAAACCCCTGAGAAATTTAGTTCACTATGCTGTAGCTATTTCTGCTGCTACTTCTACCTTAGCTGTCTGTCTCAGGCAGATCTATTTTAAATAATTATTTCTTTCTGGAACTTTAAAGGCTTGAGTCATCCAAGATAATAAATTTGCAGGGAAAGCTCCTTTTCCACCCCCTCCCCCCACCCCCCATATTACAGCACTGTGGACGCCTTTTACATGAAACTTCACTCCTCCATTAGAAGAACTTGAAATTTGACAGTGGCTTGAAATTTAACAGTTTGCATATGGCTTTTCAAACAGACATATACTTTCACATATTTGAAGGCCAATATATACCACAGAATCACAGAATTGGCTGAGTTGGAGACACACAAAAATCAGGGAGTCCAGCCCTTGGCCCTGCCCAGCACCTTCCCCAAGACTCATACCATGTGCACAAGAGCATTGTCCAAACACTACTTGAATTCTAGAAGATGTGGGGCTCTGGCCACTTTCCTGGGGAGCTTGTTCCAGTGCTCAGCCACCCTCTGCCTCTGGCTGAAGAACCTCCTTCTAATATCTAAACTAAACCTCCCCTAAGCCTCCTCTGACACAGCTTCAAGCCATTTCCTCAGGCCCTGTCACTGGTCACCACCAAGAAGAGGTCAATGTCTGCCCCTCTGCTTCCCCTCACAAGGAACGAGGTCTCCCCTCAGTCTCTTCTTTTCCAGGCTGAGCAGACCAAGTGACCTCAGCCACTCCTCATATGGCTTCCCCTCAAGGCCTTTTACCATCTTTGTTGCCCTCCTTTGGACACTCTTTAACAGCTTTAATGTCTTTCTCACATTGTGTCCCCCAAAACTGCCCACAGGACTACAGGTGAGGCTGACCCAGTGCAGAGCAGAGCAGGACAATCCCCTCCCTTGCCCAGCTGGTGATGCTGTCCCTGATGCCCCCCAGGACAGGGCTGGCCCTCCTGGCTCTCGGGGCACTGCTGACTCCTGTCCAGCTGTCCACAGACCAGGACCCCCAGGTCCCTTTTCATGGCTCTGCTTTCCAGTCTCCCATTCCCCACTCTGCCTGTAGATCCAGGATTGCCCCATCCCAGGTGCAGAACCCAGAACTTTCCCCAGTTGAACTTCATATGGTTGGTGATTTCCCAGTCCTGATTTATTGACATCTCTCTGCAGGGTGTCCCTGCCCTTGAGGAGTCAATGGCTCATTACAATTTTGTATCATCTGCAAACTTGCTCAGTATCCCTTCCAGTTCTGCATCCAAGTAATTTATGATGATTTTGAAGAGCACAGGGCCTTAGAAAGTTCTAGTTTTCCATGACCAAAATTGCCTGAGACACCCTTGCTATGTAGGATATTCCAGCCCCGAGCTGACCAGGGCTGATCTAGACTGCAACTGGGTCAGTGCACAGACATCTGAGAAGTGCAAAACTCACCCCAGCTGAGGAGAGAGGGAGGGTAAATCAGAGATTAATCAAGAAGTGAAAACTACATATTCACATATCCAAAAGGGATTGAAAGAGACTTAAGTGACCAAAGATGGGGAAGAGGCAGCTCTGCCACAGCTCTACCCACGCAGCTTTAAGTGACAGATCTACACTCTCTTACAGTATGGTTATGGTATATTTTACAGTATGCACTGAATTTTAATTTTTCTGTGCAGATTTCACAGCCTTCCTTCCTCTTGTGGCTTTTACTACCCAAGAAGGGAGAGAGGCAGAACAAAAAGCTGCAAACCAAAGGGAGTGTGGGTGTGAGGGGGTTTATGTGTGCTTTGGGTTTGAAGCTTTGGCCTGAAAAGAGATATTTCTGTTAACAGACTACAAAAGATGGATGATTTGCTGTACTGAAAAAGTTAGAAACTCCTGCAACATCAACATAGTTCATTGAAAGTTAAGAGGGGGCGTGTTATTTTTAGGTGCTAAGTAATTCACAACATTTTGTGTTTAAAATAAAATATTCATCTGTATCATTATGAGTCATCTTTGTTCAGATAGTTTACTAAAATATTCTCCTTATGTAATACTATCATCCAACATGCCTGAGATCTCTATTTTATTTTAAAGTTGGTGTTCAACAGAAAGTCAACAGATACATTTGTGTTTTTAAGGTTAACGATGAAACAATATTTCAGGTACAGTCACTATTAACAAGTTGTAAAATGCTGACTTCCCTTGCTATATTTTTAAATATTCTGTGTCCTTTCTATTATTATTTTTCTTCTGCAGTTTATATGCTGTACTCCTGCAACCAGGAACATGTGTTTCCAATTACTTGAGCTTTCCATACCAGCTTTGCATTCAATAGTAACATTTTTTTTTTAAGGTACAGCTCCTCCTCCCACAGAAGTTAATATTCCTCTCCGTTTTTGTGCAGCTAACAGCAGTGGCTCTTGACTTCAGGCTTATTTTAGAAATTATTTGATTGGGAGCTCCCCCAGACAAGAATATTGCTTTCTTTTAAGCTTCTCATACATTTTAAGTGAGAAAACCAAGCTTTCATATTGAATGTATATGAAGTCTTGAAGCTAGACAGGAAAACTGACGTAACTGAGTCTGCCTTGCATGACATTTTCTGTAGTTTCTGTAGTAGCAAAAAATCCAATTTGACCACGAGAGCCACAATGGTAGAAATATGAGATATCATCCCATCCTTAAAATTCATGCTTACAAATCACATTCCTGGAGCATCTGTGCAATCTGTGTCCAAGTAATGTGTTATAAGGTCATACATTGTGATTATGGAGAATTGAGGCAGATAGATGTTTTTGCCTCTGTGTTGGCTTAGGGCTCAAGCTTGTATTTGACTTTTCTGCACATTGAAGAGGGATCTGAAGGTCCCTGAATGTTTCCTGAGGAGGGCAACAAAGCCAGTGAGAGGGCTGGAAGTCATGTCCTGGGTGAAGAAGCTGTGGGCTTGTCTGGTTTGGAGAAAAGGAGGCTGAGAGTTGACCTTGTGCTCTCTAACAGCTTCCTGAGGTGGGGAGGGGGAGGTAGAGGTGCTGAGCTCTTCTCCCTGGGATTCACTGGTAGGACATAGAAATGGTTTAAAGCTGTACCAGGGGATGTTTACACCTGATGTTAGGAAGCATTTCATAGAATCACAGAGGCATTTTAGGTTTGAAAAATCTTTCAAGATCTTCAAGCCCAACTATTAACCCAATATTTCCAAGTTATCATTAAACTATGGTAAACTACTACTAACCCTAAGTGCCACATTTACATGTTTTATAAATACCCCTAGAAATGGTGACCCAACGACTTCCCTTGGAAACCTGTTCCAATGCTTAACCACCTTTTCTGTGGATATTTTTTCCAGTGTCCAATCTAAACTTCAGCTGGTGCAACTTGAGGCCATTTCCCCAGGTCCTGTCACTTGTTAACTGGAAGAAGGGACTTGACCCCCACCTCTCCACCACTTCCTTGCAGTTGTAGAGGGCAAAAATGTCTCTCCTGAGCTTCCTTTTCTCCAGGTTAAACACCCCCAGCTCCCTCAACTGCTCCTCACAGGACTTGTGCTCTAGACTCTACTCCACAGTGCTTTGCCCTTCTTTCAACATGTTTCAGAGGGTGTCAAAATAGTGGAACAATCTACTAAGAGGGGTGGTCAACACTTCAAGCCTGTCAGTGTCTAAGAGGTATAAGGTCATGGCCTTAACAACTTGCTTGGTCAGCCCTGAAGTGGTCAGGCAGTTGGACTAGATGAACATTTTAGGTCCCTTCCAACTGAAATATCCTATTCTATTGATCATCTGCATCAAGCAGACATTGGCTTTCACTCAGGCTTCAGTTTGAGAAAGGCCATGGGCTCATCATACAGAGTAAATTCAGGCACAGAGCTGGAAACTGAGATGCAGAATTTACAGACAGTGCAAACATAACCAACGTAAAACACCTAACAAGAAAATGGACCCCAACTTGAGGCACAGTTCATAAAGCTAAGAAGTGTTGCCAGAGAGACCCAGGCTGTGTCTTGTCTAAGCAGAAGGTACAGGGCAATGTTTGAGTGGAATGGAGTAGGGTTACTGCACATCCTTTCATCCTGTTTCAGGTTGAGATTAAGACAAAACACAACTAGACAGCAGTTTTTTTGCTGTGCCCTTGTATTTGTCACTTTAAGTGAAGTTTGGGTAATTTGACCAAGGCTAGCATAAGAGCTTGAACTTGGCATTAGCCATGAACCTGCTTAATTTAACTTCATTAACACTTTAATCTGCCTCCTAGGACTAAATAGGGATCAGAATGGGCAGAGTGTGGTCTGGGGCTCAGGCAGCAGAAAGGCCAGTTCAGAAGGTGTTAAGGTGTTTGTAATAGGTTCTAGACCTCTGGCCTTTAGTCACTGAGTAACCAAAATTGACTAGCAGATCTCTCACCTGACCTCCACGAGATGAAAAGCCACGATCTCCTGCATGAAAAGAACCACATGAACACTATTTTGTGGTTGCCCTGAACGCTGGGGTATATGGGTACCTCCTTCTGAAGTACAAAGCTGGTGAGGCAGTATGTGCTGAAATTACAAGGTAGGAATGCAAGATATTTAGCCCAAGAAGAGTCTTAAGAAAGGGGATTAATTAATGCATGGTGTTGTATGATCTTCCTCCATGGAATGTGCTTTTTAGACCTCAAATAGACTCTGTGTTTGAAACCTCCAGTGATAACATGGCAGAGCATAAATGAGAGATCCTGGCTGAGCCAGGATGAGTGTTTCAACTGGTGAGCAGTTGCAGAGGGATTCACAGCAAATGAGAGTGGGATGAAGGCAGCCACCACCTCCCACAAGAGATGAAGACGCTTTTCCCAAAGAGAAGCCTATAACCAGAGTGTAAGGCAGAACAGTGATGTGATGAGGAGAAATATGGAAATGATACATCTGCAGAGCCCATTCCTTCTTTGGGGAAGTGCTGCAGTCTCTGTGACAATAGTGAGTCTTCTCTAATCACTATTTCTCCCCACAAACCTTTCTGGTGCTGGTCCCAAGTGCGTTGGTAGCAGAGGACAGGCACTGCAGCCCTTCTGAGCATGGGATAGAGCACTTTCTGACTCACTGGGTCTAACAGAGGCCACCCCACCACCCACGTTGCCCACGTTTTCTCTCTGCAAAAGTCACATCTTCCTGCAGCAGTCCCAACCTTCTGCTGGGCCATCTCCTTCTTATCTACATACATCAGGGCTGTAACACAGCAGACTTCTATTTTAGCCTTTGGCTTTGTTTCTCAATCCTGTTTCCTCATCAGTATTCTAGGGTTTGGATTTCGATGACACATACACATGTATATGCATAAGCATAAAAATCTAAACTTCTAATCAATTACAGTCACGGAAAAAAAATGGATTTGAGTTTATCTTCCTCTTTGTAGGCATGTTTCCATGACGGCCATCACCTATTTCCAAAAGTTGTGAATACAATTAGAAACAAAATTATTTTCCCAGCAGCCTTTAATTTTCTGGACCACTCTAAAGTTCTCCAGGCTAACAACACATGCTCACAGCCTATGTTGCATCCATTTATTTATTCAGTGCTTAGAGCATGTGATGCTTGCAGCATTTATAACAGTGTTGACTCTCACATGCCTGTGACAAGTCTCATGGCACTCATCCATACTTTCAAATGCTCAGTTCCTTGTGATAAGGAATTGACAAGAAATATAGCACTAATTTTTGTGGATACATTTAGTCTTCATTTGTAAAAATGGCTTAAAATAATTGCTCATATGACTTCCAAAGACCCAGATCATGAGAAGTTTAAGTCTCTTTTTTTAAAAAAATTCCCTAATTGCTAAACAAATCTGGTGATCAACTGGAGTTAGTCATACTGTTTGTTAATGTCTGGAATTCTTGACTTCTGTTTCTCATTTAACTTTTCTGTAACAAACCAGTAACATCACATTCATGAAGCATCTTTTCCAACCATTTTTAAAAAGGAAACCAAGGAAAACTTTAGTGACAACTGGAGAATAAGCCTGATGTGATGCTCACATGTCCAAGGTATCATCCTTCCAACCCAGCCATTTCAGCACAACTGACATCCAAGAAACCTATAGAGAACAATGTAGAGAGAGTCAGATTTCTACACACAACATTTTTATTGCAGCTTGGGTCTGTGGTGCATAATCCAACTTATAGTTGTCTCTCAACGTTATCTGACCTGTCCACACATCTCTGGGAAAAGATGAAGGCCCCAGCTACTCTGACACCATGGAGACCTCTCCACGTGACATCTGCTTTCTTTAGTACCCTTTAATTTATATTTCTATACAGCATTTTTTGAACAGAGCCAGCCAAAAAAATTGTTTGTACATGTCTTTGGTTTCCTTCCTTCACATGCCACATTGGAAAGAAAATAGGGGTGGGGGGAAAGAGGACTACGAAAATACTCCCCATTTTTGACACTGTAACAGGGAACAATGAAGGAGAAGCAAAAAAGGAAATGCTTCAGAGTTTGGGGTTTTTTCTTATTTCAAAAAAGAAAACTAAAACCAGTTAAAAATGAAACATGTACAACCTCCTGTGCATTATTGCAGCCTGTAGGTACCACTAAGGGTCAAGTGCTTCTTGTCGAGGCAGTTTCTAATGCTTGGACCTTTTCATAATGTCAAGAGGTGCTATTTGCTTAATAATTGTACAATCATGTTGTTAAACCTGTTAGAACACAGCTTCTGCTGTCTTTCACTGAATGAACAGTGGGAAAAGTGACAAAGTTCCTTGAGTACTGCAAGAGCACATGGTTTGCTGCTGGACGGAGGGGGCTTAGTGCTTTCTAGTGCAACATTGCCAGCAGGAATGCTGTTCTCAAAAGTAAACCTCCTTGGCTGCTCATTTAGGAAGGAGCAGGACTAGTAATAAAGTGGCAGGGATCTCCAAGGAAATGTTAAAATTGAAAGCCATTGCACAAAGAGATATGTTTTGTAGTGCAGCAAGAAGTTTCTAAAGTTAATTACTGAAGCTTTCAAAAAAATAGTGTTTATAGCTTATGGTAAGTTGTGTCTGTGTTTATGAAATTCTTTTGGGTAGTCTTTTCTACTCATTTTCTCTAATGTTTGCAAAGTTTTAGTACATGCTGTAGTAAATCCAGATAGAGTCACAGTGTGATTAGGGAACGTGATTAAGTGTGTCACAGTATTTCTCTGGCATCCAGTTTCTGGTAGCTAGAGAGAGAGGTCAGGGATGGCTGAGACACAGGGCTGGCCATGCTCTAAAGGGAAGTACATTACTTTCATGTGAATATATTAAGTCATTTTCTTTCAAGGATGTAAAACCTCCAGGTGACTGAACGGTGGAGGATGACAAAACTGGGACCTGCAATTTCTTTCTCCAAATTTTTTAATTATTTTGTTGAAGTCTTCTCCAAATCCAATAAGTAGGGCAGTAAAGAACTGATCTTTCTTTCAAATCTATAATGAAAAAAAAAAACAAAAAAAACAAAAAAACCCCAACTATTATAATGATAGGGCTTGTAATTGAAACATGAAAAGTAACAGAGCTTGGGGCCTCATAGGCTGACGATAACTTTCTTGAGCATTTTGCTCATGCTCTCAATAATGATTTTGTGTGCCTTATCTTTCACATGCATATCTAAACCCTTTTAATCTTTAATGAACTGACTTGTCTTAATTCAGTAGTCATAATATTCTCTGTGGAAGAAGTGACAATTTTGTTATCAGCTCTAGGAATACACAAAAGCTACATCCTGGGGATATAGAGCAAGTGATCAGAAAGCTCAGCTGCCATGGGTACATCAAGGGTGGATGTGGTTGAGGGTTTTTCCCAATTTAAAAGCAAACATCTTCACATGTGTACTGAGTAAGGCCACTGGCCTTTTTTTTTCCTAAGGTGATAGGAGATTTTTGCAGCTGCTGTGCCCTGCCATGAATCTTTATCCACTCTTTGGCTTTGATAACTCTGCTTGTCTGACTTCGAAAATTTCTTTCTACCCCATTTCTGCTGGAATGTTTCTATAATGTTTATTATTGTCAGCTTCATTAGTATTATGAATTATTATTATTATTATTAAAATTATTATTTTGCCTACCATGTTGTCCCTATTCTCCCTTTTTCCCAAGATGGACAATCTCTAAAACATTTTTTGTAGAGTTTTTCAAGACAAATGTCTCATAAAATTAAACCTTTCATAATAAGCACAACCTTTTTTCGTACTTATTTTTTAACTGGAAAATCAGAAAAGTGTATTTTTTTTTGTAGTTCTTTTTGGAAATTGTTGGAGATGTGTTATAAACGGATAGTTTTCCATTGAATATAAATGATTCCCCTCCCACCTTTTTGAAATTTTTCTAGATAGAAACCCAGCTTTGCAGCAAGCACTTGCTCCTCTGCCTACAGCCTATTGAAGGTAGCTGGAGGACACAAGTCTTTTTAATTATTGCTTTATCCCCTCTCACCTTGACCTAACTCTGACCTGGTAGAGAATGTTTGCCTACCTCTAACTGATTTACAGCAGATGTTAGTGGTAATAAATTATATCCCACTTCCCCCAGCTCCTTTTTTTTCTAGAGCTGCTTGAACATTTTCAAATGAAAAGTCTCTCAGTTTTAAAAGGCGCTTTTTTTTTTTGGTCAAAATGCATATTTTGAAGTATTATGCCTACTTTCTCTCTTTTTTTTAAAGATTTCTTTCCAGTTATACTGAAAAGGCTGCACTTTATACCTTTTCTCTATTTCTTGCTTTCCTTTTGTTACTGGAAAGAGTGGCACTAAAGGGAAAATACAAGAAAAGTAAAGGTGAAAAATACTATGACAACAGAAGAACTTCTATGGAAAAAAGTGAATAACTGAAATAGCTCACTGGCAAAGCACATGGAACAAGAAAGAAAGAAAAAAGATGTTCAACCCCGACATGTTTTAATTTTTCCCTGTTTTTCCACCAGTTCCCTCCTGACATCATCAAGCAACCATTTGGTCCTTGTTTCATGCAGCATGTGCTAGGCAAAGCAGATGACTTCATGCCTTGAAAGTCAAGTACTTGTTCTACCAGCTCTTTGCACAGATGCAGACACCAATGTTCCAACCACACTCACAGGGACTGATCCCCATCACCAGCCTCATGCTTTCCAAAATGTAGTATGAGAATGACTGGGAACATGAGGACCAAACTTGAAAGATATTTTCCGAATCAGAATTAGGCTGGAGACCAGATGAGAGTTCCTGACGAAGGGATGCCCCCAAAGCCCAATTTTCCACCTCAGTTCTGCTGCCAGGCTCCCTGCAGCCAACACAACCTAACTCCATAGTCCAGGCATGATGTCCAAGCCTGGCCACCTCCAGGGAATGCTGTAACCAATGCTGGTTTGCCAGAGGTTCTGTCTTTGAAATAATAAGCAGAAACACACTGCAAGTAGAAGAATGTGCTGAAGGAAGCCTTTTCCTAGAATTCTCCTATTTTTTTCCTAGCAGGAAACCTAATATAATGATAAAAGTTAATATTTCATGTGGGACTCACATTAGGGCCATTTCAGATGAGATAATTGCCAATGCCTTGAGCAAGGGCACCAGTGAGTGGATATTACCTCTGTGTCTAATTACTTCCACCAGCAAGTGAAATTCAAGGTGCTAATTCTTATAATTTTTTTTATTATTATTTCTATGACGTCTTAAGAGAATCAAAACCATGATGTTTTCTTTCTAACATGCTTTAGGCAGGACTGTCCCAAAAAGTCAATTTTCAGAGAGAAGCAGCATTTCTGGAAGTGGGCCCTTGCCTTAGGAGTTGATAATCTCTGGAAAGCAGAGAAGCCTGCAATTGTCCTCCTCCAGAGAAAATACAGTGAACTCCCCATTCTGCAAACATTCAGGGGCTTAACTCTGTGTGTGTGTGTGCTTGTAATACTATGAATTTAAATTTGGCAACTCTCATGTAAACTTCACTTTATTAATTACACCTATGGGAGCAAGGGGCCAGCTCTATGAAATATTATTGTTTCTCCTTGCCTTTGTAACTAGCTAAAAGCTTTAAATGGTAGATCATATAAAAGAAATAAATTAAGAAGTCTAAAAGTGATGTTTTTATGATGATGAGTGAACCACAAGACACAAAGAGCAAAGTGTATATTTTGAAAATAACCAACCAAACAGGCTTCATCTCATTTTTGCTAGGGACTACAGGGACTGTTCCTCAATTCGTAGGATAGTTTAGGTTGGAAGGGTCCTTAGAGGTTATCTAGTTCCAGCCCCTCTGCCGTGGAACTAGATTCCTTGACAAAATAACATAAAGGAAGTCTCCAAACTCCCCTGTGGCTTTATGTAGCCTGTCCCTGCAATTTCTAGGGGAGGAACCAGGGGGTCCCCACTGTACCAGCCTGGAGTAAACCATCAAGTATCCAACAATATTTGGGAAATATCCCACAGACAGCCATACAAATCTTGTATTACAGCAAAAGAGAAGTGGGGAAAGAACCAGGTAAAACTACCTCAGGACTACCAAGTATCCAGTCAGTGGCACACAGGAGTTTGGCAGGTTGCTGCAGGGCCCAGGCTGCATCTCCTTCTCAGAGGAGGAAAATTAGGCACCTTTTCACTAAAGCAGCACTATGTAGAAATCAACGGAGTTAAAAAAGGCGAGGGCAGGGCTGAATGCAGGGCTGCTGCTCAGACCTCTGAGCGCTCAGGCTGTGGAGCCCCCCGGGCAGCTTGTGTTTCCAGGCGTCTCACATCGCAGATCTGATTTCAGGCTCAGCCACGGGCAGGCAATGGGTTAACAGGGACGCTGCACGTTAACTGTATCTGTGGAGATTATGGCATGTTTATCCAGTGTTCAGATTTCCTGTCTGAGTGTTTGGATTTCCTGAAATCCCTGCTATCAGCCCAAGTGCTGTCCACTGAGCAGACCTTTTTCTCTCTCTCTCTTCCCCCCACCCCACCCCCCTCTTTTTTTTAACTTTGCTCACATGGTAGGTTTTCCTTCCTGCTCTCTTTCCAGTTGTAGTGCCTGTGTCTCCTCACCGGTCAGGACATTTATGGATGCTGATCAACACTCTCAGGCTCCAGAACTCTGAGGATTTTTGTACATTGGATTTCCTTTTTATTATTATTATTCTATTTCACATTATTTTATCATTTTGTGGCAAGAAAACCTGAAGAAACACGCTCTTTTTCAGCTGCCCATGGGAGAATATGTTTTAGTCTGAGATGGAATAATGGCCTTAGGCTTGAGGACCAAATCTGGAATGGGAATTCAGACTGCACACGTCCTGGTGAGTTACGGCGCATCGGGGCTGAGCGTGGCTGGAAACGAGCAGCTCAGACAGGGACAAAGGCTGAGCCCCTCCATTCAATGTGGCTGCGGAGCAAACTGCGAAAAGCAGATGGGTGAAGCTGAAGTCAGAACTTTTTCCAAAAAAAACAACTGAATTCCATTTTTTGTTCCTGAAAATGCACACGCTGCTCCACAGCCCAGATAATGTCTGGGTAAACTTCATAGCAAAATGTGTAAGGCCGGATTCTGTGAGTCCTTTCTCATGTAAGAAACTTCTACTCACATAAACCTCAGCGATTTTAAAAAGAGCTCATGTAAGAAAGGACTTCCAGAATGGGGCCCATATTGTAAATTGCAATGTCTCACTCTCAGCAAAAATTAATTTTAAAAGAAAACTGAGCATTTTCTGATTGTCTTTGCATGTTTCCTTGGCCTTTTACATTTTATTGTGGTTCTAGATTTAAGTTTTAAGAAGAATTTGCATGCCAACTATTTGTCCTATTGTCTCTTAAATAAGTTTGCAGTAGGAGTGACAGTGTATTCCATGCAGCAGTTCTGGGAGGCCAGAAAGGGGCTTTCTGTTGTTGGAGGGAAAATGCTGAGTGCTATGCTCCTCTGAATGAACTGGAAAGCTGCATTCAGAGACATGGGGCTTAGCTAAGGTTTTAGCTTTGTTTTTGGATGTGAGAGTTCATGATGACATTATCAGCCTTAGGTGGTTTTAGCTAAACCACAGTCACAAATGCAATGAGTTAACCAGTCTCAAAATCAGTGACTCAGAATTTGAAAAGAAAAAATCTTTCTTTCAGGCCTCTGAAACAGATTTCATTATTGGCATCCATGGAAGTGTTGTTGGAGTAAGTTGTGGAAGATAAAGCATCATCTCTGTTGCAACTTTTGTTCTTCCCATGGCTGGAGGCTGTGGTTGTGCTGAACATTCCTAAGCTGCTCATTGGATCCAGTCCAGGGATTTGACTCTCTGATTGTAGGGGAAAAACTTGTTTCAGGAATTGCTTAGATGTAGGGAAACATCTATAGGAAAACCAGTTTTTTATAGTAATTTCACTTTTTTATAGTAATTTTACTGTTCTTCTTAGACTATTGAACAAGCCCTGAATTTTAGGGTACAGCACAGCATGACAAAGAAGAGACTTTGATATTTAAATTTTGAAGGGGTTGGTAGGACAGAATACTTTCCTTCTTATACCAGTAAAGGAAAAGAGCCATTTTCCAAGTTCTTTGCAAAGCTTTCAGATCTGGGGTTTTAAACTAGCTGCCTGATGTGTCAGCTATCTGTACAACCCTTTGAACATGATCCCGCTGCTCATCTTCAAGGTTTTCTTTGCTAAAAGTGGAATGTTTTCTGGGGGAGCCAGACCAAACTAATGTCTTGTCTGCCTGGGAACCTCCAGAAATTCAGTTTTAATTATTGACATGAGGCAACACCGAAACTGATGGCATTTTATGCATTGAAAGGTCAGTTCTTACTGTGTATGTAGGATATTCTCTCATTCTAGTGGGCTGACTGTCAAAAAATGAGAGGGGGGCCAAGGAACCCCTCACCTGAGTTAGACTGGACTGTGGTGCCCTGCCTTGCAGTTACCATGCAATTTGATGGTCTGTGGTCATGGATGTGATCAAACTGGCTGTAGCAGAAATGTGCTCCTCTCAAAGCTGGCAGAAAAGTCAAATGTCATCAGTGATCTGTGAACTGCAGAGAATACAGACGAGGACACAGGAGAAATATAAAGACTCATCTAAGTCTACTCAAATCTCCTAGCTTTGGAAATTTTGTTGGCCTTCCTATGAGCAAGATCCTTGAGATTGGGTCAACTGTGGGATTTTTGCCCCCTTTCTGCAGGGCTGTTGGGACTTTTCTGGTTTCAGCCAGGTTGGGAATGCTGTGGGAATAGTTTTTCTGGTGGTATTTTGGAATTTCCTCTTCTGCTCACACCCAGAGCAGGAAGTGCAGAAGCACAACCTTCAGCTCATTGTGTACGGGTTTCTTTTTATAAACCTGAATTCTCTGCCCGCCCCCCTCTTTTTCTTTTTTTTTTTTCCCTAATAGCTCTCACATAGGATTAAGGCTCTGTTGGATTTAGACTGAGAATTTTTTATATATTTTCATATAACAATACTAAGCACTCAGTAGTTCCTTGATAATTCCTTAATAAGTGATTATCACATTAATTTTCAGTGGTTTAAGGGCAATATTCCCAATCCCAGGGTCAATAATGTCAATATGCCAATGGCCCCCAGTAGCTGCTTCTGCTGGCATTTACCCCTGAGCCTTCAGCAGCATGAGGACTAACTGGCCACCAAGACCTACCTACTCAGTTGCCCATGAAGAAATTCTGCAAATTCTTCTCTTTTTTTGTAATGAACCGCGCCATTAAACACTCTAAGATTAGACACTTCATGCTTTAATGTTCTTCCCCTCACTCATTTTCTTTTTCTGCATCAGTGAGGAGGTTCAACTCATGCGCCCTCACTCCATGTGTCCAACTCACTCACCATCACGACTGCCAGTCCTCCTGCCTTTCTTGCTGTTCTTGGCAAGTATGGATAAACAATTCTGACAGGTACAGAGTCCTGCAGAGCTAACTTCATAAGCAGAGTGATGTTTCACTGCTCAGATGATAAATGGACCAGAGGAACTTAACCACTTTCACCGAAAAGGTCCCTCACATCCAAAAATGTTTAACCCTTTCTTTTCACACAGTTTTCTTCAAAATGCAGAGAATTCAATTTTGTTTCACACCTGAGAAAGCAGGTCACGTTTCGATTGCATCCTCCCTCTCAAGACTATCCAACCATGCTGTGAGCCCTTAATCTGCAATTCTAGACATGAAAATGAAGTTAAGATGGATCTTAAACTTGGTCCATGGCAAAATAATTATCTCTATCTCCATTTGGGTGCACTCTCAGGAACACTACATGAACAGCTCTGCCAGTCATGATTGGAAACTCTCTCCATGAGTTTGTAAGACAATTTGCTCCTCAACAGCTTCGTAGTCTTCAAAAATAGAAGGAAACATAAGCAAAGAGAAGTTAATTTACTTCACTAAAATCCTGTGGAACTTAAGAAGATTTAAGCAGATGCAATGGAATTACTAAGGGGATTTGAGTTCTGTGTTTGCTTTGGGGTGTTTCTTTTTCTATTGCTGTTGGCTCCAAGTCTCTTTCTTGGGCTTTGGGGAGCTGCAGAGCTCCAGAGAGGGCACAAGGAGGGGGATGGAATGACAGCCTGAGTCATTATTTCAGACTGATTAGCAGCAGGCCTCAGCCTAGACCACACATCATTCCTCCCATGAGGCACCCAGAAGCCAAGCTCCATCCATGCTGAATAGGGTGAGATGTGATCCTTGCTCAGTCCCCCCCTGAACCCCAAAGCTGGGCTCAGCCCTGCCAAGTGATGCTTTTAGTGCATCTTCCTCTATCTCGACTGGAGTTAACAAAATCCATCTGTCTCTGTGAGTCAGCAGAAAAGTATTCAGCTTTTATAAGAGTTAAGGGACATGGGATAGGACACTGTCAAAGTGCAGAAGTCTTCCCCCAGCTTGGCACTTGCACATCACGCAGGGAGAGGGGGTTGCATTTTCAGTTCCTGTTCACCAGAGGAGCTGATTTACACCCGCGGAGGATGTGGCCCGTGGGGTGCATGGCCACGGCTGCTGAACAAGGCTCCTTTCATCAGCAAACAAATGAAATATTTGAATGTACACACGGCACCACCCAGCACGCACTGTGACACAGTGGCTGCTGGCACTTTAGCAAAGTCAGAAGATAACTCTATTTTCTTCTCATCAAAAGCAAAATGAGGAAGTCTCCCCTCTCCTCTACTGCCCCCAGTGCTACCACCCTGGCTTGAGCAAGTTGATCCTTAGGTATTTGTGTGGGGGTTTGTTCTCAGTGGTTAACCACATAACAATTTGAAGCATGTGGCTCACTCAAAAGAAACTGCCTTTAAACATTTTCAGACTATAATTGTGTTGGAGAGAGCAAAGTCCCGGCTGGGGGCTGCTGGCCACCCTGGGGGCTACGGCAGGAAGTCCTGAACATCCCGCAGCAAGGTCTCATGAAGAGGGGGGAAAAAGCTGATTTTATACCTAGGAACTTCTCTTCTTGACAATGCTCTACAGCCAGGGCCAGACATTCCCACCTCATGTTTTGTGTCTTTACTTGGTGTGTCAGAGCAAAACACCTGACGGGAAACAAAACAGAGAGAAAAACGGTGGCAATGAGGGGAACACTGCTTTGGCACATCACTTTCATAAAGACAGAGAAAAAAATAACAAAGAAATTGGAGAAACTTTGCTGTGACGCTGACAGTGCCTGAGACTGCTGCGTGATCCCTGAGGGAAGGGGTGAGGTAGGTAGTGTGGGACTGGAGAGCCAGGCTCTGCAGGGCATGGCAAGGATCAACCCTGTTTGGGGTGGTAAAATGTTGGAACCCTGGAGGCTGAAAATTTCAGGCTCTCTGAGCTGAGGGGTGCTGACCCTTGGGCAAGAACCACATTTGGCATGAGACCTTGGAACAGGTTTCTGAGATTGAGTGATGGCACAGGGGTGGTGGGTGTGTAGTTAGAGTAGTGTTGCGTGATCTCACAAGGTGAAAACATAGGGTTGGTGTTTTGGTATATATTAGTGTGTGTGTGAGCCAAGATAGAAGATTCAAGGTGTTGTCTGAGTTCTTCTTCACTTTCTTCTTCCTTCTTCTTCACAGATTTGAGTGGCTTTCTCTACTTGGGTGAAAGATGTTTGCATTGCGGATCTCAAATGGTCATTATTGGCTCAAAAGCATAAATAATATAGGTGTCACTTTGGTATTGAGTAATTATCTCTTAAATAGCCTTGGTAAGAGTTAGAAGCTCTCCATTTTGTCTCATTTCTTTAACTGGCAAGTTGAAGCTCATGCTTCGTGAGACTGTAAATACTGTAAATAGATACGATTTAATAAACAGCCAAAACCGAACTTGACTCTACGTTTCCATGTCTTTCATCCTGACCTCGGCCAAGATAAAGCAAGCAAAACTCTAACAGTAAAATGCCTCATTAGAGTTCTTCCATCCTTCAAACCTGAATTTGTTGTACAGAGACGAAAGACTGGAGAAAGGAGGTGTGCTTGCAGGGGTAAAGATCCCAACATTTGCATGGTGCCTCAGCACTTGTTATCCCAGAGCCATGGGACTATGCTAACATCCAGTTTTAAAGAGTCTGGGGCTTAAAGAAGCCAATAAAACTGAAGATTGCAATGTTTCCCCATGGGAGAAGAAGTCTGTGAGACATTCTGCAAGTAGTTTGTGACTCCCTAAGCTCCCATGGGCTTCGAATTGCCATCTGATCCAGTGCATGCTCAGTCCATGGTTAGGAGAGCCTCTCCTTGGCTGCACAAATACATGCTCCTAAGTGTTCATTGTGGAAAATAACAAGTGCAACTAGTCTTCTTCACTCAACTACAAGCCTTGTAATTCAGCAGGTAAAAACACTGTCTCTGTACAATTGCCAGAATGGCCCCTGATCTAGGAAAGCAAATGGCTTTTGGAGTGTGGCCTTAAGGTTGAAAACTTAAACTTATTTTGAGAAAGGGTAAATAAGACCTTGCCAAGTCTTCTCTCATGGCTACAGTGACAGAAGCTGTAGCCTGGAGTCACAGAGATGGGATTGAATTCCAATTAGAAATTGAGCTGTGCCCCCAGATCCTGGGAGGACCTGCAACCCCACACATTCCTCCATATCTGTTCTCCAGTCTGGGGAGAAAATAAATCAGGTCTTAGTTAGGGGCTGAACTACACCCCTGGAATTGCCACCTTCTGTCTCTGAATTATGATGTGACCATGGGCAGGTCACTGCATGGCACTACCCAGACCAGCAGCAGGAGCAGCATGGCTGGCTCCCACTTTTCTTTTGTTCATTTCTGCAGCAGCCAGAAGGGAGTGTGTAAGTGGGAAATGCAGAGCACATGGCTGATGTGCTCCTCAGAACTACTGGGGCAAGGAGAGGGAGATGTCTCCTGCCAACCTTGGCACAGCTTCATGTCCTTTTTATAGCAGCTGCCCAAGTGCATAGAGATCATTTTTGTCCTGGCCAGACCTGCCAGCCAGAGAGGCAGCAGGACATTTCAGGCACTAGGACAAGCCTTATATCTGGATTCAGCCTAACACCAAGCCCTTAGCACAGTGCTATGAATCTGCATAGGAACATAAAACCATAACACTTCAGGATCTTGTCTCCAGCAGTGGCTGACACATGGAAGGTGCAGGAGTTGAACAGGGAGGACATATAGTGGTATTTCCATAGATAATGACCCCAGCATTCCAGGAACTCTGGAGGATTTTCTGAGCTTTCAGAGCTAATGCTTAGGATGTTCTTGTCCTGCAGATATTTGCAACCTGCTTTGTAGGCTTTTTCCTACTTAAAGTAATACACATTTTAGGCATCCATTTAAAAAAAGGCTCTTATAGGTACAAGAGATTGTTAGACAGAAATGGGTAGGCAAAGTCATGAAAGGAATTTTGTCCTGAATTTACAGGTTTAAATCATTACTAACAGTGAGGGTACAATCCTAGTTTCCTACCTGATTTATGGTAGTGCTACACACTGAATTTTGTGGAAATATTCCAGATAAATTTGTGAGTAAATAAGATCTATGCCAGCACTGTGTAACTCTAGTGATTTATTTATTTTATTTAGGATGACACTATATTGCTACTTTCCTTCTGCATTAAAATCCAAGCAGTTCAGTATTCACACAAATTAATATGCCTACTGATGTAATTATTTACATAACATATTTGTCATAAAATGTGTAAGACTGCATTCTCTGCTGATGTAGGATACTGGCTACATCCATCTGATAAGAGGCAGGTTGTAGTTGCACATCCTTTAATAATTATTTCAGCAGGTGTCCTTTTATTCCTGTTCCTAATTAGTAGCTGCGTACTTAGCAAAGCTTGTCAGGATCAGAAATTCTTACAGTTCAGTAGTTATCTATATTCATGAACAAAGAGGATCTCTACCTCAATAGAATAATTTCTGAAGATGTCTTAAAATAATTAAGGTATTTAAAACTTAACGGGTACCATAGTTCTACATTAAGTATAGAACTTTTGAATTATTATCAACCAGCAGGGTATAATTGTGATGTTACATGTGTCCTACATGAATCTGATTCCAGATTTAATCAATGGTAAAATAGGTCTTAGCCATAATCCGAGATCTCACAGGTCATTTAAACTTTGTCATTTTTATTTTCTGTGTTTTTGATGCTGCGGTAGAGAATGATCTATCATATTTCTGTATTGACCAGGATGGGGTTAAAAACCTAGTATCCAAGATGATATACAGCTGGTATTTTTTCTCAGTACCTAGACAAATGGGATTTGACTCAGTGGAAACAAATTTCCTTACTATTGAGAATATTAGAATTAAAGTGCATCAGTAGCAGAGGAACAAGGATAAAAAGGTGATTGTAAGTCATGTTGTGCTGGAGCTGTACAACAGCCTACCTGACACCTGGTCTGAATTACACAAGTCTCTTGATGGTTGAAATTTATGCTTTTCTTCTCAGAGTTCCTTGGAAGCTCAGAGCAGTCATTAGGCTGTTTCCCCTATAGGGTGGTATATACATGTCTGCACAGGGTATTTCATAGACTCCTACACTTCAACCTCTCCATTGCCTTCGAGCACAGAGGACAGCCTGGCTGTAAGGTTCCTCTTCAGTGAGAAACATCCTTCCCTCAAGGATCATTTTTAACACTACTTCTGCCCATTTTAGGACACTTGGTTTCCCAAACAGCCACAAGTGGCTGACACATGTATCTCCTGCTCAAGTCTGGGACCTGCAATAGGCACAGGTCCTGTGAGTCACAGCAGCTGTGTCCTAAGCAGAGTCCTCCAGTAGCTACAGCTTGAGCAAGAGGGTTAAGACTTACAAGTAAACCCCTACCACAGATTTACACATTAGAGAGACAAGGCACAAGAAGGAACATGACCCTAATCAGTAAGGCCAGGAAGGACCCTAAGGAAAACAAGGAATCTTAGACAACCATTTTCCATGGTGTTGGTGCTGAAAGACACCTTATCCTTTTAGGGAACCTTATCCATGTGGTGGTTTGCATCCTGGGGAAGAAGAAGTAACTTATATAATAGGAATTCATATTATTTAAATAGGGTTTAAATAATGTGACACTGAGAACTCTACAGTATCTGTAGCCTGTCTACAAGTGAGACTGAGGCAATTGCATTGTGTGTGTATGTGTCTCCACAAGACTTTGACGCCACCTCAATCAAGACGGAGGAACAAAAGTTTCAAGAGCTCGTACACATTTTGTAAAAATAGGCAAATTGCTAGAGGAAAAAAAAATACTGTTTGAAACCTCTAACTACCACCTCCCAAAGAGAAAAGCAACTGTGAGGCCAAAAGAGAATTTCCACAGGAGTGTAATGATGTGCTCACTGCAACCTGGAAAAAAAGCTTACACAGCATTTGCCCCTCCAGGATGCCCATAAGAGGTTTCAGAGTTCCCAAATCCTCTTGGTTCTTGGTATAAATGCATGTAAACCTGTGTGTGCCAATGTGGCTTTAGGAGCAATAACAGCTCAGGCGTTATTTGTCCCAGGAGTTAAATTCTCTCTCCTAGCAATATCACAAGCCATTAAGCTACCATGTTAATGCAAAAAGTGTTTCCTGGACATAATAACATCCTGGCATCAGTATTGCTCCCATACTAGCGCTGGCTGCTAGAACAGTGCCAATGTTTTGAGAGGACCCTGTTTGCTAAAGCTGGCCATTGAAGGTAAAATCTTAATTAGTAATTTTCAAAAGGTGGTTGCCTAGAATTCAGAACTTTAGCTCATACAAATTAGATATATTGGATTAGATTATCTCAATGTCCTTTTGAAAGTGAGGTTGGTTATTTTAGTCTTGTAAGAGTTTTGCTAGACAAGAGTTCAGAGCTTCCTCTCAAGTGTCCCAGTGCAGGACAATGTAACTCCGCTCTGAGCTGCAGAACATTTGTTTTTGCCATTCAAGGCCTGTTCTAAATAAAAATCATCAGGTGGGCCAGGCTGTTGAAGACAAGTCAATTTGAGTCTTGTGGAAAGACAATAGGCTCCCTTCAAAATGGGAACTTAGATGTGAGAGAAAAGGGGATGCCCAGAAAGGACAGGTTTGTGCTTTTGCTCCTTAGCACCTCCAGCCATCTGCAAATATGAGTTTACCAGGTTTAGCAGGAGATGAGTGGTGGCCATGAACACCAGAACTGGGCAATACCAGCCAGCTCCCACTCCAGAAGCAAACTGCAGCAGGCTTTGCTCTGGTTCCCACAGATAGAATGCAAGGGAGGAGGAACACCACAGTGACCAGGCAGCATCTGTGTGAACACTGACAACACCCTCTGGTTTCAACAGTAGTTATCACGAGAAAATATGTTTCTGCTTTGTCCTTTCTTGTGCATGACAGAAACAACAAGATATTTTTCTCCCAGAAAGGAAGCAGGTTTATTCTGGAACGCACTGGGCAGATCATGTTCTTTTAAGTACTGAAGGATATGTATGTGGGATTTTAACATTTTTAAGCCCTCTCAGGATATTTGTGCAATATTAATTGTGTCAATTACAGCACTGTTTTTGCAGCAAACAGTAGACCCAGTATAAGGAAAGCTGGCCTCATTTGTGCTGTTAAGTCTTTCTTAGGAGCAGAAACTATTTGCAAGATCATAACTTCCCTCATAGACACTATGTTTAATTGGGGAAGAGTTCTCTTACAGGAGTAATATTCTTACTTCTGTTCACATCTGCACAGTATTTTCCTGATCAGGAGATCAAGAGAAAGGATCTGAACAACTGCTTCTCTAAGTAATAATGAACAGAGAGCTGTGCAGTAAATCACAATGTTCAATAAAATGAAAAACAAAATTTGGCTGGAGATTAACGGCTGGAAAGGGACTTACTAAATTAAATTGGATCAGATGTTCCCTGGAAAAAAATCTGAGATATATTCACAGGGCTCTATGGTGTTGGTTTTGTGTTTCACAGAGGAAGATTTAACTTGATTGTTTTGCAACTATTAACAGTTTCTAGGCCTTGCAGATCTTAGGGGCTTGTGGGAGAGGACAGGAACTGGCTGGAAATTCTGGTCTCACTCAGGCAGGGGAGGGGAATGAACACAGAACCTTCCTGCTACACAATGCCACAAACTTCTCAAGTATTGCAGGAGCATTGCATTTTTACAAGATAAGGAGGGCTGACTTCAGTTCCCACAATCCGGGACAGATTCATGATTACAGGTCTGCTGGAAAGACTGACACCCCTGAATTCCCTAAGGCTGTGCTCAAAGCCCAGCTGCGCCTCTCATGTTCCCTGTTAGGGGGTTTAGGCGCCTCCTTCTTACTGTGTCTTCTCCTATAAACCCAGTTTTAAGTGTCCAGCCCTTCAGATGTTGGCTAAAGACACCTACGGGCTCTGACTCAAGACTTTTCAACTTCCCCAGTGTCTAAGGCCCTCTAAATCTACCCTCGACTTGGTATTTCACTGCCAGATTTGCTTGTGACTCCAACCACAAGCAGCAAAACATTTACACTTCAAGAACTGCTCACCAAAGAAACCAACTTAAAACTGTAAACCAGTGATGGGGACCGACATTTCCCGCTGGTGCTGGTGGTTTTTCTAATCAGAGATGTCTCTTGTTTTGCCAAAATCCAGACTCGGTTCATTAATATATCAGATGAAGGAAACCAAACTGCATAAATTGTCACTGATCATGCTAGAGATACTGAAAACTCTTTCCCCTTCAATTAATTTGCTGAACTGAAAGTGAAACAGACCCGTAGCAGGACAGATCAAAAGGCCTTCCTCAGCAGGCGTGATGCCGAAGGTAATGCACACACCTCCCTCTCGCCTGCTCTCTGCAGCCCAGCACATCTGCAGTGCTGGGGTTACAGACTTGGCCTTGTTAACTCGTGCTCCTTAGGCTTTTGTAAAAAATGGACTTAACAACAGTTGCCTGGAGCCAGAAGAAGAAGAGAAAGGCTACGTTATTAAAACCTAGAATGTAATGCCATTTTAAAATTCATCAAAGAGCTCAGAGCAAATTCTCCAGAGACTGGGGACTTAGTCATCCCAGGCTTCTCTAGCTCATCTAGATAATTGCCTTTGAAATAGCTTTCTTTTTCTTTCTTTCTTTCTTTCTTTCTTTCTTTCTTTCTTTCTTTCTTTCTTTCTTTCTTTCTTTCTTTCTT
>JBBMKD010000102.1:142435849-142453660 GCA_037834095.1 Argya squamiceps | reverse complement strand
CTTTCTTTCTTTCTTTCTTTCTTTCTTTCTTTCTTTCTTTCTTTCTTTCTTTTTTTCTTTCTTTCTTCCTTTCTTTCCTGTCTTTCCTGTCTCTCTTTCTTTGTTTCTTTCTCTCTCTCTCTCTCTTTCTGTCTTTGCTTCTCTCTTTCAGTAAGTAAGTAAGTATTCATGAAGCAGGCAGATCAGCTCCACAGCTGCAGAAGGGCAGAAGAAACCTCCAGATACCCACCATGCACAGCTCTGCTTTCTATAATATGAGTCAATCCCACCTGAGTGCATTCAAAATACTCATCTCACTGTCACTTGCAGAGATATTAGGAACTCATTAGTCAGTTTAACTAATTAATGCACTAGTATATTAATTTTTTATTAAGCATTTTATTAAATAACAGAGGCTGTTTAGAGAATATAATGTGTTATTTATTCCGCATTTTTAACTACCTTCAAGGCCTGGAGGCAATAATTCTCAGTGCTTTCCCACCTTTTTGAAAACTGTATGATTTGCTTACTTTTATCTTGGTATAAATTCATGCTGTTACCAAGCTAGGCAGCCCAAGTAGTGTTACATGAGATTGAACAGGAAACTGATATCAGTGAAACAGAAAAAAGAGGTTATTTTTCAGAATTTGGTAAAAACATAAAACTTACATTACAACATATAATTTTATTGTGGGTTTTTGTGTAACTTATATCAAACAAATTCCGAAAGATCAGTACAACTTCCCATTAGATACCCACTGGAAAATATGTAAGCATCCATGGCAGTGCAGCAACTTTTTTTGTGTCATTTTCCACTGAAAGGTTGGGTGTTTTTAAATTTGTTTTCTTCCTCCTAATGTCTCCTCCTGACTGTAGAATTAGAGGTACAGTCTTATACCTGCCTGTGGTACAGTGCAAGCAGAAATAAAAAGGCCCTACGGCAGTGCCCTTTGGCATGCAGTATCTTTGGAGAAGGTGTTCACCTCTGGAATCAGCACCCTTTTAGTCAGTAGGATGAAAAAAGCAGTTTAGCATGTGATTAATCTGATTTTATAGACATCTACTTTATTATCTCTGTTTTAGACTTCTGATTTTGTAAGATGAGGTGAGATTCAACCTACTTGCAGTTGTCTGTGTTGACCATATCATCAGTCACGATGAAAGGAGTCTGGAGTGAACAGACAGGGCAAAGACATTTTGTCAGATACATCCCACTTTTACAGTCTAAAAGTTGAGTCAGAGCTCACTAAAGAATCCCATTTACATGGACTGAGTTTGGGTTAAGTTGTAAAGGTTCTGTTCTGTCACTAACTTTTGAGTTTATCTCATTTTTCCATCTAGATAGGACATATGATTTCAAAGACATAAATATCCATGCTCATGGATCTGGGCATGACTCATTGTATGTATGGGTAGATACAGACCTAAAGAAAATACTTAGGAACGTCTTTCTATGCCTGTATTGAGATTTCCGTGTGCCTTGTATTTTGGGAAACTCTCTACAGACACTTTGATAGTTCTTCACTCTGCTGAAGGACAGGACAGCTAGTGGTACTACTGAGCCAAAATAAATTACATTTTCACAGGGCTGTTAAGTAGAAGTGTGGTACTGCTTGGTGAATGTCAAAGAGGAAGGAATGACATGACAAACAGGGCACTGTGAAGGACAGAGCTGTATCAAGAATACTGGGGTCATCACAATCTGGAGCCTGATGGTCTTGTCTTCAGTCTGCTGTAGCCATCCTACAAATGTATATCAAATAAATCAACTTCTGTGAGGTGTTCAGACACCAGGACAATGCATGACCTCATAAGTGCCTGACTAATGGATGAAGGCTGGAAGTAGGAGGTGTGGTGCTTGCTTTGCCTGAGTGATGCCAATTCAGAATAGAAAAGCTGCTGTAGGAAGGACATGGAATGTTCAAACGCACCCAACTTTTTTGTGCAGAGACAATTTGATCTTTAACACAGATGTACCAGGTTTAGTTTCTAATTTTAATAATGACTCCTTCCTGAAAACTCAGACAGCAAATGACTGATCTTGAATTCAGCCCACAATCAGTGGCTATTGAGAATGAGTGGGGGCACTGACAAGAAGGCTTGATGTCATATTCATGTCATATTATTAATCTATAATCTATATACCATGCACAGGGCATTTTGCTATAAACTTTGTACTGAGTAAATAACTAAGCAGCGACTAAGCATACAGGGAAGGTGGGAAGCGCTCTTGTGTGTTATTGGCCCCTCACTGTTTTCAGAAGTGGATTATAAGTAACTCCAAGTCTTGGACTGCGAATGGCAACCATGTCATCAAATATAAAAAAATACCCTTGACAAGATCAGTGAAAGCACTCCAGAGGTCTGAAGCTGGGCAGCAGACACTCTGATTAGGTGCCACCTCCACAAAATGCAAATTCTTCCCTGAGCCCAAGAAACAGCTGATGGATATAGACAGAAGTGATAAAAAGGTCACTCTTAAATGGATACAAGGAGATTTAACTCACAATACCACCATCCTGAAGGCCTTAGACAAATAACAAAAGGCTTCAAAGACTAGAAAGTCATTCAGTCTAAATACTTACACAAATCTTTGTCATAAAGCTGAGTCTTAAAGAAAATTCACCTCTGAACAAGACCACAGAAAATGACCAAACAAGTACCCTTGAGCCCTCTGGCCCTCTCTGTTAATGTGCTGTAAAATCCCATGGTGGGGATACAGTAAAAAGCTGTTCAGTCTTAGAATTATGTTTCACAGCATGAATTCCAAACCACTGTTCTAGTTCTAGCACTTGCACAGCCCATCCATATAATTTCATAATCATATGACAATTATATCACATGAGACAGAGAATTAATTTTCATTCTAATAGTAATAACCATCTCCTAAAACTAGGTTCTTTTTTAATCAGTTGCTATTTCTAAAAGCACCATGCAAGAAAAGGTCTGAATTTTTAAGTTGATTTTCCATACGTATTCAAACATGAAGGTATTTCAAGATGAATAGAAGAAATCTCATACTTTGCCAATATATTTAAAAGTTTGGTGTAATAACCTGAAGATTAATAACCCTCTCAGCCTGACATCAATCCAGTGCAAAACACTGGAATTGCTAATTCCAGGTATTATTTATAAAGAATTAGAGAAAAGTAATGCAATTTATTACTTTTTCCATTACTCATTGCATGTCAATCAGGATGGAATTAAGGAAAATATATTTTATTTCAAGAAAGCTTTCTTGATATTTTTTCAGGTTTTAAATTTTCCTGGAGATAACAAAATCTATACTCTTTATGTATTACTTATGAACTTTGGTAGCACTTGTGGCACTAAACAAAACTTTGATTAAGAAATTAGAATTTTCCAAAGTCATCACTGCAACGATTGAATACACTAAAACCTGAGCAATTGACATTCTTAAAAACCCTTGTAAGTGGGGACTCATCATCAAGAGGATGTCACTCAGCCCTTCAGGGTCACTCCTGGGTTCTGTGCTGGGTTAATTTTCCACTATTGTTTTCTTTCAGGATTCAGCCCAAGTCTATAAGCATGCTAGTATTTTGATTATATATGTTTGTGGAAGCACTGAAAACACAAACGCCTAATTCATGAGGTCAGGATGGAGCTCCTATTGCTTAGGGCATCCTAAAATCAAGTCCACAGACAAATATCCTCAGATCTGCTTCCCTGAAGTTTGTTAGACCACATCTTAATAGTGTTATCCAAATCATGGATTAGGGCAAAGCCAAAGAACATATGTTTGTCACATCCTGTTTGGATGATACCAATACAGACACAAACAGAACAAGCAGATTTTGGCATGAAATGAAAGATATTTTTGTTAACCTCACAGTTATTAAAGAACATGTCAGTTAGCACTTGGACTAAGTAATTTAGTTCCATATTTTGCCCATGAAAAAGTCTAATAACCTTTGCATAAGGTGATTTTGAGGACAATCTTTACATTTTTAATATCTGCTTTTCAACAGAACATAGATAGAACAATGACTTGATTCACTGCTGTTCAAATAACCAGCTTTTTTTTTTTTTTTTTCATTTGAGGGAAATAAGATTTTTCTACCTGCTTTATTTTAAAGCTTTTGGGGTTATAAAATCTTTCTGTGCAGTCATTAGCTGCAAATTGCAGAATGAAGCAATACCCTACAGCATTTCCAGATGAAATAGTCTGTTTATACAGAAAGCACAAGAGCTATAATTACTACATGATCACATTTGTATATCAAGGTCAGATTTCTGTGATTCATGCTATTGTTTGGACATAAAGGGAGTTGATTTTCAGCATGGTGGTGCACAACTAGTATTGTTGTTATATCAGTGATTGTAGAAACAATATTAACTTTTGCTTGTTTGAGTTTTTCTAGTTAGGCAAACTCTAGTTTGGGCATATGAGAAAATTGGCTGGCTTGTATTTGCCCTAAAATAGTCATTGGACATGAAAAATATGGATTTATATTATTGCTACTCAGGTCATATAGTCTGTTATGAAAGAAAAAAAAGTCCTCTAAACAAAAAGCAAGATAAAATAGGTCATTAAATAACTTATGCATGGAATCACACTGAGTTTAAGCAATATCAAATGCAGGTAATTAAAGAGTGTAAAAAAAAAATTCCTGATATTTTCCTCTACGCTGCAAAATCCATGCATTATTTTTTTCTTGATTATTACCCAATATATTGGCAATTTTTATATTCTCTTCCTAAGAATCCATTAGCTTTCCACAACATTTACCCTGTTCTAAAACCTTAAAAATACAGGGATTCAACCCATTATACTTATTAGTTAAGCATTAGGATTAGTCAAGCACTTAGACTGTACCAATTAATGCAATATAATTGTATGTATTTATAACTAGGCACAAGAACAAATGCTTTCCTCATCTAAGGACTAATAGTATCTGCTATTGTATTACTGTATTGTGTCGAGTGTCACCCAGCTGCCATTAATGTCACCCTGTTCTCAGTTAGGCCCCCTCCTTACTTAAGCCCCACTAGACTTTCTCTTTTCAGGTGTGGGTGTTCCTGGGTGAAAGGCAATCATATTTCTCCAGCTTTCATTGTACTCTATATGTTCTGGGCTTTAATAATTCATATTCACTCCCTGCTCCCACTCACATACTGTTTTATAAGGATTTTCCATCAAGCTGGTAATGTTATCTCCACATTGCCAAGGATGGTCAGGGGACATTGGTTTGGGTTTTTTTTGGGGGGAGAGAAGACGTGTCAAAATGCCATCTCGACACAGCCCAAATTCTACTACTCTCATTGGGTCAAGGGTTTCAGAAAAGCTGTATTTACCCTCAAAAGACTCTACCCAGA
This sequence comes from Argya squamiceps, assembly GCA_037834095.1. Taxonomy (NCBI): domain Eukaryota; kingdom Metazoa; phylum Chordata; class Aves; order Passeriformes; family Leiothrichidae; genus Argya; species Argya squamiceps. The sequence goes on along the minus strand of JBBMKD010000102.1, from coordinate 142,448,344 downwards.
TAAATTACTCTAATGGGCATATGGCTTGAGGAATTTGCCATTTGAATGATGCCCTAATAAATTGTCCAAGGTCACTGAGTCAGTATTGAACACACGTGAGCACTTTCATCACTGGGCCACCACTCCTCTCTTTAGGAGAGCCACATATGTTTCCTTCTCAGTGTTGTTTCTCATCAATCAATGATGACAACTTTAACCAACTTGATCTCTTTATAAATATTTTTCTGGATTTCTTTGATATTTTATTTATTTATTGATTGCTCTTGTATCAAGAGGCCCCAAAATGAGTAGGAGACCTAGAAAGGGAATATAATAATTCTAAACCACTGAGATGTAACCAAAAATACTCATAACACCACTCATAGCAAATGAGCAATTAAAATAAGATTCAGTAGCTTATTATAGCAGACATAAAGAGATTCTGTGACTTCTTAGACTTATGAAAATAAATTACCATCCATTTAAAATGTAGTCCAATGTCAATAACAGTTATTTGTAAACTTGGGTCAGCATCTGATTTAGAAAGTAATGAGCCATTATATATTTTTTATTTCTTGCTTTGATTTGAATAAGATAAACCTATGATGATGGTGACTTTTTTTGCCTAAGGAGATGAATAATATAATTAAAAGGAAGAGGTGCACTGTAAAATTAAAGACCCAGCAGACATGTCATCATGGGTTGAGTCACATCCAGGGTTGCCAATAGTTATGGGTTTGCTGTAAGATGGTGGTACTCAGTTGTCTGCCAGGAGAGGCTTTTCCCAATCCACAGAAACACAGTGCAGTGCCAGGGCCGCCTTCTCACAACTTCTTCCTGCATGTAACACAATATTCAAGCATATTGAGGCAGGTACTCCTCCTCTTGCACACCTCAAAACAAAGGACACACCTTCTCCTTATGAGCAGAGCCCATAACCATTTATCCTCCTGTGCTGCTAAGCTGGTGGCATACCTGGTAAAATCTCAGATCCTTTCCAGCCAGCATGTAAAAATCTGAAATCTACTTGTAAAAAAGATGTCTAACCGTCTTAATAATAAAAGAGCTCTTGACAACATCACTCAAAAGTATCCTAAAGGTTCAGAAACAGAAGGGAAAAGAGATATCCTAACATCCCATACAAAAACTTGTATGTTGCAATTTTTAATTGAATCTCATATGTCTTGGAGACAGGGATTATTCTATGTTATTTTTAATGTTAAGGGTTGGAAAAGCTCCAGACCCACATGACATATCTGGAAACACAAAACAAACAGGACAAACCTCATAAACAAACTACAGCAGTCTCTGGGGAAATAGGTCAACACGCATAACAAGGCTTCTCTTAGACAGAAGGTTGAAAAAAAAATACTCATGGAGAAGGATTTGTGGTTTTCCTCATGGAATCAAGGAATAAAGTGATGTGCTCAAATGAAAATGGGCAGACTGGTTGATCAAAGGGTGTAATCCGGGGATGGCCTCTCTCCCACTCCCTTGCTGCCTGGGCCCCTCTGTTTGACTCTTCTCATCCTTATGGGTCCTTGTCACCTTTCTCATGTGCAAGCTCATGCAGCCCACATCTCTCTGTCTCATGGGGCTTGTTCCAGCTTCCCTGCTTTATCATCTCATGACAATGGCTTCTGTGTAGTATGCTCCTTCCCAGCACACATATCTGGCCTCAAGCCCCTGTCAATCTTTTTCCAGCTTGTCCCTTTGGATCAAACATAAAGATCAGTCCAAAATATCCCAAAGTGAAAGGTATGTCCCAGCCCTACTCACCTGCTCAGGGCTCTGCATGTTCCTTTCCTCACAGCAACACAAGTCTTAGACTGGAAAGAGTAAGCAATGTAATGGCAGAAAAACCTGATGAAACACTGTGAGACCACTTGTCCATATCCTGCTCTGACCGTCTCCCCACAGCCTCCTGCCCTCTGCTACACACAGGATTACTCCCCGTCAGAGCATTTCTTGTTCCCAGTCTCTTTATCCTTCAGATCTTATTGCCATCTTCCAAAAAAGATCAGTCTGGTGCATACACCTGACATGGAAATTTTCAGCTCGAATGGTTAGGCTGAAGTTATATCAGAAAACAGGGTCTTCTGAACTGTCAGCCAACTTGGACAGGCAATGTTACCAGCACTGCTCCCAGTGCAGCTGACTGAGTAGTTGCCACATTGAGTTAGACAGAGTTTTCCCAGCCAGCTAAATGAAGCTCTCCTCTAGCAATTTTTAACAAAGTGTTCTTTTTCAGGGAATTTCTAATGGATCTGTTTACCACAGTGAAACTCACAATATCAAATGCAGCAATCACAAAATGTAAGATAAATTTCCATCACTGAAGAATTAACACACATTGTTTCAAACTGATTGTTTAAATAAATGACTTTGTCAGTCCCATAGCTTTGGTCAGTTTTACTTACATGATCTTTTCTCCTCATCTAGGTAGGTTTCTGATTGTGACAGATGAGACATGAGATCTTCAGCATCTAGGCTTTCAAGTTTTTCTTCAAGAGATTCACTATGGAATCGGTAAGAAAAACAAAAGATATAAATATAAATTACTAGTTTAAAGAGAAAAAAGCAGGCCAGATGTTTTATCAATTCTAATACCTGCCAGCGAGGTTTTTTTCTGCTTAATGCCACTTCAGACTTTACTACAGTGGGTGTTCCTCAGAAAAAGTCTAACCTGTTGATCCTTTCAAGGATCAAAAATTCCAATAAATCAGTAAATCCTTACAAAGCGTTGACCACCTGAGCAATTATTGGAAAGAACACCAACATTTATTACATAGTTTGCTTTGCTTTCATAGATTTCAAAGCTAGATGAGGGGGCAGGGTATTCAAAGGACATTTTAACTCCTTTCAACTCATCTAGATCTGGTAACTGATGTTGTTTTAACTTTGAAAACAACAAATCTCTCAGATCAGCCTGAAAAATCTATGGCAAGATTTGTGCGGGGGCTTGAAAAAAGGAGGGACTCTCTTCTTTGCATGATGTAAAGTGCTGAATAGCACACAGTTGTCTAAATATGCTTTTGTTTATTCAGTCTCTGGATGGTGAGTTCTCTTGTTTCAAAGTTTTCACTCTCTTTCACTGAACCACTAAATGCTACATTTGGATTGCCTGACTTGAATCCCCTACAATAACAATGCTGATGGTTAAGGCTGAAGTTTTCTTTGTACTGGATGCACGGGCTGGAGCTACCCTGGCACAGGTCACTGCTCCCTGTGTGACCACAGAGCAGTGTGGGACTTGCATCCTTTCCTCCTCCCTAGGGGAATCAGTTGACCATATTGCAGTCCAGACCAGCCAAGAGGGTGAATCACTGCTGCTGACTTTCTCAAAACTGAGCAAATCCTCCTTTGGCGCATTTGCTTTGTCACATGGCTACACATATTTTTCCTTTTTGAGTCCTCGAGGTCTTAAATAAGGAAGAGTTCAGAAGTCAGTCATATTCAAAAAAATATTGAGCTATTAAGCTGGACATTCCTATTTGATTTTGAAATGGCAGTTACATTTTTATGTCCTACTGCTCCTAGATTTCCTTGAAGGACAATCACCAAAAGGAAAATAAGTAGTGCTAACATTCCTGAAGTTAATGAAACCAAATTTCCTACAGACGTGTGTCTTGACTGACGCTCCTGGGGAGGTGCAAACCATCATTGACTGGGACACTTCTGGGATCTTTCTCCCATATAGATTAACTTGACAAAGAACAGGTGACAGTGAACCTTTCCTACCCATAAGGGCAAGAAACATTTTATTACCCTGGCCATTTTTATTTTCTCGCAAAACTTTTAGGAACTGAAGATTTTTGACATCTTTCCTGCCGCCCTTTCAAATTTTCTGAGATCAGCATTGCTTTAAAAAAAAATCCTTAGAGGCAGAACAGATGAGCAGATTGTCACCCTCTACAGTAGTCAAATGGAGCTCCAGTTAACTTAGGAAGCTGCAAGCTCAAATGCAGTGGTTAAAAGTAGAAGCAAATGAGTAATCAGCAAAAGGAGCTGCTATGATGGACCTCAAGGCTGAAATTCTGCACTCCTAAATTTCATTTAGCACCATTGAACACTGGCCTATCAGAAATTTGGTATACATACCAAGACTAGTTTCAAAAAACTTCCATATGGTTATCTGTCACCCTGGGTTGGGAACCCTACGACTTCAACATTCAAACATCTACATTAATAAAACCTGCAAGCCATAATTTTAATTATTAGTAATTTTGCCTGAGCATAAATGAGACATGCTTCATATTTTTTCAGATTTCATGTTTGTTAAACATTCTGATTTCCTCAATAAAATAAACAAATATGCAAACAAAATAAACACAGACAAAATAAAACCCAAAAAGCATCACTCCTGAATTGAAAATTTCTTGTGCTACTTTCAAGTCTAGGTTATGGCCAAGTGATGCATCCTTGAAAACAGTAGCTTATGTAAGGGAAACACAGATGTGCTAATATGTTCGGTGGTTGCAAGGACCTTTTTTAAAACATCCAACATCTGCAGATTTATTTCCAGTCTTTCTCTAATGAGATGCTATTTAGGAAATTATGAGAAATAAAGTATGCTCAGACAACACTATAAGCCAGCATTTAAACTTCAACTCAGTAGGCCCATACACATTTACATCTGCAAACCATGTCTTAACAAAGCTTCTGTAAAGCAAAAATGACTTCTGTTTATTATCATGAGGGTCTTAGTCCCTCTTTTTCCACAAAGTAATGCTAATAAATCTATAATATAGAGGGAGAAGTCCCTCACAAACCCAGATCTTTCTGATTTATATTTTCACAGCATTAAAAACTAGTAGAAAGAAAGCCTTTCATTTACCTGCCAAACATTTTTGTCTGTCAAAAAAAGTGCTGAAAAAATTGCTTGGACTGAGAGTCCTTCTCATCCCTCAGCTACTTTTTGAAACTCTTACAATAAAATGTATATTAAAAATACTTAGTTCTGATACAGCAGCATTCAGCTGAAAAAGCCTAGTGTGCTTTCTACCTGGAAAAAGAAATGTAATTTTCTGCATTCCACAGATAGAGAAATGATACACACAGAGATCAGTTGCCATGTCAGAGCCATGAGTGGTAGCTCAAGGACATGATACCAGGTCTATAGAGCCTTTATTTCATTCTCCAATTGCTTCCCAGGTTCATTTTGGTCTGAACCTTCACTTTCACTGCAGGCAAAACACTGCATGTTGCCATCAGCATACATTTAGCAGCTTCGGTAGAACCAGAGATGTGCCTGGTAATGACACAGCCATATCGTTTCCAGAGGGAAAGAGAAAATATTGAAATGTTTGCAATGTGGGTTGAGGCTTTATTTCTTTCTCTTTTTATTTTGGAGAGCCTGCTATGCCAGCTGCCCTGCAACATGTTCATTTCTGCAGTATCATGCTCTGATTTTAGTCATTGCTATTTCTCATATTAAAAAAAAAAACGGAAAAAAGCATCCAGCTACTATGACTCCTTCTTTGGAAGGACTCTTATTTCTCTCGTTCCAATCAGACTATCCCATCATGACATATTGGCTTCATCTTGTCCTTTGCAATCCCACTGGCATGGCCTGCTCTCATGCCAACATGTCTGCAGTGCCCTTCCCAACAATCCTTCAAAGATTTGCTCAGTGTCAGGAATGCAAGGATAACCATGCCCAGGTTTCCCTGTGGTGTTCCTCAGCCTCACCAATGCAGTGATGGTGGGTAGTGCTGGAGCACCACCTCCCTCAGGGTAGGCAGTTCTTGCTTCTGTGAGTAATGAACAGGCTCACATTTTCACTTGGGCAAGGATTAATGTCAAACCTGCAAGAGGCTCCACTGACAGTTTCCTTATCCACCAGCACTCGTAGAAGTTTGATATCTTTGGACTCTCTAAAAAACAGTCCATATAAAAGAATATACTGCTGTGCTTTTATATTCTGTAGATGTTGTAAGAGCCGTGTTTGAATCTGTTGTCTTCTGACACACAGAATCATAGAATCATAAAATATTCTGAGTTGGAAGGGACCCACAATGTCACTCAGTTCAACTCCTGTCCTTGCACAGGATCATGCCCAGGAATCCCACCATGTGCCTGAGAGCATTGTCCAAGTGCTTCTTGAACTCTTCCAGGCTTGGTGCTGTGACCACTTCCCTGGGGAGCCTGTTCCAGTGCCCAATCACCCTCTGGAGGAAAAACCTTTTTTTCTAATATGCAATCTAAATCTCCTCTCACAAATTTTCCAACCATTCCCTTGGGTCAGGTCTCTGGGCACCAGAAAGAAAAGATCAGTGTCTTTGCCTTGTGAGGACATTGGAGATCACAATGAGGTCTCCCCTCAGTCTCCTCCTCTCCAGGCTGAGCAACCCAAGTGACCTCAGCTGCTCCTTGTATGGCTTCCCCTCCAGATCCTTCAAATGCATTATTACATTCTCTATGAACTGAAGTAAGATTTCTTAAATGAGCATCTCTAACAAAAAACATCTGTGAAATAGAAATACCAAATTCAGTACACCTGTAACAAGAAAAGGACCATGTCTCTCCTGAGCCTGCTGCCTCTTGCTGCAGGTCAGCATTTTGCTGTTTTCTCTTTGGAGAATGCAGAGGTGGCAGGGGAACAGCTTGTTGTTGTTACTGGGAGCCTGGAATGCCATTACGTCTGTTTGACACTTGATCTTGCATGACAAAACCAAAAAACAAAGGCAAAACTGAATCAGCAGATTAGTCAGCTTAATCTTGTGTAACTCAATGCTGCACTTCATTTTCAGTGCTGTTATTTTCAGCTATCCTTTGAGATGGTTATTTGAGCTTCCTTATCATTCAGCCAAGCTACTTGCCCAGGACATTCAAGTAAATAAGATGCAAAATATATAATTCAGCAAAATATTTCTGATGTTTTGATTTAATCTTTTTTAATTTTGTCCACATAGCGTTAAAACCACAAGATCTTAATGCTACTAAAATGTCATTTATAATGAGAACACAATGGGCTCCCTTTTTGCTGTCATTGAAAGAATGCAAAAAGAACCTTCTGTTTAAACTACTATTGTAAGTGCTAAAAGGTTTTTAAAATAACATGTAGTTTCTGAGACATTTGCTATCTCATTTTAAATACCAGATGAAGACAAATGCTGGGAGAGGCCAATATTAAAATTGAAATCAGCTGATTCTTGCATTCAAAACAGTCACAGCAGCAGCACAAATTTTTGACACAGCTCATGTAGTTCATAAGCCACATCGGCAGATACAGTTTCTTAAAAAACACAAAATTACAATCAGCATGTTTACTAGACCTGAATTTTGGTCTTCATCATGTTTAGCAGTGTGACCTAGGCAAGAAGTTTTCTTTTACTGGAAAGTTACCTGACTATTCTGTCTCAGTAACACAATCATTTCAAAGGTTTGTTTGTAAATGTCAAAGCCAAAAGCCTTCTTTCTCAAGCAGAAACACTCTGCAGTTTACCATGTGAGTTCCCTTCAAGCAAATTAGCACCAGTCACAATGTGTGATGGAGGCTTTAGTGTTTAAAATAGACTTTGCCTTTTCCTGTGAGTACATCATGCACTTACATGATATTAAATGTGTAAACATGCTGCAGGTTAAAATACATAGCTGTTACATTTTGTACAAGGCTGTCAGCCGTCCCACCATCCTCTGAGAGGACGCGGCTCCTGGAGGTGAAATGCCTCTGACTAAACATTTCCCGCTGAAGTACACAGTGATGATGTTACTTGTCCTTACATAAATGGGGTGGTTTTGCTTGACAAAACAAAACTATTAGAGTCCCATTAACAAAACAAGTTTTCTGAGTTTTAGCACGTGAGATATTCCAAAACCAGAAGTGTAACTCATCCTGCTGAGACTCTTGTTGATTTGAAGCTTCTTTCATCCTCTAAACCCAGCATCCAACTCATATGAGAAGAGCTGATATTCAGAAATTTGTGGATATTCTAGTACTTACGGCCATAAACTTAAATAAGCCTTTCCCCATTAATTTTGTCAGAAGTTATCTGAAAGTAAAACTATAAAAATATATGAACAGCAATTTACCATATAGATGTCTTCTCAGGGAACCTCAAATCAGCCTTATGTCTGATGTCATACAATGATCTCATAAAGTTGAGTTAGGATCAGGAGGAGGATGGGAAGTACTGCTAACTGCTGTATTTAGCTAAAATGAATGAATCCAACACTGATCCACAAATGTATTCAGGATAGTAGTATAGTAGAAAAACATAGCCTAAAGATATTTTCCTGATGTATTTTAGCACATCACTTCTGTTGCTATTTGCTGTTGAGCTGGTGACACTCTCCATGTTTGTGGTGATGCTAAGGAGCATGAAAAGAACAACTATATAGTTTACTAAGAAAAGCATGTGCATTTCAATGATTCAAAATTATTTTAGTTTAAACATAATAATATTTTTAACATACAATAATAAACATATAATGTGATACTGTCTATCACATTATAAAATCACCAATTTTATCTGCAGTAATAGCAAAGATGAAAGTCAAGAAATTAGTGTAGTTGTAAACCTGTATTTCCATCATGTTCATACTTGAGAATCAAAACCCTCTGAATGTGACATGTGAGATCCTGCCATGACTACACCTGTACTGATCAAAAGCAGTCACTGCACAGAACTGATGTGCACAATGATCACCTTCTCCACCTAAAAACTCACTTCACTGCCACACTGAGAGGTTGCAAATGGCCCCGGAGGCAGCTTGTCTGAGCCTGCTTGACAACACACTGGTGCACAGGCAGGGACTTGGCTCAAGCTTGTTTCCAAAAACCTGGCAGCAACCACACCTGAGTCTGCATCTGTGAGTTTGCTTCCTATGCAACAGGGAAGCGTGACCTCGGGGTGGGGGCTGCTCTCTGCAGGCATAATCACATCCTACAGGAGATTTACCATCAGGTTCAGCCTAGATGAGGTGTAGATACCCTGAAGAGCTGACTTTGCATGACTTAAGCTAGACAGCCACAAACACAGCAGGGCCACAAGCTCATCTATCTGGCTCCTTATCTATAGTAGAAAGACAATCTTGCTCTTCTCTACCTCTTTGCTGTGTGGTTTCAATAGTTAATTGCATTGATGATGTGAAGAGCTATGCAAGTGCCATGTAGCTCTTCACCTCTGGCACATACTGCTCATGCTGCAAAGTTCACAATGATGACAACATCATCACCTGTTCACTCCTGCTCAGCTCCTGAGAGTGAACTGATGACCTCAATCTAAATATAAGCTGTCTAAAATACTATTAAATGAAAAATACTATCATTGCTATTCAGTTTATTGCACAACACCTGTGTTGGTAGTTCGTCATTGCAATGTTCCTTAGCCTCTCCCTAAGCATGGTGACTATCACCAGTACTGCAGAATTATTGTCAGTTTGCTGTAATCAACTCTTCTGTTTGCAATCACAATAAAAGCCAGGGAATCAAGTGGATTTGTAGACTGAATCACTGGGTGGGATGGCAAGGCAGCACAACTTCCTTGACTGCAATGCATCAGCAGTAAGGAGTAAGTGATTTCCAGTGCTGCTTGCATGATCCTCACTGGCATTAGCTTGTCCAAGATGGACAAGGAGATTTATTTCACTTCAGAATACCAAGAGGAGTGAGATAAGCAGAACTTCATCAGCAAACCTTCCATGAGAAAAAGACCATGGCACAGCCTCACACAGGATCTAGCACAGACTAAGATAGCATTACAGCAGATGCTGTGAAATATAACTTTCACACTCTGATGATTATTCTTTGACATTTGTGAAGTGAAACAGTGATTTCAGTTAGTGACAATTCATAGAGGGGTGCATCTTACAAATTTAGAACTGAATCTCAGATACTGATCGCAGTTCAAAACAGGAAACATGGTTAAATCCGAAATTCACTAAATGCTATTTGAAATACTTACATAATTTGACCAGTTTAAACATTAGCACATTTTTACAGGCAGCTTGTATAATTTATTTTCATTAACATTGCATTAATTAACTGATCTTGCTTCCAGTGAGTTTAAGTGAAAATAATCCAAGTCTAAAGAGGTCATGCCTATAGGGCTATTTTCTCTACTAACATTTGAATAGGGGAAGGGAAAATCCTAAGCAGCAAAACAGAGCACTGTATTCTCTCTGGCAGAGTAAACAATTTCAGAACTGTCAAAAACAGACCAAAAGGCAATTATGATCTTCCTTTTTCATTTTTAGACCTTGTGCTGTTCTCTTTATTTGCCAGTATTCTTCCATATTCATCTATTTCTTATACATTTAATATGTCTTTTTAGAAGACCTTTTTCCTGATGAGGAAACACAATAGCTCAGCTGCACTTACTCTCTGCTCTGCTTTCAGTTCTGTCACTCTTCACTGCTACAGTTTGTCTGGCCTGTCTACTCCCTTTCTTAGTTGAACATGCTCTTCAAATCTGTAGTTTAAATTTTCATAAAATAGTATCAAAGAAATTATGTCTTTAGCAGTGTGTTCAGCTTCTGGGGGGGATTTGTTTGGGATAGCAGATGAGGTTATTTTGCAATGCAGAGATGAATGGCCAAGCTCAGTAACTTCAGCCTGAAGAAGAACAATTCAGCCCTAACAGTGAGAGTACCCAATTAATTAAACCAGTTTGTCCATCAGTGTGATGGATTTATCCTCACTTGAAATCTGCCAGCGAGGGACCAGGAATCTTGCTAATGTGAACACTGTGGCTGACCTGCAGACCACCAGTCTGGCCCAGAAACAGCTGTGTGACAGCTTGTGATTGATGTTCAGCAGGAAATTACAGGGGATGACCACAGGGACCCTGCTTGGCCCTCAGGCCATATCCCTCACCCATCCAGTTTCCAAGCAGGCTAGGCCAAAACAGCTCTTCGGGATGTTACCAACAGCTCCTCCCTGGCCCAACCCCTCAGAGCCAGTTCTTTACTCTCCTTTCCATACTGCTTTTGATGCCACCAGCCATTTTTATCTTCTTGGTCTCTCTTCCTCCGCCACTCCTCTTATGAACATGATCATCAACTGATTTTCTTCCATCTCTCCCATTGCTTCTTCAGTGCTTCATTTTTTTTCTTGCCCAAATTCATTTTTCAGTGCAACTCCCACACAGTTCTTTTCTTGGCTTCCTCCTCCTCTTGCCTACTCTACCTTTCAGAGTCTCATGACGTTTAACAATCATCTGTACGAGCTCAGAGCCTTTGTGCCAGAAACCTGGATCACGTGAAGCAGCAGCAGCAGAAGCAGCAGCAGCAATCACATGGCCATATGGAGGGCTTCTGCTAAGGCAATGAAATCACAGAAACATGTTCAGGCAGGACCAATGCTCAGGAGTATTGGTCATATTTTTGCAGACAGAACTGCATAGAAGTAATTTTTTATGGATATACTCAAATCAGGTATCTCCTTTTTATCCTTACTCAGGCATTGCAGTTTTTAGATGATACTGTCAAGTATTTTTGAGTTGCACAGGCATTTTATTGGAATTACCTACAAAACTATGTACAAGCCCAGACACATTGTAATGTGGTAGGTACTTATACAAAGAACATAAAATCTTTTGAAATGAATGCAGCCATATAATACTGCTCATTCTCAATTGTTCAGATTTGAGAATATTTACCATCCCTGAATGGCCCAGCTTCTGTGGAGAGAATCCAAAATACAAGGAGGAAATCACACAGTATGACCAAATAAATCACACTGATGCAGCAGATGACCACAATTACTTGACCCTCCTGAGACTTAGCCTTCTTTAGAAAGGAACATATGGGACCCCAAACCTAAGCTTCAAAAAAAAAAACAAAAAAAAAAAAAAATCCTTACAGCTGCCTGTCAGTTTCCTGAGTTACATGATGCAATAATGGATAAAGGACACGTTAACTATTCAGAAGTGCTGCTTGTGAGAGGACACAGGGTTGTAAACCCGCGGTTCAGGTCTCTGGGCAGCGCTGCTGTGGGACACCGCGCTGGGCTGTGCGACCCGGCCATGGCAGCACTGAGACAGCTCTGCTCTGGAAAGACTCAGGAACAGAACTAGTAACGCAAAATCGGCAATAGCAACTTCAAGGGCTTCTCTGAATCATAGCAGAACTTCTTAAAAATTAACTAAGTCTATGGAGTGTAAAAACGTATGCAGTCAAGACTGCAGAGAGGGATGGCTCCCACAGCGGTGGCTGCATGAATCCTCGGCTCTACATCACCGGCGGATGGGGCTCCGACCGGCTGTGACGGACTTAAAAAAGGAAAAAAAAGAAGCAAGAGACCCTCTGTCTCGCCTTGGGGGTTCCCTGGACCGGGAGCGGACCCGCAGCCCGAGGCGGGCAGGGTCCCTCCCCGCTGCAAGAAGGCACGGGAAGCTCATTCTCCCGCTTAGGGACAGTGCTGCAGCCCAACACCCCTCCGACATTGTCAGCTTCCCCCAAAAAGCCCTTTTTTATGATAAGAAAACGAAAGAGTGGCAGCCTCCCCCCATCAGAAACCGCGGGGCCGGGGGAGGGGAGCAGCGGCCGCGCCTGCGCGGAGCCGCTTCCTCG